>JABWDB010000076.1:672500-997808 GCA_019614645.1 Stratiolaelaps scimitus
TCAGCACCTTCACCACAATCGCCAAACTCGTACCCCTGCGCTTACTTCACATGTCCTTCCTCTAGAAGGTAGATTATGGCTTCAACCCAACGGTGTTTTCGCCAGCAGATACCAGAGCGCCAAGTGTAGTGCCTATGCGTATTAGCCCCCGCCTCAAAGGACAACTGAGTCAGCCTCTCATATGCTGTGCCAGCCAATAACCACTAATGGCTTTACTGCCTTATTGCCTCGAGCCATCTATCGTGATGATTATCACCACATATACGATTTTTATTATGGAGGGAATTGTTATCATCATTAGCGAGATATACCAACCTGATCTATACAGCCCGCGTTACAGTCCACCGAGTTGTGATGTCTAGATAATATTAATGATAATTCTCATTCAGAAGCACTCTGTTTTTTTAGCGTTATAGTGATAGATTAAGATAGGCGAATTCTTTAAACCTACAAACTAACGAAATAAATTTGACAGCAATTCGAAGAAATGACGTCTGAAAATGTTCAGGGCACTTACCTAAATATTTCTTGCTTAGACATGAAACCATCCTTTTTCCCGACACATGTGTGAGTAAATGTATTGATTTCATATTAACAGATGTGGGAATATATTACCTAATGAGTCACCTAATAAAGTCCTGCCGTTTTTTGAAACTCTGCCTGCCACATTATGTCTCGTTTTTTTCCTTTGGCTTGACCTACCATTCAAATAGGCAGTTCTACTAGTAAAATCTAGCGCTAACCGCTTCCACTTGCTGCATATCCGTGTTCCATAGCTGTAAAAAGGGTGATTCTAGATGGATTTGACATATGCTTTACATCTTTTTCGAAAGGATTCGAACGCTGCGTAACAGATTAATTTAGTGAGTTATTCTCCCTTTTGAACGATTTTCTTAAGTTTTCAAAAAGCGACGGGAATTTGTTCGGCGACCTAATATTTACAGGTCGCAGAAGGAAAAATGCATTTAGAGTAGATCAAGTGTTTGTTTTTCGTCCAACCTCAAAATATTTGCCTCCCAGTCTTATTGACGCTCCATTTTCTATCGTTGCATGAGGGTATACAGGAGACATATCTGGAAGGGGCAGGTCTTCTTTTTAATGTTTTAATTGCATATCTCAGGATGATTCAACCCACACTTCGCAACAGTTTCGCGTAAATCGAGGTTTTTGTATGGCATTTGGCCTCTTGCGGCATCCCTCTCAGGATTCATTTAACCCTCCCCCCCGTTGACTTCAAGTGCCTCCGCAGAGCTGCAACCGTATCACTTACCCACTCACGTCTTTCCAACTTGCGTGGCTTCTCAAAAATGGTTCTATTCCACATTCATTACACGACGGATACACGAGTGGATGGTTTTGAGCAGGGAGCCTCAGTCATCATCCCTTTCGCCCAGTTCATGTCTCATAGGCGCAGGCATTCGCGACGTCGAGGAGACAATTATACCATCAAAAATCATCATTAACATTCCATTTACCCCTGCGCCCGGCCCGCCCTGCTTGCCGCGGGGGGCCGGCTGGCTTCCTCCTCTCACAGAAACATGGAGCGATCGCATCAGTGAACGCTGATGGGGGCTCTTTGAGGGAGAACTGAAGGAGGAACTTCAGCGAGAGGCGCGCACGCGACGGCGTACGAGGAGTAAAGCAACGAGACGCGGCAAGGGGAGTTGAAGAAAGACCAAGGTCTGGCCGTGTGCCGACGACCAGACCGAGACATCGTCGCTACCAACCCTGCCACAGCTCGTATCACCTTTAAAAATACGCGCCGGCGCCTGTCTACGTTGGGAAGCACACACAAGGCTCCTCTAGGCTCTTGCAGACCCCAGCAAAAAGGCTGAAATACGCGGCGATGTTCGGCTCTGAGGAGAGGGAAGAAGTGAGAAAAGTCTCGGGCCAAGGCTCGGTGCTGGCAATGGTGGTTCCTCTAGTGACGTTTTGTCGTCTTTGCACGTTTTTACCGTTGAGACGGCTACGACGACGATGACCACAACAACAACAACAGCAACAGCAAGAACAACGACTGAGAAGAGGAGGTTCAAGACAAGAAAGCCTCACTCTGTGCACACCCCAAAAGGATCGCCTGGACTAACAGAAGAAGGGGCTCGCATGACGGTTTCATTCTTTCTCGGGGAACAGCCTCCCACGACTGACGCGTAGAGGATTTCAAGATTTTTGCGCCTGTGTCTCCCACTCCGTTAGATCACTCCGTGGGTGGCGTCACCGCGTGCAACGAGTCCCCGCCTCGAAGTGTCGTCAGCGAATGTGTGAAGTTCAACGTGAGCAGAGGAACGGAGGTGAGAAATGCAACGTATTTTTGCATAGACCTCAGAGCGAAGAAGGCCCTTCCGCGTGCTTCTCGGTGAGCCCGCCCGTCCCCACGAACTCTCGTCCCGGTCTTGTGTTCGGTGTTAATAACAATAATAATGGTTTTTGTTCTCACCTATACCTTGCAGAAAAAGAGCGAGACGGAGCGACGGCAATAGGCGGCAACTCGGGCGTTGCCCTTCTCACACTGGTAAAATATGGAATGGCAGTACGGAATGGCCAACTCAGCCGTGGCATTGAACTGCATGAGTCCCAGCCCCGAGCCGAGCCGCGCCAACGTTTCTATGAATTGAGTGTGTACGTTTTTATCCTTCGTTTGTTCACTCTCCATCCGCCGTCGCTGCTGACCCGGCGACTAGTGTACAAAACTAATCGCCGGCAGGAATGTACCGGCGGGGGTTCCGTAGCTCGCTATTGAGCTCTCAGTGCGTCTCTATGGCGTCTGCATGCAGCCGTCCAACGAAACTCAGATGAACGAAGTGGGCCGTTCGAACAAACGAATGTGAAGTTCCACTTTTGTAATCGCCATCGAAGGGGAATTCGCACAAGGGAGCCCTGCACCCTGAGGGGAGATGACGAATTAGATTTATCCCAGGATACCACGTGAATGCGAGACCCAGCTCTGCTGCAGCTAACATTCCTACAGTGATTGGATTAACTGATTCATAACTGCCTGGCCCGCATGATGGTGACAGGCTAGGAATGAGTTTGTATACCTACTATATCTGTCCATATAAATATATGTATGGGTACAAAATATTTAAATATCTCGATAGTGGAGTATTTCTTGTTGCACTCCTCTGTTGTATCGCTAAGCTGATGTTTCAATACAGACAACGACGTCAATATCTACGTGATAACGCTGGCGATAATGTGGTGAAGTTGTTTGAGAAAATACAATAAAATAGTACGCGATTGGGCAACTCGTATCTCAATACAAACACTATTTATTAAATATTACGTTTTGCACAGACGTAGTTTGAAAATGTAGCCTTTAAACACTAATTTTTAATGATTCGGATTTGTCGTTTGTTCATCTTGTTTAATAGGAAGTGTCACGCAGGAAATCCGAATAACGGCATGAAGAACTTTTAGTTTTTTTATCTCTCACCGCTTTCACTTCTCCTCATCATAACATAACGTTATTACATTACAGCATTCGACAGGACAGGCGCCCCGGGGAATCTCATTCGCACGTGAGCTACAGAAATACCACACGCGAAACGGTCTCTTGCCAATTCGTTGGTGAACATAATTATCATTGGGAACGCAATTCCACCGGCATGGAAGACGAACCTGCACACGAATTCATATAATGTTCAATTGTCTAACCTTTGAAGCTAATTTCTATAATGAATTGTCATAGGCCATTTGTCGGGTATCAGATCCGAGAAGGATATAATCATTATTTTTACGAGAACTTAAGCATGTATATAGCAGTTCCGTCAATAAACATTTGTTTGAAATTGAAATTTACACTAGGCATTTTTTTTCAGAGGAAGCAGTATAAACACATGAATCTGGAACGCCTGGCCGTTTTCAGAAAGGGGTCTCCCGCTATGACAGTGTTGCCGAGCACACATTTATTTTTTACTGATATGAAAAACAGCAATGAGTCTATTCAACTCATGGCGGATTCATTTATTAAAATAGAGAGAGAGACACGCAACGCTGCCGTTCGTATGGCCATTGTCAGCGTTATAGAACACAGTTGTATGGGAGACTCTGAGGGGAGGCAGTTGCCTTTATCGTACAGGCAGGCAGGCTATCCTCAATGCGCGAACCCAGCCGCTGCGGCGAGTGGTGCTACACTCGCTGGGCTGCGCGGTACTGAAACAAAAAGTGCTGAAATCCTTTTTCGTGTTGAAAATTCATTGTAGCGCGACCGCGAGTCGAGGGCCTCCAACACCGTTTTGAGGGCTCGGTTTTGAAAGCCTGCGCATATCGCTTAAGCGTATAATAATTTACAGGGATGCCTGCCCGTGGCCGTACAATGCGCTGGCCATTTTTGTTAGTAACAATATATAATAACGACAATAATCGTCACAGTGATAATGGATAAGCATTTGAGCGTGAAGTGCGGCGTAGCCATTGGCAAAGCATTCCGCTTTCTGGATCTATGCAACAGCCGAGAGAGAGAGAAAGGGAGGGGAGAATTAAATAGAGAGCGAGATAGAGAGCTGTGGGAAAATTGAGAGCATGCCAGCGCGTCGAATACTAATTAAGCAACGAACGCAAACGTACGCCCATTTTGAGGGTCGTGTAATGGCCACAAAAGTGTATGTATAGTGTTCGCGGAAGTGCATTTCTGAAAAGCGTCCGGCTTTGATAGACTTCAGTTACACAATCACAATGGGTATGTTGTTCACCATTGAATCGCGGGGACGAGCGTTTAAAAAAGGTCTTCCTAGTCCGCTTATTTTGACCACCAATTTTGTATTAATACTAGACATGAGAATAAAATAATGTTAGACAGCTTAATCTGATTGTACATAGCTGGCTATGACAGCTGTACGAAAACACGATTTTGTTATATCTTATAATATATATTTGATGTATCTTATCTCAAGAAGGGGGGCAAAAGATGCCTGACAGATGGAAAATACACCCGTCTACGGTAAAGAATAATAGACTATAGTTTGGGAAAAAGGCCCTTTTATGGTTGAAGTCGGCGCTGCTTCAACTGTAAGTTTTCGAATGCGAATTAGCTGTTGATACGAAATGAAAGGCTGCATTTCTACATCGAGCTATCGCACGGACGTCCTGTACTCTGATATGGTCCTATAAGCATCTTAGTGTTGATCTCCGCTTATGGTACAACCGTCTCCGAACTGTTTTCCCAACAGAAGCGTCTATTATAGTACGTCCGCGTCTCAACCTTGTGTAAATAGGTCGTGCAGTGGCGCAATGCGGCGTTTTCTCTGCCTACAGAAACACTGCCATCTGATCGTCGCTCCCCCTTCCACCCTGCCTCCATCCTTGATGTCCTCAGGGTCTTCTTGGCCTAAGGGTTGTGAACACTGTCAGGGGGTTAGGATCGCACCGTCGGCGACAGGTTGAGAGGTTCCTAGAAAGAACGGCGACGTAATTGAATAAATATGGAAATGGCTTCATGTTCGGTCCTCGTCCGGGCCAAGCACGTATGGCTTGACTTATACGAAAGCAGGCCGCTAAGGAGAGGAAAAACGACGACTGAGGGGTACGTTCCTACATGAACGTCGTTGTTGGGCCGCACGACGAGAAACGCTGCTGCGGCCACTGCCGCGGCGTAGTCATTAAGCAAGCCCGAAGGGCTGCCGCTTCGCTGGAAGACATCACCTAGAGACTGACGGGTAGGTGAAAAGCATGTTAGTGGAGACACCACTTCCGTACAGCCATCACCAGCGAGCGGTCTGAGCTGGCTTCGCGACGTATCAACAACGTTTAGAGAGAACGTCATTTCCCACTGAGAAACATTCTCGCCACCGCCAATTCATCATATGCTTGCGTGCTACATATATATAGGACGTTCGTCACATCGCAAATTTGGTAACTGCTCATGATTATGTGTCCGTCTCGGGAAATGAGGTGAGATTTAGAAAAATCGTTGAGACCTTTTTCACAGGACTATAGAAGAAAAACATTATTCTTATTAACAAGAGGCCCTATGAGATATATCTGGAGAACAAACCATGGTATTCTTCCCCACTGTGTAAGGCCCTACCTCAATTCTTGGAGATGTTGGGATATATCCGTGGTAGAATCTGCGGTCATATACATCTGGTTTATGCGCATCTATGAAACTCGAACTTTAGCTCTACCATATGCCAGATTCTATATATCCCCTATGGGTGGGTCAAGAAGTTTCCTGTACAGAAAGGAAACAATTCTTTAGGGCAAAGTGTTGAAGTACTTATTCAATATATTCTCCCTGGAACTCAGTACACCAAGTCCACCGATTCTCAAGTGCTTTTATGCGATTCGACTAAAACATTGTTTCCTCAAACCCAAAATACTCCTGCGACCGCCTTTGCGCTATCATTTGTATCGTAGAGCTGGCCCCTGAGGTGCGATTTGAGATTTTTGAAGTGGCAGTAGCGGCCCGGGTCTAAATCTGGAATAGGGTGGGCGTTTGACAAGAGAGCATGTACAAATCCTAGTCAAACAGTACCTTTTCCTTCTGCATGCCAGGTCGATTCCTACTAATTGCGTTCCTTAAACGATCCACAAGTTCGGCATAATATTATCCTGTGATCCTTCTAACGGTCTCAAGATACTTGATTAGAATAATTTAATTTTCATCCCAAAAAAACACAGTGCAGAAAACTCTTTCGGCCGGTTTTTCATGTCGTGCAATCCACTCACGAGAGGCTTGTTTGGTTTCGGGTGTGTAGTGGCCAATCCAGCCTTTACCAACATTGACGAATCGGCCCAAAATTTACGAGGGTTTCTCTTGATCTGCTCGAGATAGGAAAGCATCACTCGGTTCAGTTTTTCGTCCACAGCCACGCTGCGTGTGTGTGTTTGTGTGTCACTCAATTTACGTTAAACTTTCTCATTTCTGAAATCGCGGAGTAGGATGGAAATAACTGAAATAACCTTTAACGCCTCCACTATCTCATGTACTTTTTGCTCACTCCCGTTCAAACGTATAGACCCACTTAGTATATGTTGAAATAGGGGACTAAGAAAAACGATTTAGCCAAAAACGAGCATCCGCCTACGGGGCGGAAAAAACGAGGATAATTGTAATCGAATGAATGTTAAGTTTGTGCACGACACGAAGGCCCATTACAACGAGATAGAGAAGCTAATGAAACCGCCAGAGGCCGCAGGTTCGAATCCCGTTGCATGACATATAAGAGAACTTAAGCATTCTATGCAGTTCCTTTAATAAATCAATAAAGCCTTGCCTTACCGCTACATAGAGAGGGACGACGCTGCGATGCTTCTTTATGTCATTTCTGTTTTATTCTCTCTAATTCTGACTTTGTGTCCTTCTCCCGCCGTCAGGCGGCATCGATCATCATTTATCACTAATGCGCAAGATTTTGAATAGTTCTAGAGCGGAAAAACGATATTTTACTGAAATATCAAAATGTGTTTATAAAATCATATATACTGTGAACTTCTACGTAACATTTATTGAATGTTACGAAAAAGTTCACAGTATACATGATTTTATAAACACATTTTGATATCTCGTTACATAATAACAAACATTTTAACCAGTTATCTTATATATTGTACTTAGAACTATGGCCGGCTCGTCCATCGGAGGACTTTCCCAGGTTTCGAAGTTTTCAATCTCTATTTGGAGATTTAGACTATCCAATTTTCTAGTTTTTTTTTTTCTAGCGGAGTGGCGCAGGGGTAGCGACAGAAGGATTTGGGAGGAACACTGTTCCTATTTCGCCTACTTGTAAAATACCAGATTATGATATTATAGTAAAGGTAGTTTGCGCTCAAAAGAAAACACCTGGGCATATTGGCCATCTTGAGCATGACGTGAAATATAATAATTGCGGTGATCTTGGTTATCGATTGATATCGGTGGGGGCTATTTAATAATAGTTGACTCATGTTGGACTTTTTCAGTCTTCGATCTTTTTCTTCTACGATCTTCAGTCTGCATGATTGTTACAACACAGTCCATGTATCATGCATGATACCAACATCTTGATTCATTAACCATTTATATTTACAATTTACCGGGGAACATCATCATAGTGGACGAAAACTCAATGGAATACCGCAGTTGCCTCCATATATTTCTTCCATATAACCGTAACAATAGTAGATTACTCAACCTTTATTGAAATGAAAAATATGAGGTCCAATGCTACTTTTGAGACATAGAAATTTTTCAGACTGTGAGATCACTTTGACAATATATTGTAATTTAAGGTCAATCAATTTTGTTGTTTCGCTGTTAGTTCATAACGCCCACTTAAACCCTACTGATTTAACCTTTAGAAAAAAAAGTATAGTTGATTATATTTGTGTTTATAAAAAAATATGTTTGTCTTGTATGAACGTTTCAAAAATTATAAAATTTCAAGAGAGAGGCCGCTCGGCAAGGCTGCCCAAGGACGGCACGGCTACGCACACTACTGCATGGTATTTGGGGTATAATTTGCCGCACTTCATACAGAGGCAGGTGCCGGCCGGTATGTGGCACCCTCTCGTTTTGCACAGTATATGGTGAAATCCATGTACTGCAAACCGCGTGAGGACGTGTCGACTCATTATCTCTGGCAATTTCCAGGATTCGAAAATC
The DNA here is from genome assembly GCA_019614645.1 of Stratiolaelaps scimitus. Taxonomy (NCBI): domain Eukaryota; kingdom Metazoa; phylum Arthropoda; class Arachnida; order Mesostigmata; family Laelapidae; genus Stratiolaelaps; species Stratiolaelaps scimitus. The sequence continues at coordinate 681,082 of JABWDB010000076.1, forward strand.
CAAGCACCAGTCCTGTAGAAATCTGTATCGATTTCCGCCATCTTTCGCTCCCATGTGTTGAGGAACTCCAGGAACGCTGGTGTGGACGGAAGCTTAAACCTCCGCTTCAAGTCCTCTGCGAATAACCGTGTGCCACTCAGCAGGTGCACATATCTATTCAGAGATGAGCGATGAAGTCCCGGGGCTCGCTTCGGCAAGGTAGGTTTTATTCGCTCGAGTTTTTCGAGTTGTGCCTATGATGAGTGCTCCCAGATTACCTGGATACCGTAGGATGCAACTGGTGCCACCCTGATTTCGAACAAGGCTAACGCCGTTCGCGGTGAAAGTCTCGCTGGCGTTCGGATTCCCACAGCCGCGACCATAGCCCGTTGTCCTCTGTCCATGACGTGCTCTACGAAGGAGCGGCCATTTGTGGGCAACACCATCGACTAGGTACTTGAAGATGCTGACGTATTTCAGGGTTGTTCCTTCGATATGAAGTGGATCTGGGGCAGCGAGCCGACTGGATGAATGGCTCCGGTTGGACCACTCCATCATTTATGCGTACCGAGTTCTCCTGCAGCATGGCTCTAATCAGATGTAACATGTTCTCCTGGGCTCCAGCTTGCGCGAGCTTCACTGGGATGTTATCGCGGGGTGCGGTATCGAAGGCGGACTTGAAGTGTACGTACACAGCGAACAGCGCTTGTTTAGGTCTGCTAACGACCTGGTGTACCTCATGTAGCAGTATCCTGCAAGCAGTCATGGTGGAATGCCCACCACGAAATCCGTGTTGCTCTGACGGGATGCATGAACAAGTTTCTAGGAACCTCGTAAGCCGACGCGTGATGATATGTGCTAGCAGCCTGTATCAACAGCTATTCTTTGCGATCGCTCTCCATGACGATGGATCCAGTGGGTTGCCTTTGCCCTTTGGTATGACACTGAGAAGCGCAGTACTCCAGCTCGAAGGCAGACGACTGTGGCGTAGGCAGGCACTGAAGAGAGTTGTCCAGCATGGGGACATATCAATCCTCAAGTGTTCGTTGCGCATCTGGTCCGGTCCCGCTGCCTTGTTCGATTGGAGATGCTTCAAAAAACGCAAAACCTCGAACACTGAGAGCTCAGCCCCCAGATCCTCACGCATTGCAGACGTTAGGTCATCCCACACACTAACATATGAAGGCACAGCCCGATGGATAGAGTTTGCTGCCACGTACATGCCTCTCAAGTGGTCTATTAGAGCAGTTGAGCGTATTGGAGATTCCATCGGTCTGTCCTTCAGCAGCCATCTGTACGGCCCCTTCAATGCCTGATTCAGCAACCTTTTGAAATGCCAGATGCGGCTGCCGGAATTTTCTTAAAACCGTCAGAATCAATCGAATTCACCAAATATTATACTTATCACTTGAAACCAACTGAATACTTCTAATAGCAAAGACAACATCTTGACATATCACATTATATATATATATATATATCAAGATGTGGGACTGTCATTTGAAGCCGCGTGACAAACACTTCGTCGTGCTTCTTAGTAATAGATCTCACTGTTTACATAATTTTAGAAGCATGTGTTTGTGTTCTGTGTTAACTTTGCCATATGGTTCACCAGGCATAACGATTTGAAGGGAACGGACACAACAAAGCAGAAAACATTCAAGGGTCAAGAAGCTATAATCGACGACATCATCTCATAGCGCCACGCCTAAGCTTCCTCTCACCCGGGGAACCGGTTTGCCGATGACCCTTTTGAGATGCATCCTCATCCACTTGCCCCTCTCAGCACTCCCCTTGGACGAGCCTCTACAATACTTAATACATACCTTACAACTCCCCCTGGCGGTAGCCTGAGGCAACGGACTTAATCATCAATGGATGCTGGCCGTGATGACCTTGTTCAAGCGAATGCTCCTTACCACGCTGGCAACGATGACGACATTCAACATTTGGCCGCCGGTCCGTCGCCGCAACGATCTCAGATGGGCAAAACTGATTGCTTTGCAAAAGCCCCATTAGCAGCGTAGCACCGTTTCATCAAATACGTACGGCACTTGGTATCCGGTGAGCGGATGAGTTTATCATCAGGATCATCAGCCACGACATCTGAATCTGTCCGATCTGAATCAGACGTTTGGAACTCTGTATTGTATAACGAGTGCACAGACGGAGAACAAAAGGTCTACTGCAAAAGGTCTATAACAAAAATGAAAATATTCTAAAGGTCTTTAAAGGCATCAAGCCAAAAATCATAGTTATTATTGATAACATTAGGACCACAATAAAAATTATCATTATTAAATAAACAAAAAGATGCCATCAACACCCGGTGTTCCCAGGCGGTCTCCCTTCCAAGTTGTTGAGAGAAATTCAGTGCTGATATCTTTTCTGGGCAGGCTGGAGCCTCTCAGCGTGAATGCTTCCGCTAAAGTGCTATTGGCTGTGGCGCGGTGGAGACCCGTTCGTTGAGATTGTGGCAAGGAAGTGTAATCATGGTGCATCAGTTGGCCAAACATAGATCCGAGGTGAGTTGATCTTGAGAACTCAGATAATTTGAAAACAAATCACTGGACCTGGCATCGAACCCGAGACTTTAAAGCTGTGAGCCTAGCACCCTCAATTCAACTCCCAATTGCGGATGATGGTAAATCAAGAAACTATGAATCACAATGCATAAGGAATTCTATTAAATTCTCTCTCGAGAAAGTCATTTCGACAAAATCCCAGTTGGTGAGAGTTACGACAGTAATATCAAGATATATGTACCATTACTTATGCTGTGTACCATTCATCCGTTTTGCTAATACCTCACCTTCTATTGAAATCCGATAACACATTTTGAAAATGTTCTATTTACGAATGCTTGGGTCAAAGATCAAGGCAAATCTAATTTCCCTACTTCCTTAGTAACCACATAAACACTTTTACATTTTCATTTCAATGACATGTAATGCTATACGGACACCACCTATGTATGCACGAGAGATGAGGGCTGATGAGGTTTATAAGGCAAAGCTAGCGACCGGTGGCGGGAAGTCATGAATATGCAAAAACGCCACGTGCTCGCTTTTCTGGTATTTGGGAGGCCCTTTCAAAGTCAGGACGCGATTTTTAATTGGCTGCCCGAAGCTCTCGGCAAACGCAGTGGAAGGCTTGTGTGTTTCTGACGACCGCCCAAGGTCCATGAAGGGAAATAATGAAAAACTTGATAAATGAATTATTGAAGCAACGTAATGAATACGACTAGCAGCTAGCCCATGAAGGTCTTTCCACTTAAGGATGGGGTCAATCAGGCAGCATTCGCCAGATATGGCCAGCCAATCATCTACTCGGCAAAGACGTAGAGCTCGCCTCCCTGTAACTCCCAGCCGGATATCTCGTTCAGTGGCCGTCAATCTTGCCGCTCTCCGATATTCTCGACCAGGAAGTGCACCGGTTACGCAATACTATGACGCTGATCGTCTGGTCATGGGACACGACTGCGGTGTTGGAAAGTCTACGTCATACCTTAGGGCCACTAAGCATCATGGCGCTCTATAGACCACTGACCCCGATACTATTGGGTCCTATCGCATGGGTCGCAGATTCGAGAGGTAGACAGCATCGTTAGTGTATTCCGCCAACCCACCTCTCAAAGTGAATGTTTTCGCCTGTTGTTTTCTGCCGAGCCACAGGCCACAAGGCCTCAGCCCGACTGGCTGGCTTTTGGTGAGAAAGAGGTCTGCAGCATTAACCTTTTCCCATTGGACCATCAAGCTTCGATACCGATCGCCAGCCACCGGGAAAGATTGAGGAGGGACATTGGAGTCGAAGGAAGGTGATGTCATTTCCGGTTGCTACCCGCCGCTTGATTTCCGAACGGGTGAGAAGGTGTTGAGGAAAGCGGACATTGGGAGATGCGATACAGAGCGAGATTCGTGCGCCGTAAGCGAAAACGGTTGCGATCGAAAAATCGAATCAAAAGGGAACACCTGTGGTAGAGGAGGAGAACAACGGGAAGAATAGCTTAATACCTGTGAGGGCTAGATGGCTTTCTCCGAACACATTTTCACATTTCACTTCGGCTCGCTGATGACGGTGATGGTCTCGGAAGCGTGATACTAGAAAGGGACATCTTCCTATCAGCGTATCACTATGGTCATTGTCGTCGAACGGGGCCGACTCCTTCTCCAATATCCAACCTAACACGATCTGAGAGGAGGGCCACGACAGGCAGGTCTTCGTGGTCCTTCTATGAAGAAAGAAACCTGCGAGGCCAACACCAGTGACCTCCGACTGCACTATATTTACGAGTGTGTGTCTATACGTGCCTGCTCCTTCTTTGTATCTATCCTTTGATCGTTTGTGGGTATGGATGCGTGTTTTTGCCTCGAGTGACTCCAGCTTCGTGTTCAGTTGGCACTTGAAGCCGGCGACAAATAATAAAAGTTTTATTATTTGGTGATGCGGCGACATGCCTCTCTATAAGTAAGGGAGCGTCGTGTAGATTGTCGTCATTTTGTTCTCCTTGTGAATGCTTCTCTATCTCGTGCTCTTCCTTCCGCAGACTACGCGAGCAACGGAATCGCTGGTAGATAACGAAGGGTGAACGAAGCCACAGTCACGGAGTTAGACTTCGAGGCGAGAGAGAGGAGAGAGATACCGTCAGGTTCGCCGTTGCCGGCTTTGAAGAGCGGGCTCCCCAGGAAAGCCGCTGCTGCTGCTTGTACTGCAGTAGCGGACATCGACGGCGACAGAGGCGCAGCAAAGCAATATCTAACTTTTTCAAAAGACCCGTCTTAGGACAAATACCCGAAGGGCTTGAGAGATTCGAATGTATACAAGGATATTACTACGACTCCAGCGGACTTGGGTTGGATGGTTGATGCTCGAGGGCCTTCGAGGGCGGACCTAAGGGAGAAGATGGGAAGGATGAACGAAGCCCTATGACGAGATAGAATCTCCCATTGCTCGACCCTTGCTTTGTGCTTTGTCGGTTCTATTCAGTTCAAGCCTCCGTATGTATTGGACGAGAGACCGCGTTAACTGCGAACCGTGCCAAGCTCAACACTCGGATTGACATGGTCGAGGTCGGCGTTTCAATAGAATCATTGCCAAATGAATGATGATCAATTCAAATTGATCAAACCAGTAACGATCGTCCGTCGATTGTATAGCGGTGAGCGTGTTTGGTTGCTGGACAGGAGAGACAAGTGGCTTGGGTTCAAATCCTGCGAGACCCAAAACATTTTTGGATTACTTTATCACCTTTCCTTATATGTGGATTCTTACCTGGCACGAAAATATTGAAAATAAAGAAAAGGTCGTTTCGACATGCTCTCGTAGCGATACCCATAGGCTCACATCCGAGGCCAGTCACATAAGCCAGCAGTAACTAGTGTGTCAGTACAGCTTTTTTAAATCAACGATGATCAAATCAAGGATGCTGTGCACAAAAAAACAGACAGCCCAACACGATTCAACTACGCCCTAATACTGTATATTAAATTTTTTTCGCAGTCAGAATGACTTTGAGATACCACGCTGTACATGAGCGTATATCGCTCGAGAGGCGCGCGATGAGGGAATGCAACGTGGAGACTATCCACCAAGTACCTGAGTGTCCATTGTACGCAATCGACTAAACTCACTAGAGCGTAATTTCGTAATTATCAGGATCGTATGGAGTAAGTTGTTAGTTTGTAAATTTTGAAAAGTGGTGCGTGAACGGATACGGTTTTTACATTTTTTGCTAGGTTTGACCGAAGCCTCGTTGCGCCAATACTCTAGCGAAGGTCCCGAATCTAATCAGGTAACGAACGGGAAGTAGTATACATAACGGAATTCATTCAATTCGATGTGTCCAGTAATTCAGTATTAGCCATAACGAGCAATAGACAAACTAATATATATATTTATTATAATATATTGTATATATATTGTATCTTTTAGAACAATTTGAGTTATGGTTGATTTGTAAAAAAATCCTCCGAAAGTATTTTTGTTACTTGAATATCAGCATTAAATGGCGGCGTTTCGAAGTGGTTTCGTTGGGATCGCCCTGTAGCATGGCATCAAGCGCCTGCCAGGAGAGTGGCTTATGCGAGAACACCTGCCGTATTTTCCAGGAATAGAGATTTTTCATCGACTTCTTTCCTAATTTGACTTTAGCCGTAGGGTCGGCCGTATTGGACGATACCTGGTGGACAAGGAACGGATTTTCAGCTTTTCTGCCTGCAAGTTTCTGTTTCATTTTGATACATGTCTGTTGTATAATGAAAATTAGGTTAACCAGAAGTTCAGAAAATTTAACTAATGATGAAAACCTTTACACTACTATCTGGCAAATGCAAATGTGCAACGATGGGGATTGAACCTGTGCACCGACGTCCGTCTCCCCCATTGCAAGCCGCACACGAATGCATCACGCCACCGGCCTAGACAATTATAGAAGATTTAGATACATTGATCTCTAAGTAACGACTCCTCGTTATCTCCGTTATCTCCACCGAATTGGAAGTGAGTCCATCTGCGAAATTATATCTGAATACCTCTTTTTCTGTTTCTAAATTCAATTAAAATTAATTTCCTAAATGAACTTAGAAGTAGTGTTTTGAATTTAATTTAATTTCTTGAATTGAATTAAAATGAAATTTTCACACATAAATAAAAAAAAATTTCTTAAATTCAACTAAAATTATTTTCTTAAATGTCATTAAAATGTATTTAATTTAAGGAATTTGGCTTTATTTTTCGTCAATGATTCTCTGATTTAAATTATATAGGCGTGGATCTTAAGAGCGATATCGCGAGTGGTAGATGCGGTGGCTTCTTGTGTACATAAAACAGAATTACAAGATAGCCCTCTAAGTAAAAAGTTCTCTCACTCCCACATAAGTAAATGAAGAATATATATTCGGGTAATCCCAAGGGCGGATCTGAAATCTGTCCAGCAACAAGCACTATGAAAGACTGAAAAGAATAGGCTGCTTCAGCGACTGCAAGTTTCTGCCTGGGTCTAAAGAATAGAACCGACGAGAGTAGTGTATCTTTCCAAGAAAAGTTTCCTGGTGGAGACACAACTAGGCTAATAGTTTGGTAAGACATAGGTCTACATTTAAAAAAAAAATAGCTTTATTTGTTTATAGCATGATCGGTTTTAACACGAAACGTTGTCTGCTTACTGATTTTTTCTTGACTGTTACACTTGAGTTACCCAAATGTCAGGCTACTTTTCTTTTTTTTCAATCCACACCAACCCAACACAACCCATCACACTGAACATTTTTCATGAATATTCTCACGTCTTCTAAAAATGACAATCCTTGTAGATTCAAGATCCAAATTATTCATTATATGTGAAACTGCATTAGTTCGATCGTTGTTAACGATCTTTTGCGAAACTCTGTGCTCAAGTACGGGAGTGATCGACGATTTTAGTCAAGATTTGTGATCTCTTTAGAAATTTATTTTTGCACTGTGTGCGTACCTCTTGTCTTTTTGCCATTAGTTTCACCCACAGGGCAGTGTGACATGATGCCATCGGTACACACATAAGAGCAATATCGGGATGACCAAACACAGTCAATAATTGCTAGTGTCGAAATTAGACAAAACAAAAACACATAGTTTGTATGTATAATATAATAATAACAAAACTATTTCTCGCATTTAAGTTTGGAAATTAGGAAACGCAGAATTCCAAAACACCGTGTTTATAACAATAAATAAATAAACATGTACACAAAACACGTTGCAATTATTTCGTTGTTTCCAAATTAGACAATGATGTAAAATAGAATAGATTAGTAGCCCCAGTCTGGTGTGGTGCATTCATGTGCGAATTGCAATCGGAGGAGACACGTAGGTGCACGGATTCGATCTCCATCGTTGCACATTGGCCTTTAAATGGGTACGTCTTACGAAGCAATGCCGAAAGCAGTTCCGTGGACGTTTATATGTTGGCTGAGAGTCAGTTCGGAATAGCTATTTTTTTCGTCCTGCAGCACCGTATTAATATTTGTATAAATCTACCATAATCAACCTGGAAATGCAGCGTCCAATCTAATCCGATGTATATTAGTACACATGTTCTTAGGTTCGAGTCGGTACATAATTCTATTTAAAAAACCATAGTTGGTCCATTGGGAGAAATTTAAAGTTTTCTAGCGTTCTCGTGGTCTTTGCCACTGTTGTGTGCGCTTTGCAGCGGCCGTAATATTTCTGAGTTTTCGTACCTATACACACCAAGCTTGTGCAGGTTCAGGGGTGTGTTGGAATCGTCACGACGGGAGCGGGACTGGGAGTGGTGTGGGTCCCGAGCCGATTGGGGTACAGTCGGAGCTACTGGGAGAATCAGGAGGAAACGACTGCAGGCAGGCAGACAGGCACCCCCCGTGATGATGATGTGGTTGTGAGTATACCCCCATGCGCCCAATGGCCCGACCATGCGGTTCGACATATCGAGGTAATTTATTGGTAAAAACGCGTTATCAATATTGCGTCGTCTGCCACGAGCAAGAGGAGCAGCAGGAGGAGCCGTCTCCGGTGGGAACGCGCTGCCGTTGGCACTCGGCTAGCAGCGGCCGGCCAGACCACGCTAGGCCAGGGCAGGCCTCCAACCGACTGTCCGTATGTCCGCGCCCGCTTTAACTGCCGCTGCATGAGCTTCGTTCCGTTTCTCCCCCCCCCCCCCATTCACTTCAGTGCTCCATTCGCTGCTGGTGGATGCCCCCGCTCCGTCCGCCTCGGTCCGGTTAGCACGTGGCCATCGTGCGGCGGCTGGGTGAGCTTCTCCCTTAGCGAATTCATTCATACATTCATTCATTTCAACAGCGATGACCGGACGAACGACCGACCGGGGGTAGGACAGGGGACAAGGGAAAAGGGTCTGAGGTAGAAAATGGCGCTGTTTTCATTTTTATCGTTCGCAGCGAAATGGTATTTAATGATCTTGAATATCATTGCGGGTTCGAAAACTCGTCTCTATGCGCTCCCATCTCTCTCATCTCTCTCTCTCTGTCCTTCCTGCCTCAGCCTGTGAGTGAACCGAACGAGCCAGTCAGCCGGCCATGCAGCCTGCCTAGCCCGCTAGGTATTATATCTAGGTGCTCGCCTCTGCGCGGCGATCAAACAGACAGATAGACAGACAGACAGACTCGGCGTATCATTGCGCGTTGAGTTCTGTCAACTCAAGAGATGACCACACGGAAGTAAGTGCGTGTTTGGGAACGGGCAAGCGATGCCTGCCTGCGCGCCGGGGGCAGCTCGGGGGCGTGAGAAGGGACTACGAGGCACTCAGCAGCAGCAGCAGCAGAGGAGGAATGCGACGTCGTTAGGGGTGTTCGCGCTGGTGCTGGCGGACTGATGGCGATGCCGGCGATGTCATCATCGTCGGCGTTCATTTTCGTTGTCGCCGCCGCCCACGGCCGCCACCACCACTGCGAGTGAACAGTGCAAAAAAGCGCCGTACGACTGATGTGAAAACGACGCCGGATTTGCTTGATTCCGTTGGGAGAGCTATGTATGTATATGGACGCGCGGGTGTGTAGCTGTCTAGCTAGCTAGCTAGCTAGGTAGGTATTTGCCAAGAATTTATGTCCAACTTGTAAAAGTGTCTATGTGTCAGCAATCAGGCAAGGCGCGAAACAAAGAGAGAAAGACATATATATATATATATATCTACATATATGGCCTTCGTATTTGTTGAACAGAAATTATACCTAGAAAGCAATGCAATGAAGAAAGAGTGCATCCAGTATGCGTGGTGATATTAGGCGTGAATGGTGAAACAAATTTGCTTCGATCATCAAATGTTTGGCCTCTCGAATCTTATCGTGATGATGAACAGCAAGAATGAATCACTTTGTTAATGAAACCACTTGGTCCAGCGGCAAGCTCTCATGCATTATATAATACTATCATGGCGTTTTTCGATTGCTGGTATTTGCTGTTCACGTTACTTGATGTTCGCATACAACGAACGATATACATACGTTCTCATCGCATGTATTTCTCGTAGTCGTCCTTGTTACTATCCTGTAATGACTCCCGTAGCGGCGCCCGCGGCGGCATCGACTGTATATTGTTAGTATGCATTCACCGTGTTGTATGTAGGTGCCCGCCAACGCAAATGCGCGATCAGGAATCCTGTCGATTGTTTTCCAAAGGAAGACGTTGGGAATCCACGTAAGTCTAACCAATCCAGAGAATCGAGCACGGCTCACACCCACAGTCACCGTAGTATGCATCACCACAAACTGAACTCGAACGATCAACTGTAACGGAGGCTGTAACGGAGTCACGCATTCGTATAGTCCCCCAGCACAATCGAAGACGAAGATGCGCTTCGCTCGACGCCAGACAGCCGACTTCCAAAGGCTAAGGCTACATAGATTAGGTGTATCCGCGATAAGATCCACTTTCTATATATCCGCCCGTCCCAGAGATGGACGTACTTTGTTGCGTGCTATTTGTCGGCCCCCCTGCTCGAACCGACGCCGCACGAAAATCAACTATACCCCCAAGTGTTTGCAGCTGCTGCCAATCTCGTTGCGAGTGTCGAAGGCAGAAACGGAGGAGGGTGTGTTATTGTTGGAATCGTCGTTGTTCGTTCAGTGGTTGTCGCTTACGTTGTTGGTGCCGGTGTTGGTGTTGTGGCCTTGTTGTTCTCTATCACGATTGTCGATTATTCAACAGAAAAAGAAGGAACCCACCTTGCGGACGCCCGTGGCTGCCGGAATTACTATTTACGTCTGTGTATACGGCTTTACCAACCACCAACACAACCACTACGAACGAAATGAGACCACCACTGCCACTACCATCGACTGATTCGAGTAGGCCGTTCATAAGCTACCCCGAGCGAGCCAACCGGCCCGTGCCTACTGTACGCGGTCTAGTGTAGTGTTGGGTAAGCCGGTTCTCCTGGCGGCCGAGCAGAGCGGCCAAAAAGCGACGCTTGGTATGCGGGATACGATCCTCCACGCTCGAACATTGTGTCCGTGCCCTTACCCATGACCGCACTGGCCGTGTGTTCCGTGTAGATCTTCTCGGCTTCGTCGGCTGATCGTCGGCAAGTAGAGGCTGCTGCTACCGCGGCAGGAAGACGGGGAAGCAGCTTCCGTATAGTAAATTGGTTGTATTGGTTTGTTCGGTGGCTGGCCCCGAGCTGTAGCTGCAGACTTGCGTGCATGTATGTCAATGTACCACATATAGCCTGTACGGAACAAACCCAATTCCTCCAATAGGAGATTATGGCACGGAAGAGTACGACACAGAAGCTACATCGGATCTGCGACATCAGCATGGAAAGAGTCTCAGCAACGGTACTAACGCTTTTTGACTCTTTGCCGATCGGGCCCCCTTTCCTTCACAATGATGTATTTATATGCTACTGCCGTGTCATGTCATGCCGTATAGCCCCGATAGTTCCTGTCTTCCTGTCTAACCGCCTCTGCAAACGTCTGAATGCCACCACTCAACAAAGGGAGCCTGCATAAACGAGTAAGAGCAAGCTAATCGGCGGAGCTCGTTCAGCCCCAGTCTTAGCACCTACGCGTGGAGCCGAGAAGATAAGCGAACGAGCCGAGGGGGCGATGTAGAAGTAACCAAGCGGGCGGTGAAGAGGCCTATGTCGCACCGGTGAAGAGGCGCAAATCCATGAGGGCCCGAGGGCTACCGAGTTGTTCGTGACTGGGGGCCCTGAGGAGACAGGTTGGCAATGCAGGAAAGGAGCGACTCGTACGAATGAATGAATGGTCTGAACGACTCTGGCTCCCGAGGGTAATGTCGCGTATGACGATGGCTAGCGGATCCGGCGAAACTGGATACAGCCATGTACTTAGTAGCACTGGAGCGCACCAGCACGCCGGCCTGAATACCTGTACGACAATCGCCAACGACTAGTATACTATATGACGTATCTTGGACTCATACACCATAGAGTACGTGATCAGCGCGTTTTCGGCGTGCAGAACAAAGTATCTAAAGAATTGGGTCTTAGTGAGCCTATAGCTCTAACTAACTAAATGAACTACTAAAAAGGTCTATCGGAGGTGTTGTGTAACCGACTGTTGAACGCTCAGTTTCATCTAAACGCAGACCCGTCCTAAAAAAAAGCTTGTTCACTATTTGCAAAAATATCCTATAAACCACGATAGTAATATATGGCCCGCAAATAACAGTATCAAATGCTAGTTCTACTGTCTCCAAACCACCTATACTTGTTCTCCTTGCCCACGGCCACTACGCATCATTCAGACGAATGTTATTATTTTAATGTCTAAAGGATAAACACCAGAGAATCTCGCGGTTGCCTTTCATTGGCAATTCACTCAGCGACGTTTCCATTCGCTTGGCCACACTTATTCATTTAAAGCACGCCCAAAAGCATGTCTGTGAGTATAGTGATATCTTGGAGTGGCGCGCGAGTGTCCTGTCGCGTAGGGGAATCACAGACTACATGAGCTGTTTTTCGCTTCTGGTGCTGAGGTGGACGCAGTTAAGTTATGGGAAGATAAAGTGAAGGACTGCAATGAATGTCTACCTGGGCCATGATTTGATTATGGCCTGCATCACCCACCCCAACAACAAACTCAGCAATGACGTTGGTGCCTATGAGGGCAGCAACCGCACGAACCAAAATCAAGTTACCACTAAATAAAGCCACCCACAAAATGGCAGACAGCTACCGCTTTCCCAGATCCACGAAGCTAATGTCATGTACAATCCACAAAGGCGGACACGAGTGCCTTAGACACTCGCTAGCAGCATCAGGAGAAATGTTAAGGAAATTTGGCGAATCTACACGAAACTTCTTCAGAAGATGACGAACCAAACTTAGGATAGTACAGTTTTTTTCAAAAGCACCGCAATCGATCCCCCCTCCCGCTAATAATAACTGCACTTAATATTCATCTCACCATAATACGCGGTCATAAGTCATAAAATAATACAATGAAACTAAAATTATACGGCCAAAATGCAAGAAGCATTATAGCGGATATAGGAACAACACGGTGAAATATTTGACATTGTTAATTAGTAAGCATTTTTATTAAATCTACATTAACAATAATGACAATAATAATAATAATAATACTATACATGCACCAAAAATGAAACAGCAGAGGCTAGTGTGCCCTCGCCTGCTAAACGTGTATAAGAACAGTTCCCTCGTTGGGATCATACGGAGTCATCCAGTAGTTCATGATTGCATCATTAATCACTTTCGAGCGTCGAGACGTTCTTGCCGGTGATGGTGTATCGCCGGGACTTTGATGGGGCGTATAACCTGTTTTGGCACTGCGCCACTGTTGCTCTTCGTAGGCCTCGTGGGCCGCAATCTGACGTCGAAGACGTAGTATTCTTCTGCGTTGGCCCATGAGACCAGTTGCACTCATCGTACTGCTGCGGCTTCTGTACAGTGATATTCGGGAAACGCCAAAGATGATACTGCCTTGATATAAATTGTGCGCAGGCAAATCGTCCCGAGCTAGGTAGTAGTTGCTAATCATGGCGCCCTTCAAATGGGGCACGAGCATAGCATCAGCCTTTCCGCCGTCATGACGCATTTGAACACGCGGTCCGCTTGCCGCGAATTCGTCTCCGCCTCCTCTTGCACCGACGAGCAGCAGCCATCGACGCTTCGGGAGATTGTGCCAGTGGGCCCTGCGACTTGAGACCGATCAAAATCAAAAAAGGAAATGCAAAGAAACAGAGAGAGAGAGAGAGAGGTCGATGATTGAGGGAATCTTGGGCTCCGATAGAAACAGTAACAGTGTTCATTATTTTATAGCTCGTAACTGGCTCACTAACTAACTTGGCGTTAGCATTTCTTCCGTACAAACAGTCGTTGTTGGCACTCACACCACAAAATAATAGAATTGGGATATAACAGAATGTATTTATATCGAAACATGTTGGTAGACCCCATATGAATGTTTTTACTGCAACCGCACCCATTCGTGTGCTCGGGTGTTCATTGGCAAATTGTCGCAAAGTAATCTAGCTAATCCATCACAAGAAATCCTATTTGTCAACTAGTCCTTTCGTAGAAATTGCTCAAGCGCTATTTCGATAACCTTGATGAAAGCTGTTATTCGTACCCGTGCTTGCATTTGATTCTCCTGATGATCAGTTGAAGGTGACGCGTATTGTTGAGATAGATCCGCGGTGGGGTATCCCGAACGAACTCCGGTTCGCGTGAGCCGTGAAGGTCCGGTGCAGAACGGGAGAGCATCGTGGCTATTCAGATACCAGACAGGTGGAGGCGGTAAGTGCAAAAGCTCACCATACCGGACATGCCGAGTTCAAGTGATGCCAGTCTGAAGTCTGCTAAACAAAGGTGATTCACATATATCTGAACTTTAATTTGATGATTTTGGCTCGAGCATGATGTTTAATACAATGCTAATGCGGATGCGCAATTGGTTGCAACATGGTTGTTCTGCTCTTTGTATCGTGACGGAAATATAACATTTCTGCCGGACAGGGAAGGATGACCTGATTGAGATACCACGAGATTTCCGTGATCCAACCAGCGATCGCAGATCAACTGTACGTATTGCAAAGTAATACTGTTGGGGTACCTATGTATAGTAGAACGTTAATAGGTAAAGAAAGTTTCATAGATCATTAAATGTCGTTTAATTGTTTTGCAGCTGTTGGGATAGTGCAAAGTGCGTTGATTGATTGTGTGTGTCTCATCAATGAATCACTTTCAGAGTGCGCGCTTCTGGCAACGACAATGGCGACTTGAAAAGTACAATATAGAAAATAATAATAATAATAGTAAAATGTCAATCAACATACGGGCAACGCGTTTCCGCCGAATGCTGGGTGGGCCGGCCTCTAGCAAGGTCGCCTTGAATATGGCCACGTTGAGTACCGACAATACCGCCGTTCCAATAATCGGGATGTACAGCAGGCGCCAGACGGTTGGAAACGTCGTGACCAGCGCGCAAATCATGCACGTCGCGACCACAGCCACTGCTGCGGCGAACAATGCGATCAGGTAAACCAGCCGGAAGATCCATCTGAGTTGAACATTCACGCGTTGTGAATGCGCACTCGAATCGTTTAACAGCAATCGTGTTATGGCAGCATATATACAAAGGCTCATCATGCGCGTTGTGTCTGTGTGTGTGTGAGTATATGAATGTGTGTTCGACGCAATTACAGTCGTCCTCAATTGTGAATTTTGTTGACTGAAGGTGCGAAAATTGACTGACCGTTATGAAGAAAATTGGACTTAAAGAAACAAATGCGTGTGCCACCTCAAAAAGCTCCGTTCACTAGCTGATCGTCGCTTCATCCGATGATCCATGATATAATATAGTTGTGTCACAATGGATGAATCAATCAGTACTAGTCTCTAGGTAAGGGTTGTATAATAGCAGTTTACTACAACAGAGTTGACGCATGTGGACACTCATTGTCACAAGCGATTCTCTGGAAAGCTCATTATACCGGGGAGGGGTGGGGGGGTATAAAATGCTCAACTTTTTCAGTACATAAAACAGGTAGTGCCATCCAACGCGCCATGACCCTTTGAGGTGACATCTATCACTATAGATTATATATCATCCGCCTTGGCTTGATATTAAGCCCGGCTAGTACTTTGCAGCTAAGCGGACAGCAACAGTTTTCTAACAGCAGTGATCTACAACACACACACACATCAACATGACGATGGCAAAAAAGGAGAAAAATTCGTATGTTTCTTGGTCTAGTGGAGTTGAATACCTTAATGAGTGATTTAATCGGCGAGGCTTGTGCTTAGGGCGTTGACCCTTCTGATTTGAGCTGGTCGATCCGATTTTACTAGCCACGTGTGAAGGTATTGAACTTGTTTCAGTGGTTGCTGCTAGACTTAATTTACTGCCAGAGTTTGCTGTCCCATACGTTATCTGTGGACTTCCCACCCCAGGAGATACAGCCTCTATGGGTGCAGAGGTCTCTGCTGAGAAGATCCCGTCGTATGGACTCCGAGTCGCTAGTGCCACTGAGCTACATGAACGCTTCGGTTCTGTTATAACTGGGGGAAAACTGCTCATTTCGAGTCACTACTGCCGATCATATCGGGAGGTCGCACTGGCTTCGTTGTTCCATCTCCGGTACGAAGTTAACGTCAATCGGCGCCACAATCATAATGTTATGTTTACCTCTCACAGCAGCCAAGCAACTGCGGATAAAAACATTCCCCTATTGTAGTCGTGTGATTATTTCTAGTCGCTGCTCAGTACTGACTTGTGTCGAAAAGCCTACAATTACACTCCAGTTTCCTACAAGATCCCGTCGATATGAGACACATATTGGAGATAATCACAACAATCACAAGTCGCATATTTATACACTGTATTGCCACTAGCCTTCATTGGAATCCGCGGGTTAGTGCCCAACGATTTAGGTGTTAAATACATTTTCAGGGCTGACTCACAGCCTTAAACCTTTAACGTCCACGGTACAACTGCTTTTGGCATTTCTTCATACGACGGACCCCTTTGCATTAATGCAAATGTGCAACGGTGGGGTTCGAATTATAAATGATTTAGGTCTTCGAATGGCTCAACGGCCCCCTTTATCGATTCAACAGCTGCAAGACTGAACTTGTTGTTATCACTGACAGCATGGTACTGTACATTATACATAATCCATATGTCTATAAACTATGCATTTTCGATGCCGATTGAAGAAACATAATTTGGGCAAGCAGCCATCGAACGAGTTGTATTAAATACAATACAACGCTTTTAATTTATTAACGGTTAAAAGCGGTGTTTCATTTTGCTTCGTGTTTTCTTTATATATTATTATGCCAAACTATATCTAACTGCTGTACCAATATATTTATAAAACCTATAAAACATACATAGTGAACAAACAGTAGATAGTGAATTTGATTATGCGGGATAACATCGGAAGGAGAAATCCACACCTGGAAGCCGCGGCACAATCTGCGATATGTCAACTGGACCTGTGGACACCCTGTTATAATAACTGTAAATGCCCGGTGCTATTACCGCGATGATGTAGGCCTAACGCCGGTGAGTTGGCACCATGGGATCATCGCTTTGAACCTGCCAGGGCACCTGCGAATCGGTGCGGTATTGTACTTGCAGATTTGTATATATATATATTGTGTATCGGAGGGCCCAATTTCATAATCTTAAAGTCTTCACGATTATATAATTGGTCTATTAGTTAACATTAAAGGAGCGACACAGGTGTTGGAGGACACGTTGATAGTTTAACTACTACGTGAGCGTCTTGGATTGCTAGACAGGACGGGCACATAGCTTGGATTCAAATCCTGCCCAACAAGTGTATGCATGGTCAGCAACGTGTAAGCAGCTCCGCAAAACTGAACGTTTGACAGACAAATGCCGATATCATAATCAGGTTATGTATCTATTTCACTCATCGTTTCCGCTGAAATGCAAATTAAACATCATGTACAAATCCCTTAAGGTGACGCTATATATTATATTATAAAGGAAATCTTCATTTAAATGAGAAGTCATATACAATTAATTTCGTGTTAGTAATTCGTTCGTACGAGCGAGCTTTCTGACCGTAGACAGTTGTGGCTAACTTTCCTAGTCAATTATTTGTCATGCATCCCGTTTTTGCATTTGTCCCGGACTATTTTTGGATTCACTTAGTGTGTTTTTCATCTGTGGATTTTTACCAGGTACAACAAGGTTGTAAATAAAGCAAAGGTGGCCCTGACAGTCGTTGTGGTAATACCTAAAGGTTCAGAGCCGAAGCCTGTCCCAGAAGGTATCGGCTAAAATGATACACTATGTAGGTACATACTTAAAACACGTTATTATTTAACTGTATTCTCATATTATTTATACAAATTTCTATATACAACTGCAGTCTTCGATATTTCTGTTCGAACAGTTTATCAATACTTCGACAAAATCTTATAGTATGGCTCTTGGCCGAAAGAAAAGCATTGTCAAAAACGTTCAGTGTCTCACTGGCGTTACTCTGGACGATCATTCCACGGTGTCTGTGTGTGTGTGTGTGTGTGTGTGTTTCATATATTTTCACTTTGTTGATGCATGATCTTGCAGCAGTAAGTATTTTGTCTAATAGTTCGTTATTTTCCATGATGGTATAGACTAATTGCATCGTTTGCGTTGCAAATCCTCTAAACGTCTGCCGAATGCTCGCATGCATGGCTCAGGTGAACAACATTAACTCGAGTTCTCGGCTGAGGGATTAGTTTCTGACGCTGCCCTCTGGTTGCCAAACCTGGATAATTGCGTCCCTCTCCGACGAAACTGAAAAGTAGAGCGACTTCTGTGAAGCGGTGGCGATCGACGGCGAATAGCCGTCGCTTAGACTTGAAGCTGCGGAATGGTACTCCATGCTGACGAACGACTCCCGTTGCGCTGTGCCTTTGTCAACGGATGGCAGCAAATTTAGCCTTGTGGAGTCGTACTTCTTATAGTGATCGTCAAGAAGTTCGTCATCTGGCAGGCCGTCGCTAGCTCGCCTTGTTCGGCTCGGGGTGCTTGTGAACGTTGAGTCGATCCCAGATTCTGTCGATGTGTTGATAATCTGGTCGGGGGCATCGATGATACGCACCTTTCTCATGGCAGGGGTACTGAATGTCTCTGCCTTTGATATTGACTCAGCTGATTGGTTAGCGCTTTGCGCTCGCTGAGTTAGCGATATCGGCGCATGTAAATGTTCAGCGTCCAACTTCATGAGTAGGTCCTCCCTCAGTTCTGCGGCCTGGCACTGAACTCTTGCTTTTTCGGCCCTGCTAAGCTTGCCGATGGTGCGGTAATGAGGCTTGGCCCACCACTTATACCAGGGTCGATGACTGCACGGCCGACAGTTGGGCAGACTCCTAAGGCCATAGCACATATTCAACGTGTACACTTCTTGAGGCGTTTGACTCATATTGGCTGGATGGTGGTGGTCCTTTTCAAAATAGGTCCCTTTTGCTTATAAGGGAATACGTGCGCTGGATCTGCAATAAACTCACACGAAACGTTTTGGCAATATTAATGATTCGGGCCAACTATTAACAGTGGCTATGAAACATTTCGTCTTTTTTGAAAAATTTGCGGGAAACCTTTTTGATATCTTTATTAAAATTATTTATTTTTATATACATTTGTATTTATGAACTCTGGTGTCTAGTGCGTCTGTAGGCAGGCATATAATTTGCAGTGTTTTATGCGATTCTATTGATCTGCTCTGCTCTGAACGAAATTTTACCCTTCAATAACCAAGTGAAAGGGTGTAGTATTATCATCATTTATTATTAATATTATATCACAGTGATCTTCAAACATGGCAACATGGATTGAAATTTGGAAAATATTGCTATAAATGTGCAACTAAGACAAGCACAAAGGTAATGACACGAAGATATTCGCAGAGAGCTGCAATAATGTGACTCTACTAGATTCTTTGACCTGGCTGTATTCCTAGCTGAGGTTTGAAAGAACCGCAAATGTTCGAAGTCAGAAACGGCACCGGAAGGCCTGGAAAGACTCTACCAAATCAGAGGCACGCACCAGAGGTTTCTTCGACTCCGACCTTCGAGGGTGTATTCCGATGTCTGCGATGGGAGATGCCGAAATACTAATTCCGATTGGGAATATTCATGAAGCGGCTGGCACAAAGTTTGGATCGTCGTAGCGACCACGACAGCAACAACAATAGCAGCAACAACGACATTCGCAGCCATCGCTGCCACCCCCCACAGCAGCGGGGGCAGCAAGTGAACCCCCACCACGGCAAGTGGGTAAGAGAAGCCAGCAGATTTTCAGCCTCGAAAAGGCTGCCGAGCGTGTTGTATTCCGATGGGTCGGTTGGACAGTCTAGCCGTGAAGCAAGTGCCGAAGGCTGAAGCCGGTATGGCCCTGGCGAGGCGTTAGAGAGTTGCCGCGATGCCTCGTTGCGAGGTGCGCACTGAGAAGTGGGCGAACGTACGGGGAAGAACAGTACAATATGGAGAATAGTAAAAGCAGGATGGCGTTAGTGCAGCCGAGGTAAACGCACTCATTCCCCCGGGAAACAGCGTCAGCCACCAGCGTCTATGTATATACCCACTGGCCATTCTCAGGCCCAATAGAAACGCTGTGCAGTTGCTCATTTCAGCGTGGCATCTTTGCAGTGTAGATGATTTACCCACATAGGGGTGGCCTGCTTGCTTGCTTGCTTTGTCCTATCCCACAATGTCGTTAACATGCAACCTCCCAATTACACAAACCTAGAATATATATATATATATATATATATATATATATATTTACGAACACATTCTGCAGCATAATATTGCTCTTCATAACCATGTTGAATAATGTGCGATGAAGATTTTCTGATTCTAAGTCGTTGTTCCCGATCATCAACAGGAGCCGATTTACGAACCAATAATGATATCATTACTACGAGTTCGCTGAACATAATAGCACCACGTACACCATAACAAAGGTGGCTGAGTTTATCCACAGCCAGATACACAGAGGAAGAGAGAGTGGCCTGGAATTGTTACCCTATAAAAACGTGATTACGTGTCGCCTACGTTTTTGTATCAATTTCGGTCAAATTCGGTGGTTTCCGGAACCCCCACTTCGCTGGTGCTAGACACAGAGACATATACACATAGAGAAACAGCAACAAAGACGGTGTCGGACGATTCAAGCTGTGTTGGGGGGAGCCACAAAAGAATCCAGGTTTTCTGTACAGCCCATATTATGCTACTCATTCATATGAGTAGCTTGGTTTTTCTACTTATCGGCAAATTTGCCTCACTCGACCCTTTGCTATACAGCCTTTCAGAGCTTCACAGCGGGGGTCCACCCCTTACCTTTCGATGCTTCGTTCACACATATCTACATTTCCTGAGACAACTTCAAATCCGAACCGCAAGCAAAGCGAACCTCCCTCGCGGCGGTTCCCGAGCGGACGACGAGCCAACCAATACTCATTTTTTGCATTCCGTATATGCATTGGCATATATATATATATATATATATATATATAAAGTCCTGTGCCTCTTCTCACTCAATCGGTCTCTCTATTTTAACATGTGCCTCTTCGGCTGTCTATCCGAATGTCATTTGCTTATTTTCTTCGCTCGTTCTCACCGGGACCGCCACCAGTATCACGGTTCTGGTTCAGCCAGCCATGCACCCTACTCCTGGCGCGTAGTTCACTATACTAGTCCTGTGTACCCTTCTTTACGCATCTGGCCACGAGGCCGTCGCAGCCGAGACCCACAGATGCCACCACCGCAGCCGCCAAACCAGCACACACATGAGGACGTCTGTTCATACCTCGCTGCGCTGTATATACACTAGTATAACATACTATAATGCATAGCACCCTATGGGCGCCATAATGCCTACTTCTGCCGCTATGTGTATTTTCCGCTCCCCGCTCCGACACCCCAATGTCTGTTCGTGTTGTTGCCCTATCACCCATTGGCGTTGCTGCTTCGGCTGCCTTCACATGGCTCAACAGCACGGCGCGGGCGCTGTCGGTCTTCTTCCGTAATATCCGCCTGGGCTTCTACAATAAAATATACGGCGTCATTGCACCGCCTTCACCGCGCGTTATTCCTTCCTCGTTCCTTATCAAGAAGCTCTTCCCTTGCAACCCCCCCCCACCCCTCCAATCTTTGTCGGTTTTTCCAATCCAGTGGCCGTCTCGAAGCACCCAATAGCTAGCTACACGGCGTCGCCTTCAAGCATGCACGACTGGCTTCATCATTTTTTTTCAATGCACACACACACATGGGGATACGGGGTATAGCTATTTCATTGCGTGCCTCCCTTAGCCTCCGCTTCTTCGTCTGATCCCATACTTGCTTTCGTGTCTAGCCCGCCCGATCAACCGCACCGGCCGTCTCAGCGTTCAGCCGTCGAAGTCATCACTGCCGTTACGGCCAACACCGCCATCACGGTGATGTACGTAGGTGGGACCGAGTGGCGCTCGCCAGTCACTTTTTGCCGCATATATATATATATATGTATGTATGTACAGTACTGCAGCATAGCAGGACAACTTGCTCCTGATGCACAGCGCCCTCTGAGCCTCAGCGTCGTCGGGAGCTGCTCGTGTCATCCCTTCCTGTGGCGTGCCTTGCCTATCTGAGGCGTTGGCGCTGCTGGTGGCGGCGGCGGCGGCCAGAGGAGTAGAGCGCTGCGGCAGAGCGAATCCGAACTCAGGCTTCCTTGCTTGCGAGCGACCGTTCGTCGTTCGCCCGTGCTCACTTAGCACGGAGTGTCACCACCATATGCCTCAACCCTAACCACATGTGGCGTATGCTGCTTCGCGCTGAGCTGTCGGGAGTCGTCACCGCCATAGCTCCCGAGAAGAAACGCATCGAGGAATCGGTGCTGCAGCGGCAGCGACCACGACAATGGACGACGCTCACACAGAATAAGCATCCTGGTTTTGCACCCGCCTCTGTCCTGGACCCTATCGCCTGGCACCGCCAGCGGTACGCTACAACAAGCATGGCACCGCTTCCACCCTCGTACAGCGCCTTGGCAGTCGGTGTTTCGGTGGGTATTATACCTCGAGAACACATTCGTCCTCGTCCGGGTGCCCCGATAGCACCCCCGCTAATTGGCCAACGAAGCATGAATGCCGTTTGCCGTTGATCCGCCGCTGACAATCTCCCTCTCGTGGTAGTCGATAATGCGGACTACAGGACTGTTAAAGACTCAAACCCGCGACTACATTCGCGCGTGGTCGGTGGGTGGCGCGGAAACCGCGTCTACACGGCGGCTACTTCGTATACAGACTGCCGCACACAGTCGGGCCACTTCACAGTCGTTCGTGCTCGGCGAAGGGCGCTCCCCTAACGATCCTCGCACTCGATTCCCGCCAGCTTAAAAGTGTGCATGCACCCCGCGTATGTCTGGCTGGAGCACAAGTTCGTCCTTCCGATACGGGAGCCAAGAGCTATGCGACTGTGGGAATCGTGCGGACATAGGGTGCAGTAGAGAGAGAGAGAGAGAGGGGGAGAGGGGGTTAGAGAACGAAGTCGATTACTTGAAAATGCTTCATCCTCGAGAAATTATCGATTAGAGCACATCGTCCGATCTGTCATGAGATGCGGCAGACGATAGCTGGAACCGAGGGAGAGAGTCCTAATTCGATCGAGCCCGTTGCTCTGAACCTAAAAGCGAGGCCGAGAATAGCGCGGTGGCGATCTGCCACTTCCAGCTGGTGTAAATTGGTCATATGCTAATTTCGTTGCGGTCAGTGGCAATTGCGATCAGCTCATCAACGTCCGCCGCAGTGGTTGGGGCGATCAGCGATCCGGACGGCACTATCAAATAACCTCGATATCCAATAAGACGAATAGAATCTAGCTTGCTATAAAGAACAGAGTATTTATCCCGAATTTGTTTATGTGAGCAAATACCTTTTATACTGACCGGACCTCATTTAGTTATCGCTTCAACTAGGACCGCGTAGGCTTTTCCACAACATTTCCAATCATGGACGATTGAATGCAGGCTAATGCAAGATAAATTGCAAGGTTGCTGGGACGCTTATATATATATATATCTATATAGGCCTTTGAGCAAGTTGGCATTGACGTCATGTAATTTAGCTCATTACTCTTTGGGTCGATGAGAAATTTAATTTAGAACGTCGTCTAGCTAGTCCAGCCGTAGGGAGCTCGTCTTGATTGCTCATTTGGGATGTGGGGTTTGCCAGCCAGCATTCGTCCTTTCGTTTCTCTAATGCTGAGAGATACGTGCGCACGTTCTACAGACATCGACTCACTTATCCAGTCACTCACAAACGATTGCCTCGTCTCGCTTTCCTTGCAGCGTCTGCCGGCGTGTCCTGGCATTACTGCGTTGTACCATGTCTAAGTCGTCGGCTGGACTGACTCGCTGAAACGGCAGCCGTCGGCGGTCGAACAGCCAATGCAGGAATAGCTTTCGCTCACGTAGCAAACTCCACGCATCGCATTGCATCCTGTGTCCGATGTGAGTTGCCCGAATGAGCTGTTTCAACTACCGGGCCTGTGTGTGGTGGTTGTTGTTGTTATTGTTCTTGTCGTCGTTGTTGTAGAGTTAGGTAAGAAATCAACCAGCGATAGGTAATGGCCAGCAATCACGCAGTGAGCACAATCCGACCGACAACACACAAACACACAGACACACAATTAGTTACCACTTCGCCCGACCGTTTCCACTGATGCTGCCACTTCGTTCTTGGACGTCACTTCTTCACCGGTAGCATTGGCTCCATCGCAGCCATATCTTCTCTTCCACCCCCCCCCCCCCCTTCCAGCTCCGAGACAACCTTTGCGGCGATATAGCTTAGCTGGTCGGTACAACACAAGGATGGTAGAAGCATCGATACATGCGATCTTGCACTCAGAGTCAGTCACACATTGGTCAGTATGTCGGTGCCTGCGCTAGCTGCTTTGCGTGTTACCACAGTGTACCTAGCATCAGAACTCCCGCATAACTAGGCGTTGTGCAGAGTCGAACAGCCACAAGAACGTCAACAGCAACAATAATAATCTAAACTGCAACCTACATCTTACTACTAGCAAGCAAATTTTCCAGGCTGACTCCCATCCAACATTTAACATCTTACTGCTACCACTACAACAACGACTACATAGTATCATAACCGCCACCGCCATCACGGGCACATTTACTAGCAGCATCTGCCTTTACCACCCCACCGTTTAAGATGGTAGGTCTTATAGCATGACTGCCTCGGCATCCGCCCCCAACACGAGATCAAATGTGCGGACTCTCAACTGCCTACTACAGTTCGGCGGTACAGGGGAATACTATGCACTTACCAGATTGCCAGCAGCTCCACCATCGTCGAAGGCTCAACCACTCTACGCTGTCCCATCACGGTCTAACTGATTGCGCGCTAGGCCTCATCGCGTCTCACTTTACTATGGTATAGTATACACCTGGCCCGTTCATCTGGCTTCCTCTTTTTTTCCTACTCTCAGATACCACCATCGCCTGGCTGTCGAGCAAGTGCCACCAGTAGAGGCTGTACCAGAGCTGCTTCATCGCATTGGGAGGCAGGCTGCACCAACGATCAGCAGCAGCAGCATCAGCTCTAGTGCCCCTCGCAGTCGCGGCGAACGAGTAATACAATCGTGTCGCCGTCAACAGGAAGCATTACTAATACAGGAAGAATCCACCTGCAACATCTACAGTTCGTTGCCGGGACCTGTGCTACGCGAGGGGGTTCTGCAAGTGAAACCTGCTCGATCGTTCGTGCAGATTGTACGAAGCCCGGACCATCGGAGGCGGGCGTACCTATGGGGGCGTATCTGCGCCTGTGCCAAGCCACAGACATCTCTGCTAGTTTTGGCGATTGGACAAACAGCGAAGATGGAGAGTTTAGGTGGCGTGCCACTGAGGGCTTATATATATACACGGTTACATTCCTGGTACAGCGTTCATGGGCATTCGCAGTTTTTTGTGTTGGGCGCGTTGTTGTTGTTCTATTGGGCAATGGCAAAGTTGTTTGAGGTTCCGCCCGATCTCAGATTGAAGAACAACTCGTACCTGTAGTGCCTATCCATTGGAAGAAGACTGAAGGGAGTTCTCCCTCGCATCAACCAGGTTTTATTTTTTGACGTTCCTTGCTAGCTCGAAGGTGACAGGACGATGTAGAAGAGCTTCGAATGCACCTACCACATCCCTGGCACAGGCTGCGTGATTCGCGTCCATATTTACCCAGCGATAGCAGTTTGAGCAGAAGTTAGCAGTTGTAACCACAGCACATGCACACGTCTGCGCACACGCACCTGCACAGAAGGTAGATGCTCCTGAGGAGCACTCGTGCCATCAGTTAAACCCATCCATCCGTCCATCGTGTGGTTCGCGTGGGAACCTGTGCACCCGTTGCATGGTATTCGCGCTACACAAATATATATATACTTGTGTGGACTTCATAAGCACGGTCTAGTACATGTCTAACATTAGTGCAAACGTGGCACTATACCTAGACAAACTAGGCCATTCAGAGGGTGGTTGCTGGCTAACATCACAAGTCTTCCCATCGACCCCCCAAGAGTGTGAAGAGGATGAATGCTCAGATTGAGATTTCACGCCTACTCCAGTATAGAACCGAGTGGCTCGTGGTAGCACGACGCCAATGCATGTACAACGTAGCAATAGACAGCACCGTGCTGATTTGCCCCTCGCGAGCTAACCGCACACCTAAGTATAGCTGATGGAGGTGGGTGGAGGTAGTGTATGATAATATCATAGTGTGACTCTAAATCGTTGGTCAGTTCGGTCTGCTTGTGGCTAGCGATTTCTAAGCCGAAGTCAGCTCGCGTAGCTCGTCTTTCGCTAAAACTAACCACACTAGGCATAAATCCCATAGATCCCTGTTTCCACCTCCTGGACCCAAAACCAGCACAGTATATGTTGTATCTCCTGGGAGGAGCCAGATGCCTTCGTGCCTCGCTCTCAGAGGACTCATCTAATGACGACACAGCTAGTGTACATGCATGCCGTATACATGGACGCACTCTCGCACCACACAAATAACAACGTTGTATGTCTTCTACAATGCACACCCAGTCTAAGTTGCTTCCTTTATTTATGCGGGCAAGAAGAAGAAGTGTTCGCATTTCGTCATATACCGCAATAAGACCTAAAAACCTTTGAGCTCTTGTCAGATTCATAATCAGGCCACCCATTTCGGGCGAGCATGGCCACAGGCGGATCGAGGTGGTCCTCCAATGGAAATTTGTGAATTCATCTATTACACATTTAATATTATAGTTAGTATCAACGTTACCAATGATTTTATTTGGAAACGTTGATCATGCGTTGTACCGTTAACAGGATCGAGCGCACACACAAAATACGTCTGCCGAGCTGAAGGCCTACAGTAGCACGTGTCTACAGTAACCCTGGCCGATTCTGCTGAGAAGCGCTGGCCTCTAGTCACGTCTCGAGCAGCTGAAACAACAGCGCCGGCGTTTCTGGTGCGTGCCACTGACCCGAAGAACAGTGTGTCTTCAGGGCTCACGGAAAAAGTCCTCAGATAGTTATGTCAGCACCGGCTGCAATGCAAGTCAGCCGTCCTACGCGGTGCAAAGGGTTGGTCCGCCTCAGCGTCAGAAGAAACAATCCACACGGACGGCAAACGGGCGGCGACGAACTCGCTATCATAACACCGCTCTGGCTTCCATATTATCGCACTATAAAAAAAGATGTACATGAAGCGAGCTGTTCTGACACAACCTCGCCTGAAGCCTCGTGATTGCCACCACCCCCAACTGGGACCATTCATCCCATCTAATGACAGACTGGAGCAGCCGGCGAAAATAGAGGCGGGCCTAGAACAGCTTGTTCTGTCCCACTTCGGCGACGGCTGTCGACGGCTTTGAGCAATGTTCTGTCTTGGACAGGTGGGCGTCTCTTGGCTCGTCTTTCAGCTTGTTCTGTGGTTGTGTGTGTGCTCGTCTTGTCCTGCCGTGTGGCTGGCAAGCTTCCTAGCGTGGCTCTTTGATCTGATCTGATCTCTCTCTCTCTCTCTCTTCCTCTGATCTCTTTACTTATCTCTGATCTCTCTCTCTCTTTCTCTCTGTCTCTCTTTGATCTCTCAACCTATCTCTGATCTCTCTGACTCTCTCACTCTCACTTCTTCGTACGTCGAGGATCTATCTCATCTCTTCATATTCTTGTTCGTCCCTCTCCAACGGCTCCTTGTCCTAACTCCAATGAATAATCCATCTACCCAGCCCTTTTTCTCAAGGGGAATACAACGAGGCGGAGACAGCGACACGGCGGAGAGACGCGTGCGCCCCCTGATGAACGTACGACGTCTTGTCCCGAATCTTGTCACTACCATCATCACCATTATCATCACAAGCATCATCATGGCCGCTATGTATTATAATCGTTCTTTGTAGTCGAGCTCGTACATAGGGTAGTAGTCGACAAAATCAGTGTCTGTTCCTCACGTTGAACGGCTGCTGCCGGCTGGTTCGCTTGTCGTTGTTCGCATCATCGTCACTCTCCTTGATTTTGTCGAACGATCACTCGTAGGACTCGTTGTCTTTGGTCAACAGACAGCGATAAGACACCACAACGCGAGGTATGAGTATACCACGGATCTCTTGGCTACTAGCGGACGCGACCTACCCTCGCCAACGACAACAACAATATCATCAACGACGACAACAACAACAACTGCGCTGCGGTGTTTTCTGCGGCGCCCTTTGCGTAAATCACTCACTCCGCTGGGTAAGAACTGCTACCGTGAAAGCAACGCCAGCCATCTAGCCGCTGCGCTAACAGCTTTACACTACGAAGCCGGCGGACTCAATGGACCTTCAATCGGTCAGAATGGGCCGGGGTGGATCAGGCTGCATTTGGCCAACCGAAACGGAGACGCAGGCCGACTGTGGGGAGCCTAACGGGGCCTGTTGTAGAGGCGGGGTCCCTTTACAGCAGAACCCACAGCATTGCGGATGCCTGTCCGTTGGGAGGACGTTGCATTGCATTGGGATCCCCTCTCCCACGAACGCCTCATCAGGCGGTAATCAGGTTTGCGTAAATCGCTGACCGATCCTTCACGAACAGAGCCACTCGCTGGGAACTCGCCATACAATGTCTGCCGGGCTGCTAGCTCGGCGGCTCCCGGCTCTACGGTCCATGACGATGTCGAATGAGATGCTATCTACGCAAACGGCATGACGCCCATCATTCTCGGCGCGGGCACATACGAAGCGGTCGCGACTGCGACTCCGTCTCATGATCATGTTGTCCATGTGACCAGGATGGAGCTGCTCTGCTGATTCCGATCCTGTTCGACACCAAGCCCATCGCGTTTTCGTAGAACTTCAAACGCGACGTAAGCGTATTCCGATTACTATCCGTACATTTATCAACAGGCTCAAATGGACATCGTAAAGCAAAGGTTCGTTGTTCCATTACTTGACGGTGATAACTGCAGCTGATAAGCGCTGAAAACGGAGTGCTCGGTCGACGGAACATCGAACCGTGTTGACACAAACACCGCTATAGTCGAGCTACGGCTTCTCTCGAGCAAAGTCAACAGTCATGCACAGCTGTGCTTGCGGTAACACAATCCATAGGTATCCGCTCGGTTGTCCATATCCGGTAACCGAAGCATTTATCAACATTTTTTTTCAACTGATGGACACGCAATGATGATCTCGCTCATCTTGATCCTATCCTAATTTAATGACAATCGAGTTTTTCGAAACTGTGATTTCTATTTACTTGTAATAAACGTTTCTCCATTGGCTTCAACTTTGTATACGTTGCTTGGCGGAGCCTGGTTTTTTGTTAGCCACAGCCGCTTGAGCCACCGCGCCGATTGCGCGAATATATTATTACCATGTATAATATATTTGCTTGTAAATGTCTGGACTTGGAGCTAAATGGCCACTCACCGAGTGAAGAAATATCGCAATATGGACAGATCAACTCTGCATGTTCATCCCAACTGTGTTGCTATTCTTCCTTCGAGCGTGTGTAGTTCGCATGTCAGGGAAAAGACGACTGCATTCGCCATTCTCTGACAGACGTCCACGTCCCACGGCAGGGAACGATCCCCACACAGCCTCGGGCAAACAAACACACGCACTTACACAGGCTGAACACGTTGGGTCGAATACCCTTATAGCACATGCATACGGGTACGACTACGGCAGACTACATGAAGTCGGCCGACTGACATTGAGGCCCCACTGGCTGGCGATGGCGTTGGCCTTAGGACCGCAGGCTCCGGTGGTTGCGGAGAGGAGCGGTAGGTCCTTCCTCGTCGTGCACCAGCACAGCTCGCTTGTTGTATTCGCCCGTTCTCGCGAATTCGCCTTCTCCCGCTCGCTCGAGTCAGCTTCATACATAATACGTTATCCGCCGTGTGTTTACAGTTTGGGAAGGAGTCGGTCGCGTCGCCGTCACCAGCGAGCCCGATGGCTCGTTCGTCTGATACGCGCAGCGTGTCTTCATGCACGTGGGATGCACGCAAGCCGTCTCGTCTTGGCCATCCCGTGGAGTTCCCGACGACGCCACAACAAGACCCCGCGATCCCACAGCCCCTGGAGCTAGCGCGTATCTCGAATTTGACGAAACGCCTCACGTCCTCTGCTCACCAAACTGGTTGCCGACTGACAAAGTTGAATTATGCAAATCGCGCGCCTTTGTGGCTTCAGCCCCTGCCAGAGGTAGTAGCCGAGCTAGTGGCAGCAGTGATGTTCGGGGCAGAAGCGATGGTGGTGGTGGTGACGGCGGCGGCCGCCGCTGTGCTAGTGTCTCGGAAGAGCCGTGTTTACCACAGCGGCGACCACAGTCTATGCGTCTTCGGATCTCGACTCGCTCCGGAGGAGGACGACAGGGTCTGAAATGCGGTAATGGTAATCACTGACCGGGCCATCTCCTACTTCAAAGCACACCTTAAAAGCACACCTTTGCATGGCTGAACCATCAACGTTACTTGGTCGCTCACCCTTGCTTACCACTCTCAGGAAAACCCAGCTGGATTGCCCCCAATCCTGATCAGCATTACTGCGGACATCCACAATGTGTCCACGAACTCGCAGGATACCCCTGTCATTCCCCGATCTTAACTAAGTCATGATATGCACCTCTGAGACGAAACGTTTTAGAGACGACCAATCTCTCATAATGCATTGACTTATTTTCCTCGGGATTCGCCAAGCAAACAACACAAACAAAAACGAAATAGAGCACGCTCGTGGCTTTTTTAAGTCTAGCTGGATTGAATCGATTTGAAAATCAAAGAACATGAAACCAACCAAAGCATGTCGTCTTCCTGTTGTTGTAGTGATAAAGGAAAAGGCAGTCGAAGGTAGAATGGATGATGCCTCCCCCATCGATAGATTCCTTTTGATGACCGAAGTGGAAAACGAACTTTTCAGACTTGCGCCTAACTCCCGGAGAAAGTACGCGTGAGGGAAGGCAGCCTCTAGAAGATGAGCGCCCTTATCGGCTGATTCTACCGTTGAACCTGATGAAGAGTCGCTACTCGCGAATGCCGCAAAAGATGCTCATAGAGCGGCTGTTGCGAAAACCATGCCGGTGTTGTACTGCTGTCAATACGCAGAGAGGGAATTTATGTCCGCATTTCTTGTGCCACCTCCTCTTTCACAACGGCCGAGACTCTGAAGTGACAGGCTCATTTCGTCTTCTTGCTTGCTGAGGAGTCTAACGTAAGCCTTGCGGGAAAGGAGTCTGTAATCAAATTTGTTCCTATCGATTCCCGTTATCTTATCTTCTATAGGAGCCCCTAAGAGGGCCAGTCTGCACAGGACGCCGTTACTGCTTGAGACTCCCCGCCTACAATACGTGTCCGGCCACCCATGTAAGACACAAGAGACCTTGTCTCCACAGAATCTGCTTACTAACACCTTTACTGCCGTTTCCGTGAATAGAAAAGAAGAACTACCACATTTGTGCAACGTTAAGTTCAATTCGCATGCCTGTGTCATATTCAGCGGCCAAGAGAATCAAATTCAAATTCAAACAAATGTTTATTGACGGAACTGCTATATACATGCTTAAGTTCTCGTAAAAATAATAGTTAAAAGAATTATTGCAACGTATATTTTCAAGTAATCAAGTAATCTGTTTCTGTTTGCAAATGTTGGAGATAACGAAAGCTCTCTTTGAGCATGGCATAGTACTGTTGCAGACCTACATAACATAAAATGAACGACTTTATCTCGGGTCAGAGGTGCGCCGTATAGTTATTATTGGCCAGTTTGAATTCAAATTTGGCGGGAGGTGAGACACAACAATTAGGAAGCAGGTGGCGCGAACGCCGCTAGCATTCGGCTTTCGTTGGGCGTTCGAAATGGCAACCGGCGGACCAGGTCCCTCAGACCTGCATTCTCAGGTGAAAAGTGTCAGGTTTATGTTTCAAGAGAAGAGGTGTTCAGCTGAAATCGACCGAAGGTTGATTAGTGTGCACGGCTATAATGCCCTGAGTCGACGACAGGTATGCCGTTGGTGTGCACACTTTCGGCAAGGTCACTGGAACATTAATGAACATCGAGGACGCCCACCCCTTCCCGAATCCCGATTCGACGAACGGATCCAGGTAATCGAAAAAGCTTTTACCCGAACTAGAGCTTGGTCACTGACGACTTTGTCGGCTGAAATTGGAGTGCCTCGTGAAACATGTCGCTGAGTAATTAAAAATAATCTGAGGATGCAGAAAAAGGTGCAAAATGGGTCCCTCATTAACTGGGTCCTGGCCAACTGAAAATATGTGAGGAGTGCTCGCGAAACAATTTGAATATATATAGGCAACAAAAGAGTCGCTTAGAGCATACCATTGCAGCGAACGAGACATGGGCCACCCTGTATGGGGGACCGGAAAAAGATCAAGTGAAACAGGATGGATTTCAACGGAATTTGCTACTGCGAGATTTTGGGCTCAAAAGAGAAAATGGACTCTGCTATATATCTCGAGTTTTTGAAGGGACTCATGAATAATTGGCATGACAATAGGAAGCACCGAATGTGGCTGCTCCATAACAATGCTAGGGTACATCGTAGCAATGAAATTATGTCCTGGCTTAAGGCTAACAAGATTGAGCTATGGCATCACTCCCCTATTCTCCCGATTTAAGCCTGTGTGACTATGGTTGCTTTCATCGATTAAATGGAGCTATAGGTGGCAAAAGGTACGCAAACATCAATTTACTCCGAGAGGCCTTAAATAACGAAGTTATAAATGGTAATAGAAATGGTGCATATCTAGCCGTTAGAAGGCTGCCAGAACTCTGGGACCCGTGTATAAGTAAAATGTATAGAATCAAGTGAGGACAATGTTGAGTTTTAACTATGGACGTTCCTTTAAGTTCAAATTTGAATATGTGCATGTAAAGATTTTTAAAGTACTCTGTATATTTATACGAATAGTGTGAAGTTATCCAACGATATATAATTGTTTTTCGCGCTGACCCTCAGCTGTTCCCCTATGTGACAGGCCTCAGCTCTTAACCTTTTACGTATTACTATGCAACGATGCAACGATATATAACGATAATCACATCTTTTAGACTCAATTAATACAAATTATCAAATGGTACTACTCGATGGTTACAGTCGGTTGGCAAGCTTGAATGCCGATCGGCCTGTGATTGGCTGACCTCGTGTCCTATGGCAAACAGACCATGTTAGCCCCCTTTCAAATCCACTCTTGTGATGCAAAAAGTTCTCACCAATTCTGTTCTGCATGATGGTGACTTAATTGTGGGAGTCACTGTAACCTCCCTGTCTCGTTGGTATGGTATGCGTGGTACTGGAGGTCGTCTGCGGTTGGGATACGCGTCTGGATATGTTATATAATGTTGGGTTTCACTGATGTGTGACGCCTGTATAATGCAGGCCGGCTGTCTGCTAACTTCTATCTACCGAGAGCATCTATCCAGGCTAGTAGCGCTTTCAAGCGTTGTCAGAGAGTAACTTCACCTCTCCTGAGTAAACGGTCGTGTTCATGCTGTCAGCTACAGCCAAAATTGCGTTACGCCTAGAACTTAAGCGGTAACTTCGCCGTCATGCAACTAACTCCTAAATAACTGTCGCCAACCCAGGCTGAATATTTCTCTATCTGCTGTTAGGTTAGGTTCACCATACAGCAGCTGTCGTTTACCGTTCCTTGCCGCTTTTAGCTGGCAATATCATCAGTATTCACCCTTCCTGTTCCGTCGTAGCTCCTCTTATAGTGAATCAACAGCAACTCGAGAGATGAGCAACTCTCACTGGCTCGCCTTGTTGGCCATCACAAACAGGCTATAGTGAATCGCATTTTCCACCACAGTGCACTTTGTCCAGGCGTTTATATCTACGCCGATGGGCTCCTACTTCGAAACTCAAGATTACCACAGGCCAAAATCTGCAACAAGGCCATTAAGCCATCTCCCGTTCCTAGAGCCTGTCCGTATCTTGAGAATTGCCAATTAGAAAATGTAAATTTAGAACGCGTATACCCCGCGTTGGGTTCATACAAAAATATGGGTTAGAATCTATGATGTATAATACTTAATATATGCCTACGTAATAATCGTCTATGAAAAGTTGCATGCCATTTAGTCATATAACTTCTAAATTTCAATTGACAGCCATGGTTTCAAAGAAGTTCAATAATAGTCCTCATGTTAGGTTCTGCACTGCCAAATGTAATATAACATGTACAACTGACAGCATTGAGCAATAGAACGGGGACCCGCCAACTTTCCTAATACTAGCTGACCAGTTTGACCGCGCACATGCGCAACTACTGCGCACCGGTATCAACGGCAAGGAATACCCAGAGAAGGAGCGATACAACAAAGATAGCGCAACAAGAGTGAATTACGTCGCGATCAATGTATGCCAAACGAGCAGCTCTGATGATGCCATATTTGCTAGCGACGGCGACGTACCCAACTTCAGCGACAGCAGCTAAGTGACAATGTCATACCGTAGGCAAATTTGACAACAAGCACAACCAAGCCTTGGCTTGCCTGTTGATCGTCTGCCAACCGGTTGGCATTATCGACTGTGTGAAACAAGAGACAGCGTTCATCCACGTTGGTCTCTGCTGAGCAGTACACCTTAAGTCGGAGGTGCAGGCACGAGGAGGAATGGTGCACCAACAACTACAACACGGTCGGGTCCGATGGCCCCGCGACGGTTCCTCCAGCAGCAGCAGGGGCAGGAACAGCGGTAGGACAACAACAGCAGTAGCAGCAGCACCAACTCCCCGAGGAAATCAAAGTGTCTGTCACACGATTTGGTCGGCGCGCGCGCGCGCTCGCAATCCAAGTTCACACAAGGGATAGGTTGGACTACTTCGGGGTTTTTAGGAGGAAGGTGTCTAGCAAGCTCTGTGCCTTTGGGCCAGTGGGTGTTTTCTCTCGTCTATCTGGACCTCGAAATAGCGGCAAGACAGCTGTGGTGTTTCTTAGCCTTGTCGACCCCGCCCCGCCCCCCCTCATCGCAAGAGCGCAAGATCGAAGCAAGACTAATGCGATCTCAATTGAGACGAGGGCCTCGTGAAGCTCCGCCTAATACTATAATGGCAAGTTTACCAAAGCAAAGCGGGTTGGGTTGGTTTTGTCGCGGGGAGTGCTATGTGGCATGGTCTCATGTCGAGGGACTTGTTGTGCGCTTCCCTTCGATGCGTGGCCGTGACCTAACGCAGAACACACTTTGGTACTCCTTGAAATAAGAAGATCTCTTCGTACACATATGGATGGGAGTTCTTCAGAGTGAATGAGTAAGGGAGGGACAGAGAGAGAGAGAGAGAGAGAGAGAGAGAGAGAGAGAGGGGTCTTTTCTACTTTTCGAGACCAGCATTTTGATATGGTTAATTAATAATGCGTACCTATAATTACGTAGAACAAAAAAAATGTTGCCAAGGGAACAAATCGAGGCGGTGGCGAGTTGTAGTTATCTCACGGCAGTCAGACCTTCAACCTGAAATAAAGGACCCGATATATAGGCAGGTATCCTATGATGTTGTTGTTCTTCGGATACTTGACGACAACTACATATATTATCGATCCCATCTGCCTAGGAGATATTTTCAGAACAAAGTCAAAATGGGTATCGGTGCTTTTTATCTTAATAATATATTATATATACCCTGAAGTACATTGTAAAATTAAGCTCTACAAATATACGCCCAACAAATTTACATATTTTCAATCATTTCATACATCTCATTTATGCTGTCTACCAGCAAAACGGATGTTTCCTTATATAACGCATCACGTTCCAGCCATTTTCGTAGCTGCTACGATATGTACAAGAGTTTTGTCCAGTTGGATGCGTCAAGCCACGCAGCACATATGAATCATAGACATATAGATGTCATCAGGCTAAGTTTGTCTTCTAGTAGTGGCCAGTAATTCTTATTAAGTCGATCGATATGTTTACTACACAAATTTGTCCTGATTATTTCGGGAGGGGGTGGGGATTTGTATATGTGTATATGTTTATGAGCCCATATGAACCCCCGTGCATCGATGCTACGATGATGAGATAATGATCCGTATTCAACATCGAGCGACAGCTGACGCTGCCGCTGGATCGTAACGGGGATAAAATATTCTCGCTGGTCCTTCGCCGTTCCTCGCCGTTGGCGGGCAAACCCGGCAGACCCGGCCGAGAAGAGGAGGTCTCCGGCAGTGAGAGCACTGTGCATTAGGTCGGCTTTACATAGTCTCGAGGTATATAGGCTCTAGTTGGTCGCTGGGTGCTATGTACGGAAGAGTTAATCTCGTTTAGCACAACACGCCGACGTTGTGACAAGGCCGTCGGTTAGGATAGGATAGGCTGATAGTCGGCGGCGACGGCGGCGGCGGCCATAGTTGTAGTTGGTATTAGCAGCCCGTTGACAGTTTGGAGACACCATACGACGACGACCCTGCCTCGACGTGACATGTTTCCAGCATAATAGGACTAAAACGGGGCTGGGGGTGTCAGGGAACGGCAAAGGAGCGTGCTTCGGCCGGGGGATGTTACCAAAGGATAGCCATATTACGAGCGGCAGCCGCCGCCGCCGCCGCCGCAGGACCGCCGTGAACAGCAGCACTACGAACCCCCGAAACGGGCCGGGAGGTTCGGACCAGCCGGCGCTGGCAGTAGAATGAGACGGGGGCGTCAGCAGAAGAAGCTAATAATACCTATATATGTGCGAGGCAGGAAGGGAGCTTTTGCCAGAAGCGACTCAGGCCAGGTCGTAAGAGGTCGAAGCTGGAAGAGCGTTAAGGGCAGGGCGAAGGCGGGGGTATCATCGCCCGAGCGGACTCTGCGAGGATGAAACTCAGCTGATGTCGATGAGTTTTCATGCTCTCCCTCTATCTCATGGACGCTCTCGCCATTATCGCCCGCTCATTAGGCCAACCAACAGCGACTGGCTTCGCTGTGCGACGAGCCTCGTGCTAATTTTCCCAAGTCTATCCTTGTACTGTCACGCTTAAACGGAGCCAGCTTTCAGCTTACACAAACACGGATATACAGAAGTGATACGTGAACATATATATACACGCACACACTGGGTAACACAGTGTCTTTCTCATGTTTGTTGAGAGCAGCAGGATGAAGCATCATGGGCAAGATATAATTGAGCCTGTCTATTGGCAGGTAATAATAATAATAAAACAACAAGTGCCACTATTTTGATACACAGAATACCACTTGGGTATCGAAAGTCTGAGAATGTGTTTAACTGAACTCATTTGGTAGAATTGGAGGGCTCGAATACAAACATATACATATATATATATATATTAGTTAACTTTTTGTTCAGCAGCAGCAGCAGTAACGTTTCATAGCGCTGTGAAATCCTAGAAAGCATGTTGTGTTTATAACAAAATAGGGTTCAAATTACCCTAAAATCAAACGGAAAAGCATCGCATTCTATAAATTTTGGTTTATCGAAACATATAGGATGCGATATATATATATATATATATATATATATATATACACATATATTTACGTTAATAATAAACCTCGATTTCTGATTCATTGTTTGTTCGTTCCATGTCTGTGTAGGGCGTTATTTCTGTCTAAGTTTTATGTGGGCTCATCAAGCCTCATTCGAGGATGAACCTTTTTCCCGAGTTTAAGTGATTAGTTGGGTACGATTTTAGATAAAAGTGCGGGCCCTCCTTCCACCTTTTCAGTACCCTTCTTTGTTTATTTTGATTTAATAGCAGATTAACTAAACACCGTCGTCTGCATCTTTGTCTCCGAGGCCGGAAGATATATACATATGCATTGATGTTCGGTTGCATTGTGTTTGGTTATGTTGTATTATATAACGTAACCCAACACAGAGACCAGCAAGAGCATGTTACGGCGTCATTGTCCACCTCAGTGTGCAATAGACGATTTCCATTGTTGACTGTCGTTCTGTTGTTCAACTAAATTGAATCGCACCAATGCTATACATCTCAAGCGTATCACTCGCCCCAAGACTTATGGCTTTTCAAGAAACTATTTGCCACCTTTTTTTTTTGGAAAAAAGTTGTGTTTTTGTGCAAATTGCTGGGGATTGATGTAATACTTGTAGGGGTTGTGATAGCCGTACACGGGGCTATTTGCGATGGGAGAATAACAAAAGTGCACAAACGTAATGGGAGCATCGTTAGATTAGGGGAGTCTGGAGGAACTGGATTCATGTATTTGGATAACATGATACTCAAAACGGGTCGTGTGCAACGGAGTCACAGCTTTACTTCGTCACTATAGTTCGACTTACGTTGGCTATAACAACCTCAACATGAATCAGCATCATCGATTAAACGGGTGTCGCAGGTCAATGTGACTCTAGTATATATAGTGTGTATGTATGTGACTCTACACACACATTGATAGATGTGTGTGTGTGTTACATATTGGTAAATATTCTCTTTTCGCGAAATAAATAGAATTGATTTTACGTATACATTGTACAGGTGTACATGTTGCGTACATGTGTATATACACGCGTATAAATACAACTTAAATTGTACTATCACACGAGTAGCACATCGATAGCAGTTGTCGCTGTTGCTTGGGTGTGCCATGTGGGTGAGACAAGGCGCAGATATCTGGAGGTCGCTTCTCTCTTTCGCCTTTATATAATACAATAGCATGTGAGCTATAGGAGCATCTCAGACCATCGTGTCGCGCGACTTACAATGTGACACCATCAAATGTCACTCACCAATGACACAACGATGGCCCGTCTGCGACTCCGTCTGACTGCACTATATATATATATATATATATATATATATATATACAGACGGACTCATGTCTAGCGATTCTGTTGAGATCAATGTACCTTAAGCTACAATGGTAGCCCACAGCCATCTCGTACCCACTGCTAAATAGGACGGACCCATCGACTGACATGACCAACCATGTGAAAAGCCACATTAAAAGGCGATACGGAACCTCGCCGAGTGACAGAACATTGACTGACTGACACACTCACTGTAATAGTAAGTGAACGGAGGGGGGAATTGGTTGTTGCAAAAGAAAGATACAAACATTGAAAGTGAGACTGTAACGTCGCAGAGTACGAATGACACTTCCTAACATTATAATAACATCGCCCAATATATCTATACATATATACGCCAGTAGAGAGGTCTGTTTTAAACTCTCGTCAGCTGCTGCAAATTACTAAACCTAATATTGGTTTGCTTCTTACATACTTCCAAATATTCTTTATTGTATATCTCTGAAAATTTGATTATGTATGTATTCTTAATATTTTACTGTTTTGTCAACCATTATATTTCTACGCATTCCACTATTATTCTTTACATTTCATGTGAAAAAAAAACTACTTATTTCTTTATATTTCGATTTTGCTATTTCATTGCCCTGTGATGTTTCTCTGTGTATTCGGTCATGTCATTTCTAATGCATGTACAGTAAATTCTCATTTAATTGTATTGTGAACTTCATTCGCCGAGCAACACAATATCATTTCGAGTCTTCACGAAGTGACTAACTTGCCCATGCACAATATAATACCTGACGAATCAAATCAGCGACAAACTATTCCAGAAGACAATTCTATCTCAAGTAGTTATACATGAACGTTTCATTAACTTCAGGTGACATGCATACATCGAGCCACGCTCATGTAACTAAACCGTTCATTGAAATCAACATTCACACATCACCGGCGGTCGACAAAGGTGTCGATACACACGTTTCCACGAAAGCAACGATAATAACAGTAACAACTAACTATGACAAGGAATGAAACAAAAATCAATCCAAATAATAAAGAATGGAACTTTTTACCCCGGCTCATTATCATCCAAACTTCTCGAAGGTCCTACATGGCAGATCGTGAGGTACGTTGTACGTCACGACTGCGTTTACCCGGCAAGTTCGTATTAGTGCCCGGTAACTCAAACTTTCTCGAAAAGACTCCTCGACATGTAGCACACATATCCTGTGATACTATAACATGAAGCGTGTCAAAAGTTCTCAGCTGAACTCGTGCCGAGCTGAACTTAAAGCTGTTTTTGCTCGCTAGGCGTTGTGGGTCCTCATAAAACTCGCGTTATTAGGCCCCGCTGCTACTGGTGCCGCTGCCACTATTGGCGCTCGATCAAAACTCTATCATATCGCTTCAGAGTGGGCTGTCCGCCTCAGGCGATAGACTTTAGATCGTTCGGAATATTCTCGTGACGTTCACTAAAAGTGAGTGAAATGGAGGATGTCGCTCACAGAGTAATAATTATCAACGATAAGTGATGTACGATATGTGTGTTATTACCTGAAAAACACAGATTGAATGTTGCCCGACGGTCGCATATGATATTTTTCGGTCGCATGATCACAGTATATGTATATGTATATATATATATATATATATATATATATATATATATATATATATATATATACATATAGTGCAAAAAGTAAATCTGCTGCGCTGGAAAAAAATCGGCGAGCTAGAAATTAGACTGCATTCTTGAATTCAGGCGTACGATGTGATCAAAGAGACCGCAAAGGAGAATCGCGCGAATGGTAACAGAAGTCTTCTTCTGTATTCTGGCACCCCGGTATATGTAAATGAATCAATTTCGTAAAACAACAAGCGCCTATATTAGTCTTTATTTCATTACAGCAATAGATGCGATTTGTACTCTACTCTTCGCCAATACTGTGATGTGATGAAGTGGTAAATTCGGGATGTATAGCACTTTTGCTATACGCATTATGGATATAGAGTATAGAGTATGCCAGAATGTCGTCCGAAAAAGCTGCCGTTCTACAGCATGGCCAAGCAAATGAATCATCATATACATCGATACAGGATTCAGATGGATTGCAGATTGAGCTTGGAGTTCAAACTCAATCAATCCATTGCGAACGTAACGCGGGACGTTCATGCATAGTAAGCTATGTACCTGCCGCCTCGTCAACTAGGGCAAGTGCCCCAGTCCGACGACTCATCTCGGTGTTCAAACGAGCGAGATGAGCAAGAACGACAATATGGAAGGGAACGAAGTACTGGCTGAACTGCGTATGATCCCGTGACGTTGACCGATCCATCTTCGCATCTTCCGTTTACCCATTATTTGCCATCTCACCCCAACAGTGGCTCTCTTTGAAACTTACCTGCAATCCTAGCACAAAATACGTTCATTGTACTGTTAGACGGCTACAGAGAAAACATACCGAAATATCTACCCCTCAACCAAGGTTCGGAATTGTCCAAAGTGGGCAATCAAGCCAACCATTCGTTCGTTCCTGTCAGTGCACATAGCGCTGTCACATTGTATTACTACTGCAATATCATTGCAAAATAGCCGCCAGTTGGTTGAATGCATTTTATAGGCGAAGTCGATGTTGTGGCCGTTTCTCGTCAGTTTCGAGTCCATGCCCAAAGTGATGCCGCATGACGTCCCCAGCAGCCTCAGCCTCGATTTGGACATGACCTGATATGGACACCATCCCAGTGCGCGACTATGCAGCAAACTTCATCCCAACCGTGCGCGATTATCCCCCCCGCGCCCCCCGCGCCATCGGGCGTCATCGGCAATGTTGTCGTTTGGAGCCCACCAACCTCCCAACAAGTGGAAGTGGCTGTGTCCGCCTGCTTACAACGGAGATCGGCGGCAACCGTGGTGGCGGTGATGTTGGTAACGATAGGGCTGTTATAGTGGCCGGATGATGCCTCTTCACGCGGGACCCGATTGCCGTCGCCTGTTCCTCATCACCACGAGAAGGGTCGGTGCGTGCAGGGTTGGGTGGGGGGGGTGCGCTTTCCCATCGTGTCTCGTACTTTCGCGAACGCTGCCTTATACATGGTTGCCTCACAGTGACTCTCAGTTTCAGCTGGCATTTCTTTGCGAATCCCCGCTCCTCCATAGCCACCCGAACTTCTATAGCTTGCAGCACCCGTCGCTTGCTCGCCCTCACCATCAGCATTCACGTGCTTCCTGCCGTGTCTCACGGCACGGTGATGTTTCGGCCGAGAAACGGCGATGATTATTGCTAGTAATAAATGAATTAATGAAGGAACAACGATTATACGAATCTTCAGCGGTATGCTGTGCTACGTCGGCTGGCGTGTCGTGCGAGCACGAGGAGCAAATGTTCATAGTGACGCCATCACAGCGTTGGCGCCGCAACTAACATCGAGCGAGCCGTGCTACTCTTTGCCTGTGCTTTACGAAGAACCACTGACAACGCAGGGAAAAGTCGTAGGGGAGAGCAAATGAGGCGGTGGCGTCAGCAGTGATTTCTCTTTGGCTGACTCTCTCTTTCTCTCTCTGTACCAGTAACTCGCGGTGTTTTCTACGATGATGCCTGATGTGACCCACTCACCATGTGGGTCGGCGCTAGCAGAGGACGTTTGTGAGGAACACAAGCAAGGGGACAGGGGAGTGGGCCATTCTGACGTGATGAATGGTCGTCGAAATAATTAATGAATGCATTCATCTATCCCGTGTCTGGGCGGAGGCGAGATCGTCTCCAACAAGTACGCCTCCCTCTATTGGTAGCTCACGCACACGGTTGCGCGCACGCAGCGACTCGAACACAACAGCAGGACCCTATGGGGTCCGGCTGTCACTCCCTCTTCCCCTTCGAGTGTTCGCTTCCGAAGTGGTTCGCGGAGATCTCAGTATCCTCCCCTCATTTAGGACAACTATGATGAGAAATATGAGGGCCGTGACCAGGATCGCCTCCGCCTTTTGACTGACATTCAACTAATACACTTGATGCGTGTAAAAGAACAATATACTACTGCCGCTCGTAACGGTAGGATATAATCACCGGGGTTAGGAGGCGATGCGAGAAGCACCGAAGCTCCCGCCTTCGCAATGATCTCCGCTAATCGTTTGTTAACGTCTCGTAGTTCCCTTTCGACTCGCGACGGTTTTGCCACCACACTCGCCACATTACTGTTCATACTTCTCGTCTCGATATGTAGCTTTTCGAGTCCTCATTGTACACTGCTTTCGCTGTAAATTATCTCGAAAAATGAATTCCACCGTTGTGGAAACTTTACATTTAATAATCATGTCATATTTGTACATA
Organism: Stratiolaelaps scimitus; assembly: GCA_019614645.1. Taxonomy (NCBI): domain Eukaryota; kingdom Metazoa; phylum Arthropoda; class Arachnida; order Mesostigmata; family Laelapidae; genus Stratiolaelaps; species Stratiolaelaps scimitus. The sequence continues at coordinate 724,101 of JABWDB010000076.1, forward strand.
CGTGGTAGGTCACAGACGGTGACCTCATACTTTTGACGCGGATTGATAGTGCTGGAGAGAGTTTCCGACTTTCTTTGGGTTTTCACGGATTGAGACCAATAGGCGCTGACTACCTTTCCGCAATTGAACGATGTAGATAAAATAAGATAAAATAAATTAAAACGAGATTATGATCATTTGCACAGATCGATTGAAAATGACTCAAAACCGCGAGATTATGATCAGCAAAATTTTCCACTTTGAAATAGAGACGCATTAGTTGTGAAGATAGAACCAGCATGTCTCAATTGCAAAATTGATTAAATTGTTTGATATTTATGACACCACGTGTCCAACAAACGTATCCAACGGACCGTGCCGCTGAACTCACTATGAATGCGCGCGTAAAAGCCGATGACAACGTAGAGCTCGATACTTTGAACAAAACGCGGTGTTTGTATTGATCGATAATGGAAATGTCGATTGATGATTAAGACACTTGATACTTAGCATTGTGCCCAAGTAATCAAACAAAAATCAACGGCGACATATAACATTATTTTTTGTGGCCAAATGTCGACCAATTCTATCTGATTTTTTTTCTCATACCGATGGTGATACATATGGTCGAGCGGGAACCGAAGTAAAAGGCAACCCGAGAGAGAGAGACACGTAGCAATCGTTGCAACAGGGAAACAGCCCAAGTGGTGGTGAATCAGAAACTGACATCGGACAACATCTATGACCACTGCCGGCGCCACATCGGGCAGAAAAACGCCTCAACGCATAGGCAGCACGCTATCCCTAGGTGTACCCAGCGTATCAGCCACGTAGGCGGACACCCCGATCAGCCCTGAGCCAAGTCACCCTGCCTCAAGCTCTCCTTGGGGAAGAGTTAGTTACCTTCTCATCGCTAGCATTGGCATTGGCGTCAGCAGCATCCGTAGCACGATCAGGCAATGTTAACACGAATGCGGTGCGGGGCACTGCACTACAGTTACACAGCACTGGTAATGCTGGCCACATTCGACGCTGTACTTCAACAGCTGGCAACAGCTTCTCGAAGTAGACTCTCTTTCCGCGCGCAGAGGCAACGTCCGCGGAGTTGTTGTTGCTTCGTGCGGGTTAGCTCCAATGTGATATCACTATCGAACCCCCCACCAGTCGCTACCTACCAGAGTCGTCTGTTATGGTACGGTGAACGTTAGACTGGGACGTGCTTCCAAATCCCCTACGGGAGCCATACGATGACTGTTCGAGCTCGGACTGACTTCGATGCTGACTGTGATGGCGGCGTGTATATCTGTACAAGTATATGTCGTTGGCGAGGACCGCGCAGCCGTGTCAAAACATTGCTCCATGAGGAAGCAAAGTAAAAAAGCAGAGGGTAAGTGGACGCTGCATGGGAGAGATGGCGGCAGCTACATAGGTGCTGCTTCTACTACGACGAAAAGGCGAAAAGGAGCCATAGGGGCATGCCCTATGAGGGCATTACAGCACACACACAGATACATACGTTCATACATACACAAACAACATATCAAGGCAGGATACGATCCTCGTGGACACATACGGTCTGACAACTCGGATTACGAACTGCATGAGATAGACTGTTTCGGCGGAGGCTGGGGACCAGCAGGTCGGTAGAGAGAAGCAGGGAGGGAGCCATAATCGGAGGTGAGGTGCTCGACAACATACACCAATGACATATTTATATGTACGTGCGTAGTTTTCATGTGCTCTCTTGTAGCACATCGACGGGGGCGACGTGAACAGTTAGCATCGGGAGACGACCCTTTGAGCAACTCGCGGCTCGGCAAGCGAGGCAACAAGCCATTATAGATGTACACTCCTTAGGAAAGATTCGAAACATGGCACTTGCGCATAGAAGACCACATATCGAACATGATACATATTTGTCATGTCATGCCTAATAGAAATATATGCTTAACTATAAATATATGCTTAACTACAAATGTTCGTTGATTTTGAGCCATGCAAGCCACATGCTGTCGACGATAATATCATACGCGCTGTCATCCTCAGGCATCAAACTACTAGGGTGCAACGTGCTTATGACACATTGCGCTCCTGAAAGGTACAATGTAGGAAGGGCCCATCATCGTCAGGCAGAGCGACTATTGCGACTGGTGTCTTTCAAATAATGCATTTCTCAATGTGCATTACTCAAAAGACAAATCAGCGCCATGGCTTTGACGGCTCAGTGGTCTCTGGCTGTCGAAAATCAGAGGTGGCGGGTTCGAGCCCCGCTGCGTGACGTATAAGAGAGCTTAAGCATTGTGAAATTGCAGCTCCTTTAATAAACCAATAAAGCTTTACCTTTACCCTGGATATCTAATGATGGTCCTTGCAATAAACGTTGCCCCTTCTCAGATTACGTCGGACAAATCGTCGAAAGCTGTATAAAAAGAATAGCTGTTATACAGCGGGCAGTACGCGCGACAGCACCTCGAATTTGCACGGGTCACCCTAACGAGACTTGGAATATAGGTATGGACAAACAGAGGTTGATTTTTTTCACAGTGCTACCCGGGTAGGCTCATACATCAAAGACTTGAAGTGTTAACCGTAAGAGCTAAGTTCCATCTAGCCCGATGCAGACACGGAGTAGTGCTCGCTTATCGTACAGCTTGGCAATGACCAGAGACGTTGTTCGCTCCAAGCTAAAATCCCGACTCTCAACTCAGGCTATATTTTCTCTACCTTGGTAGTTGTTCCCCTATCCATCAAATGCACATCTGATCCAAACATACACCTTCCAATCATATTCACATTCGGATTTATTGTAAGCGCTCCAATGCTCCACAACTCGTAAATAAGCCAATCCTACACGATCACCTTCCTTTCCACCTATGCGCCTATTATTATTATGCGCAGTCTTATATTACTTTCGCCTGCTCGCTCACGAGCGACCCTAAATTCCCTATATCCGTTCCTCGCGAAGAGCGCTGGATTCTCACATGTGTTGCGCTAACGACGATTGTATGATGTGGTGCAAGCGTGACATGGTACCGCCCGTCTTCCAGTTCATTCGAGGAGAACGGAGAAAGATACCACCAGATAGACATATGTGGGATACACATGGGATACTTTTTGTCACTTATACAAAGCCACAGAATAGAGTGTAGGCTAACCGACTGTACCATGTGTCGCTCAGGTTCGAATGCAGCTTGGTAATCCACCGTGAGGACTTCAAATCACTCGAGCAGAAAGCCCAAAAACGAAGCGATTGAGCAGCTGCCCGAAGCGCCCAAGCCGACGGGCAGCACAAGTTGTTCACCACTCGGGCAGCACATGTCACTGTCAGATACACTGGGCACATGCAGTATGCTGTTTTAGCTGGTCTAGCGAGAGATGTAGTCGCTGGCCGTATCTATACAAGCCAGTTCACAACTCGTGTCTCATACTGATAATTCGATGTCCCTTTTGCGCCTTGGGCAAGTTGTTGCCGAAATGGGTGCGCCGCAATAATAGAGGATAGAAGTTCCTGTTTCGTATAAAAGAAACAAGTAACACGTAGTTCATTTGCAGACGCTAGTAGATATCGTGATATTTTTGTTTATATGAATACAGTTGTTTTGTATGAACGACTCAAACATTTTAAAATTTCAAGAAAGAGGCCGCTCGGCAAGGCTGCCCAAGGACGGCACGGCGTCGTATTTGGGGTACGATTCACCGCACTTCATACAGAGGCAGGCGTCGGCCGGTGCGTGGAACCCCATTGTTTGGCACAGTATATGATGAAATCCATGTACTGCAAAATACGTGAGAACGTATCGACTCATTATTTCTGAAAATTTCCAGGATGCGAAGATAGCATAGCACTATTCCTGTAGAAATGTGGATCGAGTTCCGCCATCTTCCTCTCCCATGTCCTGGGAAACTCCAGGTACGCTAGTGTAGAGGGTTAGCTGAAACCTCCGCTTCAAATCCTCTTCCAATAGCGGTGTGCCATTCAGCAGGTACACATATCTATTCAGAGATGAGCGATGAAGTCCCCGGCCTCGCTTCAAAAAGGCAGGTTATATTCGGTCGAGTTTTTCAAGCTGTGCGTGTGATAAGTACTCCTAGAAAACCTGGATACCGTGGGATGCAATCGGTGCCACCTTGATTTCGAACAAGGTTAGCGCCGTGCGCAGCGAAAGTAACTAACGGCTGCCGTTACTTACATGTTACTATCGACAACAGCAGTGTAAAGGTTGAGCTGGACTTACTGCTGTGTTGTGTTCGTTGGAAAAACGCGAAGCAGGTATGTAGTCTAACTGCTGATTGCATTGTGGCATTGTGTGTGGAAAAGGGTGGTGGTAAATACCCGTTCGGTTGCTTGCATCACTCCAGGCAAGCGCTCCCTCCTAATTCGATTTTGAAGATATCCGAAAAAACAGCAGTATAGAAGCAACTTTTTGAAGCTTTTGAAGAGCCAAAATTTTGACAGTAGTAACACTTTTAATAATGAAGACGAATTTAGAAATCATCAGTGATCCACTTGCTTACATACAATGAAGAGTTCAACAACGTGTCCTTTATGAGGAATTTATAGAATAGCAGTATATTCGTGAGCTGATTAGGATGGCTAATTATAGAAGTAAATGTCATTGTTGTCACTTTAATGATGCGGAAGCTTCACTATGCTTCTGTAGCATATCTCCATCTGCGCTAGGAGACAGCACCTTAAAAACTGCAATTGCAAAATGTGTTTGGCAACGCGAGCGTTGGTCGACGACAAAATCAGCTAGACAACTTCGGAGAACTGCATTATCTAGTGATACCCATGTAAGAAATCTATGTACTTCCGTTCCGATAATATATTGTGCGTGCGGACGATGCGGACCAAAAAGGGTATCTAAGTCGTCTGTCTCAGATATCCTGTTGGCAGTTTTACTACATGCAAGCGTGCGTGGGCGTGTACCCAGTCGGCGAAGGTTATCCTATCGGTCCTAATGCGCAACCTCTTACAGTCCAAGAGAAACACCGAAGGCAAGGTTATTCGGCCAAGATGCGCTCATCGCACGCCTTGCCTAGAAATCCACCAAAGGACAGATGTCTGTCCCAGAGGGCTGTTGCTAGATCACTTGCTATGCCATGCCATGAGAAGAGAGATCTGAAACTAGGCCCATAAATTCAAATCAACTAAAGACTTCTCTGCCTTCTAGCGGATTGTATATTACGGACATTGATGACGTTTGTATGGCTTAGGTGTGCTCTCGTTCTCTTCGTGCCTCACCACCCATGAGCTCTTTCGAAGCCCAGAAAGAATCATCCGAATATTCGTAGACCCCCTCAGCCATAAAGTCTCTCCTTAAAGCCTTCTCCATCTCTCTCTCTCTCATACGGTTCAACGCTGAGTAGGTGTGGATAACTTGAATGCCGTAAGTATGCGTATCACTGGCTTTGCCCTATATGTAAGTTAGTTTCCAGCATGATAGAATTGTGCGTCACATTCGAATGTAGAATGCGTCATTGAATATAAGACAGCATATGTTTTATGATGTTATAGTTTTAACACAAAGAGATGACCCCCCCCCACCTCTCAAAGGTCTTGTCACACAGGTCTATCACGCAAGTTTGTGTGGTTCGAGAGGCACAATACGATCAGAGGAACAAACTGAAGACATACCATAGTGTTGCATATGATAGATTGACAACTCCCTGATACACAAGACAGAAAGAAATACAACGAGTTTACATTGCTCGAGATGCCACATTCAGCTAGACCTGTGTGGGTGTCGCCGGTCGAGTCGTCATGTGATCTCAAATCACGACATTTAGCAGAATGCAATTTCTATAAAGTATAATTTCACGTTATCTATCCTATTTCACGCAAATTGTGTGTATATGCATATGCACCCAAACGACGCCCTGGGCAATTTTATTAAATAAATAGATTAGTACCTAAGCTGCATGGCGGGGCTCGAACAAGCGATCCATTGCGATCCTTTTTAGCCAGGGACCTACTCATTTGAATGGCGGCGTCGATAACACCGATGACGAAGATAATTTGAACCCAGTTTTTCTCCGTGTCCAAGATGTTTATTGCTTCTGCAGTATGCCCCCCCCCTCTCTAACTAAGCGCGGACATCCGAGGCAAGGACATGTGATGGGTGCTTTTGTTTTCATATTGTGATTTCGCGATGTGTCTGATCCTCAGGATCTGTAGCAGTTGCGTACATAACAGTAAGTACACGTTACTCAAGTTTAAATTTACCTCATTATTCATCAATTAGTCCGTCAGTCAGCTCACCGACCAAGCACGAGTCGGTAGACGGATGTTATTATGATTATACAATCATGCAACATAGTTTGCATGGCTTGAATTCCTCAATAGAGAGATTTATATTTCGTATACGGACACATTCTCACTGCAGCTCCTCATCTTGGCAGAGCGCGCAGCCTGTGGCCAATTCGAGTATGGATTACCTCAGCTAAGCTACGGTGCCTAGAACCGATTGTCACGATTACATCCAGACAGAACAGACACCACAATAATGACTACGGTGAGGACGATTTGCACACTTGCTTCTCTGCATCGACTCCTCCTGCGCGTTTACTTCTACACATATATACATAAACGAACGCGCTCGACCCTCTTCGTGGACTCGGTGACGCCAATTCTCATAAAGCACAAGCAAAGCAAGTGACGTCGTCCACCAGCTATTTCCTCTCGGCCTATCTCGGCATCCCGATGTCTCTCCTTATCCTTGCACTCAACTTTGCACAACTTTCCTCGCTCCAAGAACAGTGCACTCGTCTCGCTTGTGAATCTTCCACCCCCCCCCACCCCCGGCTAGGTTGTACCCTTCCCTTCGGTTATTTCACTTTCTCGTCGACACTACAGTAGAAACTAGCTTAGCAGCAGCAGCAGGAGAGCCGCCCAACACGCACGCTCGCAAGCGTTTTCTACAACAGGGCTGGAGCGGGGAAGACTTACGCAGGCGACACTCGTTCCTATCCTTTTGCTCGTGAGTGGTGTCGCTGACTGTTGATGATTGCTAACAGCGGGTTCTCAGTGCGCGCACGCGCGCGCGATGAAGTCGAATCTCCAAGAACGCAAACAGAAGAGGAGCACATCGGCGTTCGTGTAGTGGTGGTGGTGGAGCTGGCGGTGGTGAGCTCACTAGAGACAGCTGTAGGAGTCACAAGTTACAGTTACCCCCAGGTTCGGATCCCGCCTCTCGTGGAGGGAGGCGGTGTTCTACGAGCCGCCTTCGGACGCCTCCTCCTCCTCCTCTCCACGTCGTGCTGGTCCACGGTGGTGTTCTTTTCTTTTCCCGATGACTGTTTCCTCTCGAAGTTGTTTACTAATTCAGCACACATGAAGCTGCCACCGCGCACTCAGAACCTCTTGTCCGACTCCTCGAGCAGAGGCTAGTAGTGGCCGCTGTCTTTCTCTCCCCTGTGCTCGCCATTCGACTCGGTCTCCCACACTTGCTAGCCATTCTCTCCTTCAAGCGGTGCCACTACTGCAGAACCCCCCGCCCGCCCGCACACAGCTAACGTTCGTATTCGTTTTGCACGAACGCTGTTCCTCCATCGCCTATCCCCATGCCATCCAGCCGGAGTACTTTTCCCCGAGCGTCCCCTGACCAAAGAGCGTCAACTTCCTCTCTTACTTCACCCCACTACTCATACCTTACAAATCCTTCGCACTGGCCGCGCGTACATACATACATTCTACGGCCACTTCCAGCAACATTACTACTGGCCCCACCAGCATCGCCACTGCCGCAGCAACTGCCAACATCGCTACCGTCTCGATCGCTAGCACCCCCTCCGTGCCATGCACGCTAGCAGGAGCCCGCGCAGCACATAACCCTGCTCCGCATCCTGCGACCGCTCCGTCCAGTTGTGGCTCAGAGAAGAAGCTGGCCGACCAGCCCCCTCCTGCAACCCTTCGGAACGAAGCCATGATGCTTTATGGCACCTCCCAAGAGGGACAACAGCCGAAGCAATCATATCGTAAAGTGTTTAAACATGAACCTAGCTTCCCTGTGGGCATTCCGGACTCGGGTGAGCCCACTCCTTAGGGGGGCCCTTCCGTTTCACCGTCGAACAGCCCAGCACGCTGGCACGTTACTACGCATGTTACCGCGGTACTGGCTCGCGTTTGCTATCCGCCAAGCAACGAGGCAGAGGCGAAAGCGAGCGAGAGACTGAGAGAGAGGATATGACAGCGAATACGCAGGATGCAGTCGAGGTATCCCGTCTTCTCAAGCCACCTCGCGTCAGACGGGGTTGCTGGATGGGAGGCCTCAGCGTGCCGATGGGCTTCGGGGTTACGACGAACGGGCTGTTCTATCCATGTTCTAGGTTACACATCGAGCGAGGTGAACGCTCCCGCTGCCCATAGGGGATATGCTAAAGTGGGTCTGACGTTTCGGGTCGGTGTGGATAGACCCTAAATGAATAGGCCGCTTGCAAGCTTCGTGTCCATAATGTACACCCACACAGTGGAACGCCCACCATGAAACTGCCATGAACATGGCCATGTACCCAGACCCCAAGCCGTCGACGTCTCGAGCACCTCCAGCATTCTCGCCCTACGGTTCCGTTTTGCCGGCACAAAGCGTCCCTCTTGCAACATCCCCTAGTTCGGGCGGATTCGGTATCCACTCGACACGAACGTTCGAAAGGGCGAAGCGAATGCTAGCGATATGTGTGAGGAGGAGGGTCGAGAGTCGACATCGGCGACTCCGAGATGCGCCCACAGCTTTTAGTCTCCGGGGAGCCAGCGATCACACTTAATCAAAGCGTGTTTATGGAATTTGTGACAATTATGACAGTCAGCCGGCTAGCCGCTGAAGGGAGCGCTCGAGGGAGCGCACACAAACATCGAGGCCGCGACAACAACGATGAAGATTCACCAGTATTAGCCACCAGTACGCGCTGTTGGGCGAGGGCGACGGCCAAATGTCCGTAGTGTACTGTGGTGTAGTGTGGTATATGAGAGGTACGCTGTAAGTGGCAAAATTCGCCCTTTGTCTGCGCTCAAATTGAAACTGATGATAAGGTGCATCAACGCACGCCAGACTCGGAACTGCTCCAACGGTACCTGTTAGGGGGAGGCATTAGGCGCAATGGCTTGATCACCGCACATCAACATAGATCAAGGCATATTTGTTCAACGCAGCTAAATACTAGAACCGCTGCGGAAGCATCTCTCCCTCCCATATATATATATATATATATATATATATATATATATATATATATATATATATATATATATATTGAACCTAGATTATATACAAGCATACTTCCATTCAATAGGTTATACTGCGACGAACGCTTCCGATGGTGAAGAACTGGTTATAACTGTGACCCTATCCAGTCGAACCCGCCTCAAATGGAGAGCCTAATTCGAATTAGAATGACAATTTGCCATCCCAGCTCATTAGGGACACCTCCATGTAATCTCTGCGCTTGCCCTGTCATTTGCCATTTGTTTGAGCTGACCAGGGAAACGCCTACGTTTTCACGAATAACGAGTTGACCAATTATATCCGATCTGCTCATTTATGTATCAGATTGCCTTTATTAGAGATTCCATCAACAAACCCCATGTGAGTACGCACATCAAAAGATATGAACAGCATAAGCATATTGCGAATAATTATATACACAAGGTGTTATATGTAAGGGTGACCATTATTATCATCTTCGCGCATAACCTATTTAATTATAATAAAGCGATACACATGACACCCCTAAACACGCACAAAGACGCGGAAATACTCCATCGACCGACTAAATAAATATGGACAACTAACATTGGAAAGCTCCTGCTGTCATTTCTAACACTTTGGTGTGTTGAATTCTCGAGCGAACCATAAAGGTAAAGGTAAGGGTTTTATTGGTTTATTAAAGGAGCTGCAATTTTTACATATAAGTCGTCACTTGTCAACCGTTACAATGGCTGACAAATCGTCAGCCTATAATCGAATGTTTATTTTTCTTATGGAACGTCACAGTTCAATATGTGTTCGTGTGTGTTCGTAGTTCCTGTGAGTTTTGCTATAGCCTGCACCGTTGAATGAGAAATCCCTCCAGTTCGACCTGAATCCTGAACGAACCTCGACGCCCAGCCAAGGCTGACTAAGTGTACTGCGAAAATAGCGAATACATTTATTATACGTGGCATGAGTGACTCAAGTTGATCACCGTGTCGGAATCGCTTCGGCGTGACGGCTCCGATGGCGACAAGAGCAAGAAGAGGGGACACACATTTTGGCACCCAAAGTCGTCGACGGGAAAAGCTAGAGAAATTGAAAATCGTCGTATTCGTAGCCGCCCTTGAGGTGGCTTCTGGTGAAAGCCTAACCAAGGAAATTTCGAGCCAAATTTTCAATCCATTTCACTCTGATCTCTTGAAGCTCAACTAAGCGCCTTTTCTTAGATCCCTCGGGACGGTACCTGCATTCATTCGCATATCCCAAGTGAGTCACTCACCTCAACTGCCCGACGGATTGAAGATTTTTTCTCGTTGAGGGGATATTGGTTTCCTAATTGGTCTCAGAAGTTCGCGAGAGCACACACACACACACTCTCGCACAAAGTTAGCTTCCGAACTGGTGCCACCAGTGGTTGTACCAGATGACTGGGTGGTGATGTTGACGTCAACTTGAGCCCATGCAACAGGTTTCAGATTGTTGATTGATTACAGACCTTAGACTTGCCGGATTTGCAACTTTGACACTCGCGTATAAACTTATAAACACACGACACAAACCTACTGTCAGTTATAGCATGGTCACTTGTGGTCAATTTCTCAAAATAGACAGCCAGCTTGATAATCTTCTTTTGTAGTTCACCGTTTGAGTTACCTCATTGAAGGCTACTGCTCTTTACGTTGCTTTGAAGTTTGGCCTAGTACATCTGTGAACGTGGTTTAACTATCTGAGATCACCCGGTGAACGTTTGAAGCGACGCAGCAATCATGGGATCAGAATATACCTTGCCAAAAATAATCCTTATGAATGAAACGCTAGGCAAATACTATAATTTCTTTCAAATTTACACGTTTGCCAACTACAACGAAAAGGAGATCATTGTTTTCTGATCATTGCTTATGACCTATACACGATTCTGATGCGCGCATCTGTCGCTTTCGTTGTCGCTGGTAGAGTTGTTCGTTGAGATATGTTTGTGTGTTACTCCGAAGTCCAACTGGAAGTGCACTGATATTTGAAGTATATCTTCAGGAGCTGTTCCTCAGAAACCTCACAAACGCTTAAGTTCTTCGAGTTGATTGATCGTCTGCCATCAACTGTTGGCTCCGCTGACCTTTGACAACAGCAACAACAAGAACATACTATCATGCAAGTTTCTCACTGATTTCTGTCCGTTTTTTATGCCAGAATGTTTTTACCAATACACGAGGAAGCGGACGAATGCAGCCCACTGCTAAAGCTAACGCAAGGTATCATGACCGCAAAGCTGACGCTGGTGCCATTCCGTGGCTCACAGTCAAAAGAAGGCACGGTGACTGATGACGGAACGGTTGCGTCTGACCATATGGCCGTAGGACAGAGCACATCATACTACACAGACAGCAGCCAGCCCCAAGATCATGCTGCGTCCACAGCCTGACAGGCTGATGGTAACGCATCAACGTTTCTCGGATGAATATTACCCACAATCGGTCGGTCGGTCGGTCGCAAGCAGCACGCACTCTCTGTCTAGCATTCGTTCGACATCGTCGTCGCTAGCACGAACGCCGGTGGCAGCGGGCCACACGGACAAAGACGTTTGCGGCAGAATGTTTTGTCACCCGCCTTAGTATACTCTTTCCTTTGTGGCAAGCAGCTTTCGATTCTGGCTGACTGACTGACGTTAACAGCACCTCTGCTTGTTCGGTGCTGCTTGTTCAGCAGCTCCTGCAATGGCAACGGCTGCCGTTACTGTGGCTGTTGCGTCTGTGGTCCAGAAGCACCACAACGCCATCAGCATTTACGGGCAGGTACTAGTCCGATAGCGAGCGAGCTATCAGCTACCTGCGTGGGCAAGCAAGCAGACGTAGGCGGAATGGCATAGAGCCTCTACGGCTGCTGTGGCTGTTTCCACTACAACTAGCGGCTGGGTATCGCGCGCGCGCGCGCGCGCACGGTACGATGGCGCAACAAGCAGAAAGCCAAACTGCTGCTGCTGCTGTTAGCTCTGTCTGCCGGTGTTGTTGGCTCTGACGTCCACAAGTCCACGAATCGCAGTGAAACGTTGGCTGCGCAGCAGACGGAGGGAGAATCCGTCCCTTAGCTGGTCGTTGTGGATGCATCGGTCACACAAAAGTCAATATAATATAGCTCTTTCTCGCCCACTTTGACGATCCGCTTTGCCCACCAAAAGAATACCTAGCTATGTATCTGCCTACCTACAGAAACCTGTTTCTCTGTCTCCACCACCACTACTACCACTGCCACCGCAATGACCACGACAGCCAAAACAGCTAAAACTGAAAGGAACACCCGAGGCTGCCGATGGACGTCGGCGACGGATTCAAGCAACTATCACAATGTGTGTGTATTTGTGTGTGTGTGTTTGTGAGAGAGAAAGCCTTTGGAGTGGGTATGTTTGTACACGACAGTCGGCGGCCAGAGTTGCTAGCCACTGGCAGTGCTGTGGCTGCTTTGCCACCCGAGTGATACTGCGACAGCGAAAGGATGCGCTGTTGCCGCTGAAGTTCTGCTCGATTCAGTTCTGTTTTGATGGTGACGACGATGATCATGCTCCGACATTCAACACGTTCAGACCCATTTCGCTGTGGACGACGGTAGCGCAGAAGCAGGTCCTCCTCACTCCATCGAGGTTTTGATGACAGTGGTAGATCAGTGGTAGTGACGGCGATACCCAGAGCGCGTAGAGGCGTCCTGCCCTCGTTGGCAATCGAGGGCCACCAGTGGCCGGGATAGACGACGATGAGGCGTGAACGACGGTGTGAAAGACAGTTAAAATACTGAGAACGCACTGCTGCTTATGTGGTGAATCCAGAGATGTCGGAAAAATAATGATCGAAATATAATGTTTAAAATAATAATAATAATAATTTTCTAGTCACAGGATGTATTTTTTTTTGGTAGAGTGAGATGCGTAGAATGTGGAGCAGAATAAGTGTTGAAGCTCCGAACAATGTAATACCAATAAGCAGCCTCCCTCCATCGTAATTATGTTGACAGACATTCAGATTTGGCTTGTTCCCTTTTATAACTTACTCGTCGAAACGAAGTCTCTAGACAAATGAGATTTATTCAAGTTGCTACGATCAGAGCCGGAAGGAATCTTAGATTGGATTGCAAATTTATCCCAGTTTGACAGCAGTAAATCTCTGTCCTGACAGCGTGGAGATAATTACGCCCATGGTTTTAAGAGCGTCAGCTGTGACACCGTTATATTCTACACTGAATGTAGTCTGCTTGTACTGAAGTGTAAGTTCATGCTACATAGTTATTTTCTATTCTCTTGTATTCTAGATTTGGCAACGTAAGGACTGCACTTAAAACTGCAATTCTGATTTGCAGTTAACTAACCGTATTTAGCATACGATACTGTATCAGTGGATACTCTTATAACTCCACCTCTTTTGGAGGGTCTGCGCCACAGCTGCGCACTGCGCTATTATAGCCACAAACCAGATCATAAAAATAACCAAACAGACACTAATTACTAATGTATTGCTTTAGTACTTTTATTTTAGTTCGCAATCGCTACAAATGGATTAACCAGATAGATTAACCAGTGCTCAATAATTTTATCACATTTACAAAATAATAATAAATTTGCATTCATTTGTAAATGTCACAAAAACGAATCGTTTAGGAACACTAATATTTCCAATATTGTCTTTTGAATCTTTCTCTAGTTGTAGAACTACAGTATAAAATATAGTTGGCTCCAAGCAGAATGGCGTTATGCTATAATAGAATAACATTTAACATAACAGCCCACCCACCCACCGTAGATGCTGCACCATGATACGCTCAGTTGTTCCGAAGAAAGCATCAATTGCTCTCCTCCGTACGATACGATGAATTTCAACATTCCACACGTGGCCTCCCTTAATGATCCTGACCTTTAAATGCATAGAGCTTAATATAATCCACAGTCCTTGTTGTTGTTGATGATGATGATTTAATTTCGCGTACCAAATCGTGCTTATAACATCACTGCAAAGAGATCAAGTTATCAAGGAAAAAACTAATGACATTTTTCTACTTATAGACGTATTCAGAAAGGCAGCAAATTCGAAATTTCTTGATCACTAGCGATGTTCGTGGTATGTCCCTCTATGGTATTTAGCTGCCCCTAACAAGATTCCACTGTAGGTGTTCACGAAGGTGCAGAGTGATCGACCATACGCACAGCTCTAACTGGGAGCAAAACGAAGAGGAGGTCTGAACTGAAGCCAAAAGTGACAGCGCACAGTGAACGCGATGTGATGAACCACTACCCATTATCGGCGTGCTACCGGCGTGTTGTATATTCATCGTGTAATGTGATTTGAATAACATGATATCGAACACCCTTTTCATGTAATCGAACACCACATTACTTATTATGTAATCGATAGTAAAGTGTGTCTCAATAAATATATTTGCCTGAATCCCGAATTACAACTACCACAATTATGAGGCGCGCTGTGCTGTTGGGAAACAATCGACAGGTGAGCGGATGTTTGTGCAATTGGTTAGAACACAACAACAGTCAACGGTAGACTTCTACTAGGTTTTCACAACTGCATAGTGACTATGATTTACCATCGACTGGATATAGCCACTCGATGCATTTGGTCTTGATCGAGCGCATGATCATTACACTGAATAATGCAATTTAGTCGATGATGGCCCATCTAGAAGACGGCTGGCAAAGTTGGGAGGGGACAAAACTGGAAATATGCGACATTATTTGTATTCCTGTTGCTATGACTGACGCTACATAAGGTGATGCCTTCCGTGTTATTTTCGAGTAAAAGTGGCCTTCGATACGCCCTGAACGGTTTATTCAACACATATATTTGTAATTTCAGCATATCGTAAATTCCTGAGAAGTTGTAAGTACTAAAGATTATCATAGTATTGATTAAACCAGAAGTTAAAAATACTCAACTCAAGCAAATACAAGTGAACGGTACACACATTGAGTTCCAGCTTACAAATATTCTACAATTCATAGAATGCTCGTCTTACTGATACACATATGATGGGAGAATGATATTTGTCAAAACCTCATGCTTAGCCTTTCTTCGTCAAAAAAAAATATCAAAATCCCTATAAACCTCACGCACAACTATAGTGCGGCATTGGGGCTCACCCCTAATCAATATTTAAGCAAGATCAATTAATTTGGCTCCTCTTCTCTTCCTCTATCCTACCATATGTGCTTCTCTCTCGCTGATTTCCAAGCTTTACCTCGTTCAGTCCCAGATTCTGTTGCTACAAATAGATTTCTGTACTTGGTTGGGGAATAATTCCGATTGCTCACAGTCAGCTTATGGCGCGAGGCCCACCCGGGCCTTCCTTGCATCTAACCTAGTAACTGGCTACAACGAGGCGGCTTTACGAAGGCATTCGCAGACTGACGGGCGGAAGTGGTTGAAACATCATTCGTATGCATCCCTATCTGTAGCGAGTACCCCTGCTGCTGTAGAGCAAGTAGCCTGAAAGGTAACAGGACATGGCCAGTGGAGGAAACACGACTTAGGAAAGAACGACGTTTTGCAAGTTGGATCATGGAGTCAAACCCTAACGCCCGTGTTTCATATCCACAGATCCTGAACCCCTGGTGGACGAGGAGCCACAGCCGGCGGTGGATGCCCCCGTCGCAGACGGTCGAACGGGACCCTACCGAACGCCGTCAGATGAAACGAGTGGGTGCATCAAGAATTAGCTATATATTGATTCTACTCTTTGGCCAGAGAGACTGACAGGGAGCCGAAAAGAAAGAGAAAAGTGGTGAGATAGAGCAGAGGCCTTTCGAGAGCTACGACTACAACGATTACAACTGCTATACGCTTTTCGAGTGAACTCTTAGACCCTTGACTAAGATAAGGGCGCAGGGGTTTTGAGTCTCGCGACCTGGAGAGATGGGGCAAATTGGGGCAATTCTATCGTCTTTGTGCGGGTCGCCGAACATGGTATAAGCGCAAAGGGGAACCAATAAGCCGGTACCCAAGTAGAGGCGATGTTGAACGGCAAGAGCGACAGAACAGCGTACAAACTCGACGACGACAACAACAACGAACTCTCAGATCTGACGGGTCTCCGTGGGTCTTGTGGGGGAACCACAGATTAAGACGAAGGAACGGAAGGAAGGGTACATTTTTGAGTAGACCCCTGTACATCCTGCGTGGTATCCAGCCCTAACGTTGCGATAAGGAAGAGCGCCGACCTCCAGGTCGATCGCGATCTAGGTGGATCAGCCGTCGTCCGTGCGGTTATCGGTGATCAAATTTAGATCTCTTCGACGAGCGGCACGGACAGATGCGCGAAGATGAAGGCGAACTCGAAGCCCCTTTAATACTGTGGAAGTCCCCCTGACAAAATGTAGACGCTGAGCGACAAAGGGCGAGCTCTTAAGTGGCAATGCCCATAGAGGGTCGAGGGTGTACGACGGCAATGTGATCAACAGGACTTCCCCTCCCCTTTCCAGCTCCAAGGATAAAGATCAAAGTATCGTCCACGCTTATTATTAACAGCAACGAAATTGATGGCTATACGAATCGGACGCACGCGAACGATTGGGTGGAAGGTCGGGCAAGCTTAGGTCAATTAAGTCATGCGGTTAGTTACGGCAAAAAATTATCCATTGATTGTCCATCTATTAACTGAAGCGGGGTGTCCCCGTGTGCGTTCCCATGCTCTGCCGAAACATATATACAATATATGATTATAGTTTTGAAATGTACCGGATGCGCAGGAGGGACATTCATTTTTGGTATGTCAATTTGTAAGGGGTATACATGTATCTTATCGTGCGCCACCTAGTAGTTGTAACCTACTAAAGTAAAGAAGAACTCTCTCAACATCAATTGCAAGCCAATGACAAGTTCTATTGCTAAACATTTAGAAGCTATACTCTACACTATGACAATGAAATGCAGAATGTCTCCATCGTCAGCTAGCTGCGACAAAATCTCCTTACTGTACTTTTGCGCTTACTGCAAAAATGCACACGTATTACCTGTTTCTTGATCACCCAGAATATTAAGTTGCAGCGTAGAGTCGACGCATGTTTTTTCTGCTAATTGTTTAAATTTTACATCATTTTAAACCGTTTCGCAGATATCATACAAATATATTAGTATCACGCAGATATCATACAAATATATTACTCACTGAGTACGTTGTATATCAGTGAGCTATCTAAGTTCCTTCTTTCTAGCTAATATTTCAGGTATACTGAACTATAAAGACATTGCTTTTATCGTTTTCGAATTCTCTGAGGAACGTTGTTCAGCAAGCGCCTGTACTTTTTTTACTATACCGAAAGGCTATTTCTCTGAAATCTCAAATTTATTTCATTTTCCGGAGGACATTTTACACGAATCATTTTGAAATAGTCTGGCAATATTGCTGTGACCTACCATGTGCATACTTCAAGATAGACTAATTACGGTCTCCCACGACGGAGACACGCTGTAGAGTGATTAACATTTCACGAAAGATCAGACAGTTAAGTGCTCATATATTCTATGACCTTTTCTATAATCCACTGACTAATTGGTACAGAAATGTGTTATGTCCTTACTCATATACGATTCTATCTGTATGTGGATATAGAGGACACACTCCTAGACAAAGCCCGTCCCCAAAATGAATCTGAATTCTTCACGTTCTCTCCCCCTTGCATACACATCTGTCAAATTAAGTATGCCCCTCCAGCCTTGTGGTATGTTCTATTTTTACAACACACGCACATAGAGGAAGACTGATCGAGACAAACGTAGAAACTAGCGCCGAGCCTTCACTCAGCTCCGTGCCCTCTGGCATCACAACTTCGTGCAAGACATGATACATTTTTGCCCCTCTCCCATAAAGACCCCAGTCTTCATCTCAGTGGTACCATCCTGCGAACGGTCGGTAGCAACCGCAACTGCCAACTGCCACTCTGCTGATTGTAATGGTCGTTGGATTAGTGGTGTCTCCCGGTCCTGGCCCGTTCGGTTCCCATCTAGTGATGTTGCACGTGCTATGCTCCCATAGAAATTCCCACTATCTTCATGAACAAAACCCATACATTCATCATTGCGACGAAGGAACAGTGTTGAGGATTTGACCCCGTCACTGTAACGTATTCGGAGAGGCTTCGGCGGGGGCAAGCCCTGCGGTGCCTAGGAAAATGCTGTATAGGATCGCGTAGCTTCATCACGATCCATTCATAGCGTCAGGCCCCCTATCTACTTTTTGCACGCCTTGTACTTTGCGTATACCCATCGAGGGGCGAGACAGACTTTTGGGTGCGTGGTACTCGTGGTATAGGTAACCTACTGAGGCAGGTTGTTGGTAACAACCTTATGCACGTCTTTCGCACACTGTGGTAAGCCCTGCCAACAATATACTGCGGCGTCATCTCGTCTTCGGGGCCAGCGCAGAGAAGGCTCTGAAGAGCCTAGAAGGTAGGCGGTGTACGGCATTCAGTTGCTATAGTGAGTTGGGGATTGAAGGCATCCAGCAATTGGGGTTCGACGAGCACCTTTCAGGAAGTTGATCGCTTCTGAAAGTAGCTAGCTAGCTAGCTGGTCTAAACTACCGCACGAGAGCCCCTCGTATCATCATAGTGTCTGTCACGCGATGGATTCCGTTTCGACTGAAGAGCCTCCTGCAATGATCCTGCAGTTCTGCCGGCGCGTGAGTTTTAGCAATACGCGCAAACATACACTTTATACGAAGTATAGGGACAGCTAGGGTTCTATATTAAGAAATAGGTACACATGAAACAAAACGGTTTTCAGTACATGCATCTACCCCGCAATCTCGAGCCTAGTACTACTCTAACATATGACTACGAATCAAGTGGATATTTTCGTATTGCAAATCTATCCCGATTCATGCGTTCTGCACACCGTAGTAAAGTTTAGTTTATTGCTGTTATTGCGTTGTTGGTTGTTTACAAAAAAAAATATTATTTCAACAAAAATAGCTAATGGATTGGACAATGACAAAAAGTAACAAGCAACTATAATGTAAGTAGGGGGACAACAGACATTACTATCAGCCGAAACCAGGGTCAAACCAGGGTCGACTGCTTCGAATTGGTGACATGACAAACCGGTTTGGTTGATGTTCTATTCATTGAAAATATCTGTCCTTGTCGTTTCGTGCCTATCTTGCTGATGATCTATATTACTACAGTAAACAGATATTTTCTGGATACCCTTAATCACTACAAATGCATTGTTGTGCGACTCATTTTTTTCAAGACATACACCAGCACTTTATACTACCTCGCTCTCCGGTTATGTTTGATAAGCGTGAATATCTTAGCATTTCCTACCCCTTATTACTATGCTGCGGGCAATAATAATAAGCATTTAGTGCGGGTGCTGACGTTGAGAAGACTCGCCACATCCCTCAGCAAAATAATCAACCCACCATTCTAGAAGCAATCTGCTACTTGATCAGCCTTATTCTACTTGTCACCTGTTGAGGCTGTACCTAGTGATTTTTATTTTTCATTGTATGTAAATTGTGCTCACATGTATATGGTTTCTAACATGTATTGTGTATAAATTGAGGCCATGCCTGAGGATAGTGAAACACATGAGAGACGCACAGGGGAGAATTTCGAACACCTTTAATGTTACAGTAACAATAGAATCGCACATGACAAGGTCCAAAGCGACCGCTTACCGCCGACGGCATCCTTCTGTCTGCGCGATAAGAAACAATAAAGAGAGAAGAGATGACTGTACGGGATCCTCCCAAAAGCCAGATCTCTCGTTGACACAGAACGGAGTAGACGTGTTTTCAATGGCATCACTCTGAAGCTACCCTAACCCAAATCAGTTAAGGCGACCCTAACAGCCACGGTCAGACGCTAGACGAACGCACATACACAGGATCACATCAGCCAAGTGTCTTGACCACCCAAGTAATTCTCATGGTGCCGTGACCAGGATAACGCCGTAACTGCGTTGCAAGTGGTAAACTCGAATTCACGATTTTCAAAGGCAACACCACAGCAGCAACAGAGTGAAGTATTTCCGTGCGCATTGTCTGTTGGTGACTATACGGTGATTCAGGACAATGTCATCTCTTCAGTGCAGGCCAGCCCGTCAGGCCGGCATGCGAAACAACAAGAGTACTTCACGAGATAAAAATGATGCAAGCCAGAGAAGCGCTCCCTCCACCCCTACGTTGAAAGTACTCAGACAAAAGAAGACTCGTTTGCGAAATCAATTTATGCTAAGCGACTCATTAGCCCTTGAATATATATCTGTCACGCCCAATGCCGGCAATGAACGGAAGACTTGGCGGCCACAATCCAAGATGGTACGGATGAAAGTGCCGATTTTCACGATATAGTCAGTCGATGTCTCGGCTACATCCAGCAATTGCTAGACAAGCAAATTCGGTCAGTTAAGGGAGCAAAAGGCGATACAGCCAGCTTGAACAGCAATTCCGCCACCACCAGCGGCCAGGCACCTGCCAGCAAGCCACTCCAGCGTAGATTGTCACCACCATCCCTCATGTGTTTACAATCGACACGGCGCCCGATGGACAAACGTCCACATGAAGTCTTTTTCACGCCCAGATTAGGACGTACATGGATAGCCGGCCAACTGCAACAGATTCCGAGCGTCTTATAGCTCTCATGAAGTTCCTGCGTGGCGACCCCCAGGAATTAGTATCGTGTTTAGAGATTTGTGATCCGATTGTCTGCGGAGAGATCAGCCGTTCGCCGGTACGAACTCACAGATTGATCAAATCTCTGTGGGAGACGAGCTAGTGGCGACGGTTTCGGAAGAAGTTTCGGCGAACCGTATCCAACGCCTCGTCGAATTTCTCCGCCAGTGTGTTAGCCATAAAAAAACAGACAGCAGTTACTCATCGGCAGCTTCACGAGACTGCGGAGGAGACTACCGCAGCTTCAGGAGATCCCAAGGACTACGTCACACCAGATTTGCCCGCAGCAACAACCACGACAGGTGCGTTCAACTGGACAACTGTTTATACTCAGCTGCGGGGCAAACTCGTCGATCAGTGTTTCATCTCCCGAAAGATAGACAGCCGACGACAGTAGCCGCCCAGGCGGCCAGACAACAGGCCCCCCGGGCATGTTTCTCTTGCAAAAGCACAGCTCACCGCCCATCGAGATGTGACAGTGGACTTGATTACAACCAGAAACAGACGGTGATGACACGTAAAGGCAAATGTACAGTGTGCTTCGCGCGGCGACACGGGCCAGCTGTGGTATCTGTCACAGCCGTGCGCATTATACTACCATGTATTCACGGTCAAGGGCTGGGAGCTGCGTCTTTGTTTGTCAGCACCGTGTCTGCGGCCCCGGTTCTCGACTCGGCAGTGTTGGTTATCACTGCTGCTGCTGCTTGCGTTCTGTACAAGGGCGCGAAGGTGCCAGTGCGTGTCTTCCTTGACCCTGGCGCAATGGTAAGTTTTGTGATGCCATCACTGGTAAAAAAAATTACACGGCATCCAGCCGCAGCGCCAAGCCGAGCTGAGGATAAAGGGATTCCGGAGCGCACATGAGTTCACCGCCGATAGCTACCGCATCTGCCTAACTGGTCATAATAACGTTGACATCCGACTCGAGATTTCAGCATTCTCATACGACTTCGACGTCAACCCAATAAACGAGTTGTCGAGTCAGATTATGGGCTCGATTAGGGAATTCGCTAAAAACCCACCCGCTGGCTGACCCCGCGAACTTCGACGGAGGTAGGTCGGAAGCACCAGCGATACTTGTTGGCATGGATAATTTCCACAAAATTGTAACTAGGAGCCCTCTGCAGGACATCGTAGGTGGCGTGGTAGCCACAGAATCCAGGCTGGGATGGCCAATTAGAAGTGATGTGTCGACTGTTTCCCTGCGGGCGGACATTCACAGCATGCACCCTGTCTGCTGCGCGGCAGCGCTCTCTGGGCCAGGTCGGAACATTGAACGTCTTTGTACACTAGAAGCGATCGGCAAGCGACGGGTTGTCCCCTGAACAAGCTGATGCGGTGAAGCAGTTTCGCGAACATCCTGCGTACGATGGAGCATCATGCACAGTGGCGCTGCCCAACCGACCGTCAATAGGTTAGCTTTCGAACAATCTCGATACAGCACTACGACGCTTGATGGGAAAAGGACGCATTTTTAGTCGCGATCCGGACACTTTAAAGCGGTACCACGCAGAAATAATGAGATTTGTGAATGAGGGGCATGCCGAAGAAATTCTTCACTTGCATGTTTCGATGGCGATGGCGGGGGCATTGGACGGCTCGTATCCCATGCTGCATCATCGAGTCGTGACACAAGCGGACCACAGGGAAAAGTGGCGCATAGTATTCGATTGCTCAACTGCGGCATGAGGCCAGATGTCACTGAACAATCACATTTTACCGGGACCGAACAGAAATCCTGATATTGTGAAACTACATGTTAATTTTCGACTATATGAAGTCGCCGTCTCGGCTGATATTGTCAGCGCGTACATGGTGATCAACGTCATGGAGTCGGATCGACCGCTGTTTCGTTTCCTCTGGCAGGGACCCGAAGACGATCGAGTGCGTTGCTTCCAGATGAAGAAAGTGGCCTGGGGAGCTGCTTTCAACGGGTTCCTTCTAGTCGCCACTCTCAAGGAACTGTTCAGACGGGTGGACCCTTCAGATGAACACCTACCGGGCGAATTGTTCTACCACGACGATATGATATCCAGCTTTCCCAGTGAGTCCAAAGCGATCGAGTTTATCGACAAGATAGTGTCATGGTGCCATTCCGCAAATATGTGGAAGACTAACTCATCGAGCGTCGTCGCTCATTTGAAGCAATGCGGGGTCCCATCGTGCAGAGGCCTGCCTGGAAGAGAGGACACTTCTCGATGTTCTAGGAGTTGTGTGAGCACCGACGGAAGACCGACTCCGTGCTCAGTTAGCGTCGTTCGCTGGAAGGAAGATCGTCAGATTACTCAAGGTACCCAACGTGCCCATTCCACGATTTGCCGCATTAATCTTCGACCCGATTGGGTGGCTTCTTCCGTAAGTGCCTCGTGGAAAACAAGTCATTCAAAAACTGTGGATAACGTTGCTAAAATGGGACGACTTGGTCACTGGTCCACCGTACGAAACCTTCAGGACGTGGGCGTCGGAACTCAACAATTTACAAGAAGTCCACATACGACGTCGCACAGCTTCCCTGGCCGATTAGTAGTGGCATGTAATCTTCACATATTTGGTGATGCGTCCGGAAGTGCCCACACGGCTGCAGCGTACCTGTAGTCGATTTATGAAGACGGCAGCAGTGACTGCGCAATCGTTATGTCGAAATCAAGCCTAGCTTCGCGAGCGACGATCGCCTTGCCCCGACTGGAGCTGATGGCTGCCCTGATCTCGATGCGCCTGAGGATATTTATCGTACACCGACCCATTGTAAAGATCAACCGCGTCTACCACTACATCGACTCGACAACCACGTATTATTGCTGCACCGTTGAAGAGTCGACAAGATGGAAACCCTTTGTGAGCAACCGTGTCACCAAGATTCCACAGAACTCTTCACCGGACGAACAGTTCTACTGTCCAGGTACCGAAACTATCGCTGATTTCGGAACGCGTGGAGTGACCGAATCAGAGCTCAGAGACAACGACGACCGCGGCGACACGGGCCGAAGTGGCTACCAGAGCCAGAAAAATGACAATCGTGCAAACGCTTACGCCACACAGGCCACACTGACCCAGCTGCAGACCGTGAATGACGAACCGGCGTTCTTGCGCCCCTGGTGGTAATGGCACCGATCTTGGACTTTAACCGGGTTGGTAATCTGGTAGCTGCACATCGAGTCCTGGGCAACGTTTTAAGGTTTGTTCGCCTCTGCCGTCGGCAGCCTGTACCTACAGATGTCGAACTGCGTCAAACAGCTGAGAAGCACCTAACACGAGGGGGGCAGAGCGAAGGCTTTTCGGCGGAGCTCACAGCGGTCGAGAACGGAGAACGCCCAGCCAACAAATCACCATTGGCGTCGTTCACGCTGTTTACTGACGGAGACGGATTACTGAGAGCAAAGACGAGGTTAACACGACGCCTACAGTTCACTTATGACGAGATGAACCCAATAGTACTGCCGGAGGATTCGCGTCTCGCTAGGCTGATCGTTACTCACCATCATCGAGTTAAGGCACACTTTGGCGTTAGTGTGATGTTGTCAGTCATCAGGAAACGTTTCTGGCTCACACGAGGCCGCCAGATGTTATAAAAAACATCCTACACCACTGCGTGATTTGTCGAAAGAGAAGGGCGCCACAGCCGATCAGGTATAGAGACCACTGCCGGGGGAGAGAATCACTCTGCGCACTCCGTTCAAGGCGAAAAGCTTCGATTTTTGCGGACCATTTCACGTACTATGTTGAGGCGAGATGGTTACAAAACAGAGCTGCTTTGTTTACGTATGCCAGTACTCAAGCCGTTTACCTTGAGCTCGCGCCAGCAATGACGACGAGTGAGACACACCTGGCGCTTCGCCGATTTCTTGCGCGACACACCGCTTGTGAGCAGCTGATCAGTGACAATTCCCGCTCATTCATAAGGGCTGCCAGTGGCATATAGAGCATGTTCAATTCACTTCGCGATCCGGTTTCTCGAGAGATGCTAGCCCAGAGACGGATCACATTATCCTTCAATTGTCCCCGGGCGCTTTGGAGGGGCGGATTTTTCGAACGGTGTGTGGGCACTGTGAAGACGGCGCTCGCAAAGTCCCTCGGACGGAGGCTTGTTGGTTGTGAAGAGCTTCGGATGACTGTTTGTGAGTTAGCAGCCATAGTCAACAGGCGCCTACTCACATACATTTTCGCCGACCATGACTTTGCGCCTGGCATCACGTCTGCACACCTTCTGCAGTGTGGGCCAACCTACGTACCGTTTGCATCTTAAACACCGTTGGATATCCTTGGGCCCAACGGAACCCTACCCGAACCGGATCAATTCCCTGAAGTGCGATCGACGCTACTGCTGCGCACTAATTACCCACACGCTGGCATAACGAATATATCTTGCAACTGCGGCGGGCCAACCTCGACTCTGAACAATAGACTACCAAGGGTCACCAAAGTAGGGGACGTCTGCCTACTGAAAGAGGATAACAAGCCGCGTGTAAGGTGGAACTTGGTACGAGTGGAAGAACGAACTTGGTACGCCGGCCGCGATGAGGCTATACGAACCTATGTAGTGAAATTTTCAAACGGGTATAAAAACGCCGAGCTGCACAGCTACTAGGCTCTCTTGAACTTATGCAAACAAAAAGTTTCTCTTTTGGACTATTGCGCAATGTACTCTAGGCATGTAGTGATCTGACAGTTCACTCCAGGGTGGACTGTGAATAATGTTTTTCATTGTATGTAAATTGTGCTCACATGTATATGGTTTCTAACATGTATTGTGTATAAATTGAGGCCATGCCTGAGGATAGTGAAACACATGAGAGACGCACAGGGGAGAATTTCGAACACCTTTAATGTTACAGTAACAATAGAATCGCACATGACAAGGTCCAAAGCGACCGCTTACCGCCGACGACATCCTTCTGTCTGCGCGATAAGAAACAATAAAGAGAGAAGAGATGACTGTACGGGATCCTCCCAAAAGCCAGATCTCTCGTTGACACAGAACGGAGTAGACGTGTTTTCAAGTTTTCGGGGTATCCTATATATACATATATATATATATATATATATATATATATACATATATATATATATATATATATATATGTGTATATGTTCAATAAGGTAAAATCCCATATATTGATATTTCAATTTTCCAGTTGAATAACAATCTTCGCTGCAGTTATACTGCTACTTTGTTTTCTAATTTTCGAAAGTCTCTTCATTCTCTTTTCGTTTCATTCCCTTACATGCAATTGCTGGGGGCGTAAACCTGCTTGCATTGTTCAGGAGTACAACAGCTACTCAACGATGGAAAAGTGGCCGCCGCCGCCGCCGCCACCGTTGCCTCGTTCACAGTAGCCGGATAGGGGCTCAGGGTAGAACGGGTGGTTGAAGGCGATGGTGGGTGGTAGTTTGCCGATGTGAACGCTCTGGCCTTTGCCGACTACTATCAGTACTACTTATTATTGTGTTGGCGTGACCACAAACGCTTCAGCTATAATTTCGTACTCCCGCCGTAGAAAACAGCGAGCTCGCTATGTAGCATCGACTCTCTGAGCGTGCCACAGATGTTATCTATAATTAGGAGAAATAACCTGGAGATGGATTGGTGCCGAGCGTGTGGCTGTGCTGCCATCACTGTACTTGCCATTTAGTTCCTTAGCGAGGCAAAATAATGACGATAATAATTATCATTACTATATCTAAGCAATCACACTAAACCATAGCGGTGCGGTGGGTTGCCCTGAGTGTCTTCATGATGCTCTCAGTAATTATTTATCTTACAGATAGATAAGTTTACTTTTCATCCTCTTAGCACGAACTGTAACTGCACACAAACTTAGCAAGTGAGCGGCCGTCGATTAGTTTGTAGGTGCCAATGGATAGGTGTGGGAATATAGTAGCCTCTGTTGCTTTTAGATACATATAATATCAGAATAATTATTTCACGAAACTGCTCGAGGGGATATTTATCCTTTGCTCTTCATTCAAAGGTTTCTCGGCGGAAAGCTTTTTACTACAGAAGCTGGTTATTTGAACTTAGAAAACGATTAGTACAAGCACCGAAAGCAAGACTTAAGGTCATTTCTCGTTGGCAAAGAATATTTAGCTTCCCACCCTGCTTGAATAATTTTTAAAATCAAATTCATCTTAACGTCCATCGAAATTCCAATACAATACTGCAGCCTTGAGGACGCTCAATATTGTTCCCCTCCATCCAGGCCGTAATTTCAGCAGTGCGGTGAGGTCTTGCATTGTCGTCGAGTAACCACACTCGGTGCTGTCGATCCCCACGCAATTTGTTCATCAATCCCTTCAAGAAGTCGAGATATCCGGGAGCATTGACTTTTTCTTTTGCGGCTGATATTTCGTAATGGCAAACGCCCTTGATATCTAGGGCGAGTATCATCATCACCTTTCGTTCGAATCGATCTGGCACTGCCACAGACATTGCCGCTTCATTTTGTCGAAGCCATTGTTTTGCTTGGTCCTTCTCAGGAGGTCCATGCAGACTAACCCATGTCTCGTCTATCGGCACCGTGTGTTCAGCGACTGGTTTATTATGTATAAGTTTTCAAATTATATGTCGAACACTCCACACGCATTTTCATCTGCTCAGCACTTAGTGTATGGGGAACCCATTTTGCATTGATTTCCTTCATCTTCAGTATATTGGTGATAATTCTATGACACGTCGCCCGAGGAATCCCGGTCTCAGCTCACAAAGACTTCATGGACCAAGCTCTAGTTTGCTCAAAAGCTGCCTTGATTCTGTCGATCCGTTCGTCCCTTGTTGCACCTGATTTCTGGTCCCCGCCTGATGATCATCGGTGTCCGCTTGCACCGTTCGTAGGTATAGGGCAGACCTGCCGTACGCGTTCACTAATTGTCGATGGATTTCAGCTGAAGGGTGGCCTTGGAGAAACAAAAACTTGATAATTTCCCGTTAATATTTGGGTGAATTTGAACTATTTGCTGCAGTGTCCATCTTTCTGATCTTATCCAAACCACTCAGTATTCGAAAGGAAGCCACGTTCCTGCCGCGTGCGTACTCCAAGTATGAACGCATTGTGTCTCGTAATTCGGACTGTGCGCTATGCAAAAGGCGCGAAAATTCAAACGAGACACCCTACAATATACACTCTAAAATAACAGACTAAAAAAACAACTTTTTCTGGCTAACTCTCAGCCAACATTTAACGTCCACAGAACAAAAGGTACAACAGACAGCAATCACGGATTTCGCTTGCGGGAGCGTCCTAGATAACAGACCCTTGACAACGAAAACATTGACGGCCAACACCATTAGAATATGACACAAGCGAAAAAAATCTGCAAGCAATAGAGAGAGAGATAGGAGGAGAACGGCAAAATGTTAAGAGCTTGAAACAAAGGACCACAAGGGCCGGACGGATATATTTAAGACCGAAGTATTCGACACCAACTCAAGTCGTACTTGGGTTGCAAAATGGGTGATATAAGGAAGAGCATCCTTTCGCCCCGAGTATTTTCCGGAGTTGGCGCTAGTTCGTTTCACCAGACAAGAAGACATCATCCAGACAGAAGACAGCCAAGAATCGAGCCAAACGGACTCTGGAGATGGGTACTCATGCAATATTCAGAAGGTCACTGTCCATGGTCGATTCGACCTTTTTTTTTTTAAAGGGAGGGTGTTGGCATGCTAATGCATGCCAACACCATGGCCGCCCACAGATAGGGTGTCTGTAGAAAGCCCCGTGTATGTAAACATGCAGTATTTATGGCGCATACAGGGGGGTTTACGGTGCCTTCCTTTCTGCACAGTGCTAGCTATGCCGCAGACCACATTAGTTGCCACTACTACTTAACAAATCTTATTGCGGAGATACTGCCCATAAAAGTAAATATGACTCCACTCAGATTTGAACCTCAGACTCCACAAAACTCCCTTTTTGGTACTGCCTACCTTGTCCACCACGCCATGCCCGCATGCATGGTCGATTCGACCTTAGGTGGACAGAAGTGAATAAAGATAGATTTGGCCGTGTTTATTGATAGACAGTCGCTGTGAGCAATTCCTCGATCTCAGGTCGCTTCACCTCTTTCGTTGTGATTGATCCTCGAACTAGGTGTAGTAAAACTCCAAAGAAAGTTATTAAATACCCTAATCGATGTTAGTATCAACCAAGTTTTTATATTGTCGTTAGAGGGAAGCACCAAATTTCGTCTGCATAGAAAATTGCCGTCCAGCTGTGCCAAATTACGTAGGCGTATCGGCTGTCTTCAGAAAACTTACCTTGCCGTATCCCAGACATCTCAAGCATTTTAAAATTAGCGTAATAACAACTAACACAGCATCGTCACAAGAACCTGCGCACTGTATGTAAGGCCTCGAACAACCTGTGCAGCGTAGCAGGACACAAGCTAAAATTCACAGTGGAATATTAGAACTCATCGAAGTCGCTTATCATTTGATCATATGAGAGCTTTGATCGGCCTGAATTTCTTATTCATTGGTTGGCTATTGTTACAATGTTAGTTCTAAGACAACATCATAATGGGTGTTCCTACACTTCATGTTTGCAGAGGACAGGGCCAGCTCAATGTCAGTGGCGGGATCTAGTATTTCTATATCGACGTCTTATTATTCATGTCCACCACCCGTTGAGCAAGGCACATGCTGTTGATATGGCCACCCAGATCGTCAGCTAAAAAACACTAACTATTCTCTATGGTGGTAATAATAATCCGTTATGGACACAACAGGTGCCCACTTGCTCCCAAGATGGTCATAGACCAACCAGTTCGCCGACCGTATCCAAACCCCTTCGTACAATATATATATATATATATATATTTATATATATATATAGAGGAGCTAGCACATATGCTGCAGAGTCCTGCCCTCCATTCCCTCTTCGTTCGCCACTATTGCGAAGTCATTGCGCCATCTCGAGACCTTTCTCATTATAGCTGCTATTGGCCAGAGAGAACTAGGGCAACAAATAGCGTTTGCCGACATCGTAGCATTGAGCCACGCCATGACGATGTGTTCGTTATACGTTCTAATTAGTATCAATTATTCAACATATTGTAATGCTTCCCTGAGGAAGGGAGTGCTTGTGCGTTCGTGCGCATGGCTGCGCCTGTGCTTGTGTTGTTACAAGGAATTGGGTCGTTTGAGGAAAGCGTACTGCTACCATGAAGCATTCGGCCAGGGTGCATGTGTGATCGTATGTGGACGATGATCTTCTTCTCTTGTAATGAACTTAGGTATTCTCCTTCCGCGTGCCTACCAACTTGCGGGAAACGTCTCCAATGGACAACGAGATCGAGCGAAGTCGAGCTGACCAGCGGACTGCCGGACCGCCTGGATAAATGACCATTGGGCCAAGCAGGCACTTGTAGACACACATAGGCGTACTGTTGTGTATGGGCGTCTAGGCATGCCTATCTACGAATGTATATCATATCAGTTTGTTTGTATGAATGAGTTAGGGCATTATGAATGAAAGAACAACGATACAATCGTTAGCCTACTTAGATACTCACTTAATCTGTGTGATTTCTTTAGTTGCATTAATTCAACGTTGGTCTGAATCTTTGGAGTTCTTTATCATCTTTGTTTATCAGTAGATTCTCGCCAGGTACGAGTAAAGATGAGAATAAGTAAAGGTGGTCCCGATAGATCCCCATAGTAATACCTAAAGGTTAGGAGCTGAGGCCTGTCAGATAGGGGAACAGCTGAGGGTAAGCTCGAAAAACAATTAATTTTAGTGCAAGACGGTATTGCTTTTGCATTGCTTTCAGTCGTACCTAAGTAAATCTTCCGAGTTGACTCACAGCCAACACTTAACGTCCTCGGTACTGCTATTTGCTTTGTTTCATAGGACGGACGCCTTTAAATGCAAATGTACAACGGTGTGGATTGTACTAGTGCACCTACGTGTCTCTCCTCCGATTGCAAGGCGCACACGAACGCACCACCAGGCCACCTGACACCTTCCACCAAGGGACGAGACGTACCATAATAACTCAAAATCATTCCGGATAGCTCAAGAGAATGCTGCGTATGTTATTCACCTTGGGTACGGCTCGTGCCAGAACAAGCTCAATTCGTTGCTGCATCTATCAAAGAAGGTATCCGTTATATTAGATAGTGATGACGCAACGATCCTGGTGGCGTGTTGCATTCGTGTGTGCCTTGCAATCCGAGGAGACACGTAGGCTCGTTCTGTCAGAAGCCGTACCCAAGGTGAATAACATACGCAGCCTTCTCTTTCGCTATCCCGGCAGGTTTTGAGTTATTATGGTACGTCTGGTCCCTTGGTGGAAGATCGCGGTCGATCAGGTACGAGTCCGGTGGCGTAGTGCATTTGTGTGCGCCTTGCAGTTGAAGAGGACAGGTAGGTGCACGGGTTCCATCCCCACCGTTGCACATTTGCATTTAAAGGGGTCCGTTTCATGAAGTAATGCAGAAACGAGTACCGTGGACGTTAAAGGTTCGCTGCGAGTCAGCCTGGAGTATTTATTTAGTTAGTGATGATGCAAATTTGACAAGGCGACAAGATTTCGGCGCGAAGGTGTGCCATTGTGAATGGAATCCCTGTGATCCTTGACACAGATTAGATCAAAAAAAATTTCAACCGCTCGGTGTTCGAGTCTGAAACGAATTTTGATAGTTTCATTGAACATCTGAGACACATCGAGGTGTGTCATCACATAACACAGAGAACACGTGGTCCAGCCTTCATCAAGTCGTAGGTTAGGTTTAAGTAGGATTGAATATTGTATTTGTTCTTATTGGACTTGGAAACGTCACCGGTGTAGGAGATCGCGGCTTGTACGACTTTGCCGTTCTCTCTAACTGCGTCGATGCCAAGCGTCATATTCGGCAAATTTAGTGCGTTGAAAACACGGAAAATGTCCACACCCACCTGGCTCGCTATCTTGCAGAATCTCTTCACGACGTTCTCGGATAATGTTGTATACCCAACTGCATTCGCACCACGAAGAAACATCTGAAAGGGATGAGTTTCCGCATCTCTTCCATTCGTTCTCAAGGACATTCATGAAACGAATTGCGACTTCGAAGACCTGTTTTCAAGACGGTAAAAGTTGAGGAACTTGTCGACGACGAAAATATAACATAACTCAATTAACGAATCCAACCTTATTGTGTCTCATATGTTCATTGCGTCGTATATATGTTCTTGTGTTTCTCAAACTTTGAAGTAAATAAACCAACTTAGGTAAGATAAATAGCTAGTTAGGTAAAAACTTAAATCCAAGGCGTCAGGCGGTAACGAAGGCTACTAGCTTTGGGGATGGAATCGCCTGCCACCCCGTATGAGGGGACATGGTACTTCACACTCTCTCAATCAATGTTCAATGTTGTAACTTAGTCATTTATATGCGTTTTTTTTAAATCATCCCCGTTATCGTAATATTACATTATCATACTTATAACACTTTGATGTATCTGAGTATGATGAACACGGTTTGCTTTATTGCATTTTTGTTTATTTTATTTTGTTGGTGACCTCGCACAATTCGTGGTTTAGAACTTCTCTCTATTTTCGAGTTATAACCGTTACTTGCTATTACGATACAATGTGGTCGTAAGTTACTCAACCATACCTACCAATCAGTTTGACTGTGCGGAAGGCAACTTTCTGTGCAATACTCCTTTCAGTTTTATAACAACATATTTAGATAGCAACCTGGGTTCAAGAACAAAAAAACAGAGGAAATTCCACATAACTTATCCCAAAGGACTTTAACGTTTGGTTAAACTTTGAAGAGCTGGTCGGATTTTAAGCAAAGTGTGCTGTTCTCTAAAAAATGTTGAGCGTTGTCAATTTTTTTCAAAGGTTTACCGTGGATTGGCCTATTTATAATTAATATATTTTGGACAACAACACTTGTAGCCCGTGGACGTTAATTAGTAATTAACGAGGGTGTTACATTCATCGGAAATTTTAGGCCCCGCAAAACGGACATCACATCGCCCCAGTCTTTGCCCGATTGTTTCTTTTTATTTTTTTGTAAACACACTTTTATATTTAAATACGCTTCTACAGAAGAAGGAGAATCCCAGTAACTTGACATTGAAAGCGCCAAACGTTAGTTAATCCTCCTTGGAATTGTAAAAGTTTACCAGCAGTCTGTTTCTACCGTATTTCCATAGTTGTTTTTTGAAAGGAATCACGTCGATTAAATTGAGACAATCGAACTTAAACAATATTGGCAGACAATTGTATCATATATATAATACACATCATTGAGGGCGCAAATGCCGCATCCTGTTGATTAGCGCTGACCTTTGTATTATTATTTTATAATAACTTGAAACAACCTACATTGTCGGTAGTTATTTTTATCGAAAATGAAGGCCCTGCAAGAGGTCAACTAAAATATTATTATCATGATCTCTGAGGCTATTATTGATCTCTCCGCTATTATTGGCTTTCATTTTCTTCATCGCCCGAAGTGATTTGTTTCCCATCAAGTTTCATCTTACCCTCCTAACCCCTAGCCCATCTTGACGGCTAAGAAAATGGGGGAAAGAGGTCGGTTTTCTTAATTTCAATTTTCTAGAAAGCTACTGAAGTTATAAGCCATTGTTACACTGAAGATTAGAATATGTATTAGAGGACACACTAGCAATTTGTTCCAACTCTAACCTGGTGGCTTTCAACAGTCGTGGTTTGTCCCATATAGCCCCATTCTCCCCTACGCTTGACACGTGTTACAGTTAACTGTGTATTAAAAATCTTTTTTGGTATCACCTTGGCGTGCATAATATCATTTCAGTATAAAGGTCAGAAAACGAGCTAGCCAGCAGCTAACATTTGATTGCTTAGTATTGACTAACAACTATAGTCTAACTTAAATCTCATCTCGTGGATCGAAATAGTCTTTTGTCAGCAAGACTATTACAAACGACCATTCTTAATAGCGGAACATTTCTAAAACACGACATAAACACGAGACTAATGCAACTCGTGAGATGTCCACTCGGTCTTATTCACGATTTATGTCTGTCTGGCTGTATAAATATATATTTGTTTCAGGACAAAGTGTGTCTAAATAAAAATCAAGAAACAAAAGCCAGACTTCTGTGTAAAATATCCGACCGTCCCCTCTCACTTGGTCGCGCCTCTTTCTAAAGAACTCTGCAATTTTTCCTCAAGAACAAAATCTATCTTACGACCTACAATCATCCCAAATACACGAGTGTTTTACCCAGTTTATTATTCATTCTATATATTTGTTACACCTCTTCTCTCGACAGCAATTAGCTCAGATTCGTCGCTCCTACTTCGTCCTCAGCGCTCTCCCTCAAAACGTGACTTCTCATGGTTAAGAGAGAAACGTCCAGTTTGGTCGGTCGATAAATACGAGTGTGCCCCTGTCACTGATCTGGCAGCGTGTCGCTATTTCTGTGTGCCTGCCGGCCTATCCAATGCTAAGTTGATATAAGTGCTAAGTTGATGCCGTCAACTTGGGCAGTAACACCACAGAGGTCATGAAGCGTAATGTCCCCCCCCCATTTACTGTAATAAGCACAAGTTATGGGTGGTTGGTTAGCGTCCTTATTCACGTACACCGGTAGCACCTGCGAACAACGAGACCTATTCGGTGTTGGTCGGTCAATTGGGACGACGAGTAAGCCCTCTTGGGCCTCCCCGAGCAAACGCTCAGACCGGCAAAGATCACAAAGCAGAAGATCGAGTCTTCGCGGCACTAGGGAAATAGGAGGCAGATCAATCGTCTCACTAAGGGAGGGCATCTAGAGTTCTTTGGATATATGTGCGAATGGATGCAGAGAATAAGCCAAATGTACTATGCGTTCGCCGATTTTCTTAGATACGCCCATTATTATGTAATCGAATTAAGTGATTCATCGTCCAACTATAGATGTAACGCACGTAAATTTTGTCGAACATTCGTTATGCACAAGTAGAAATTGTTTTCATTTCAGTTAAATCCAAGGTACTTTATACCACTCCCCTAATAATCACTACTGGGTGCTATTTCCATCACACTTATACTTGTAAACACTAAAGTCATCTCACCAGGTAAATAATATTGTACACTCATCCTGTCGGCTTCGCGAGTATTAGAAACAATCAATTTACACACTACATTATATCTTTACTTCACAGAATACCTTAGAAGCTTACTAGCAAAATCACATTTTATATTTGAATCGTGGATTCTATGAGAATTTAAGCATCATTCTTAACTTGTTAGCGAGCTTCGGGCATTTGTGTATATATTTATATGGCACATGTCTACACATCTCACAGCAAGGCGTCGATTCATTATATATATATATATATATATATATATATATATATATATATATATATATATATATATATATATATATATATATATATATATATAACTAATCGGAGCAGGCCCTCTGTATAAAGGCGCAGGGTACGTAGCCGCCATACGCCATCTGCTAGGGCGCATCTCAGAATTCTAAAGATAATAGTGATCGGCAGGCTTCCAAACAATCAACATTAATAAAGAGAGAACGGAAGAGAACATATCCAATTTTGCGCAATGATTAGTGCTTCTGCCTGAAGAAACTCCCTGAGTTCTGGACAGCTGTCTCTATATATTTAAAGATCTGATGCGATCGGAGGAACAACATGTTATTGATCTCTCGATTTCAAGCACTAACACCTACTGGAGTCGACTCCTTAGTGGACAACCTCCGCAGAGTACGTACAGTATCTGTATACTACCCTAAATACGCTAAATGATGTAGCATTCTTCTGCTACGAATATGTTGAGCATACATCACTCGTCCCTTTAATGTATTTTTAACTTGGGTACGAGGGCATACAAGCACCAAGCAATTGATTGAAGTGTTTCTAAATATGTTTTCGAAGCAACATTGAAGTATAACACAATTAATAACTCATTTTCAAATCTATAAATCGCTTCCTTATCAGTAGGTTATATTTGCGCACGCTAGAGATAAAGTAAACATATTTAGCGAGTTCGTAAAATTGCGCAATTGTTGACAGTTTCCAAAGGAAGCTTCCATGCAACCTTTTTTATTCTTACCTTGTATAGATATTTTCCTAAACAGTAAAGTGTATCTTAAAAAGAAAGCGCTAGAAAAGGGAAAGAAATTAGAAAACGGAGAAATGTGCTTGAAATTCTAACAGTACTTTACGATTTCAACCCAAGTTTGCTTTACTCAGCGATAATATTTCGTCAAATTTGCCTTGTTTCATTATTATCCTGAATACATACATTACACAAAGCATCTGTTTAGATATGTATTTGCAGAAAAGTGAAAGAAAAATATTACACGGACCGTTTCCTTCAATAGCGTCGAAGCTGGTCAATCTTCTAGAGGTCGGCGTAACTTTTCGAACGCCCTGTATAGTTGATGCCCTCAACAACGTGTAGCCCATGGGTATCTTAACACTATTTTCGATAAATAAGATTGAAATATAACAAACTAAGATTGAAATATAAGAAATCGAAACTTGGTGAGCTTTATTTTCTAAATTCACATATGTCCACGGTAGTTGTTATTGTCACCTTATTTGATGTATTGTTTCCAAATGTAGTTCGTCATAGTCTCAAGTGTTTTGTAATTTTAAAATAATGCCTTATGTCGCCACCTATTAGTATTACGTTGAAAATGTACGATACAATTGCCGTCTAGTATTTCACGATTAGCGGGACGTTCGTAATCCAGAAACTAATCTTGAGTTCATCGTCTCTCAATCAAACCTTTGCTCCCGCCGCCACACCATTCGTCACAACCATTTTATCTGATACACCCAAACACACACGCATAATCGCTCACAAAGTTCTTGTCAATGGCTACTTTATATACACATAACTACGACTGACTTATTCTCTTAGTACAGTTACCTAATGTTCATAATTCTCCTCGTTGTTTCATTTCCGAGTAGAGGCAAAATATGGCAGATAAACGAACAATGCTATACCACTGTGCCAATACACACTCGTTGTCGGTCAAGAGAGGCAATGACATCATGTGACACAACAACGGGAGGAACTATGTTGGTAATTAATCGTAACATTATCACTAACACTGTATGAGCGCCGCTCTCCACTTCGAAACGTTATTAAGACGCTCAGACGAAGGGCCCCAGTGCACCACTGTTTCTCCAGGACCGTCACATCTGGCACTGGTCGCGCGCAGGAATCAACAAAAAACAAGTAGAGAATCGTATTTGATATCGAATATACCACTCTTACAACCTAAGCAAGGTGCAAGTCTATTCTAGAGAGAGTTTTACGGAGGAAGTTAGCGTTAAGAGCATGACTCGATGATCCTAGATTGAGCCAACTACGACGTATTTCGATCATCTAGAATAGTCTGTTTGTTAGATAGATCTGTAGGAGGGGTTCAACTAGGGCAGAAAAACTATTTATAAACGATCAGGCAATGCCATCAGAGGTCACAACCTGCGTTTAGTGGGCATCGAACTCTACGGAACAATTGCACGGTCGACCGTGTCGTTGGTGCAGTATTTAAGTCCGGCGAGAACAGATGTAGACATGTATTATTATTATTATTAGTTCGTAATTAATGATCTAATATTTATGAACAGTTTATCGATATTTGTTTTCTTTCTGGTTCCTCTCAAGCTTTTATAAATAGCCTGCTGCGGCAACATGACAACATCCCTCTATGGCAGAAATGTAGTCGAACGGAAGGACATTGTATAATAATATGACTTACTCGTTACTGTCTGCCGACGGCGAGCTAGAAGCAGGTCCGCTTCAATACTCTATTCATTTCTTTTATTAGCGGCTGAAAGGCCCCTAGCCCTTCTCCTATACGACACTCCTCGCACTTGCCCGTATGATAGGGTAACTGCGACAAACGTCTGGCGGAAACATCCACACATACGCGCAAGACTGGTGCATGATTTGAACCTGGGTTTATAATTTATAAAAGGACTACCGACGTTACCTCCGCATCAATCCATTAATTGAGGAGGAGTCCTGCCCTGGCCTTGGTGAGGTGCGAATGTTAGTCCTCCCGACATTTTTCATAGTATTTGCCATAAGAAACATTGAGAAGTGCCTGATGCGATAGGTTTTTTTCGCATCAGACACACCTCATACGGATCTAGTCTCGTCGAATACTACTTGGAAAAGATGGCTCCAAAGCAAGCGCCTGAGATGGGTTAAAACGCGGGTCCAAAACACGGATGACAATGGCTAGAGCCTGGATCAGGATAAGCCAGAACTGACAACTGGGAGGCACCCTAAGCCTCTGAGACTCTCCTGCAAGCCTTGCTTCGAAATAATATGAAATCGGTGCCGAGAGGTAGAATGCTTTTAGTGAGTCTCACACTACCGTAGCGAATGCTCCATTTGGGAAGCCTGTGTCCATGACGGTTCAAATCCTGCCAGACACAGAGAATCTTTGAATTTCTTCATTATTCTTACTTATCTTACTAGTTACGATGAGGTTGAAGATAAAGCTAAGGTGGCACCGACATGTCGTCGTAGTTATACCTAGAGGTTCAAAATCGAGGTCTTTCACATAAGGGGAACAGCTGAAAGTCAGTTCAAAGAAATGGGTCAGTGATGAATTTTTAGCGACTAAGCGAGTAATATAAAGCTACTTGTCTTTAGCCGTATATTCCTCCCACGAACTAATTTGTTCTTAAGATATCACACACTATTGTCGCTGCATGCTGTTTTTTTTTACTGTTAATATACTGGCACTTATTAATGGTGCCCACTATCCGCGGAGCTCGGTTTTAACGTAAGTGACCTGATGAAAAACAAACGATTTGTTATTGCTGCGATACAGTGCAATAAGTGACATGCTATTGGCTCTCACCTATCTGCTGCCCCTTCTACTCGATGCAACAAGAGGTTTCTCCACTTGATTGGAACGTAAATTGCTGATATCCGTTCAAACTTTGGATGGGGAGGCCGCAAGGTAACCTAGTTCGTTTGGTGTCATGCTGTGATACAAGAATGCAATATTGTCTAGCAACATTTATGCTGCAGGTTGAAAAAGTTCAAACGATGCGTTAGACAATCGAACCGAGTAATTATATTATCATAATCTCATGACCATGACAATTTCAATACTAATATATACAAATTCGTTGTTCCCAGTCAAGCGTTGCAATCATCCTTTGAGATATCCTGAAATTCAGTCACAATTTGTGAACGTATTTTCTCTGTACACAGAGAACTCCTATACAATAAATAGTAGGTTGAAATATCGTCTAATAATTCCCTCCTCAGCAGCCGTTGATTTCGGGGGGTGGTGAGGAGTTGACATCAACGGCTTCTTCTCGTGATAGTTTGTTCTTACGTATTATTATTATTATTATTATTTATTATTATACAAATCATATAAAGTCTGTGTCATGAGTAAGTGCAAATATTGAGCCCGGCGAGTTCCATGTAGGACAACACCTCATTGCTGCATTTCACAGATGCTTGTTTTGAGATCTGTTTATGTTCTACTATATGTCTCGAAAGCATGTCGATTGCGTTTCAATTATTGTAAACCGAATTCAGCCGATGCTAAATCTACATATAAAATAAACAAATTATCCTCAAAGTAATAATACAGATCGCATCATACGTTCAACGTGTGTAGCATACGTGTTGCAACGTGTTGAGCAGGGCCTCTCTATTCATCGTGAATGTGTGTGTGATTTGTCAGATCATGAACATATGCATTGGGACATCGAAGCAGACATGTTTTTGAGATCGTCCTGTCACACTTCTAGCTTATCGAACTCAAGTCTCAAACTTCACCTTCTTCTTCAGGAAGAAGGTGAAGTTTGAGACGTTCATTTTTACCGAGCTCCGTCTCCAAAGAAGTCCTCACCTCTGCTGGTTAAAATCATCCGCAACACACACAAGTCGATGGGGTGTACCTCACGCTGCCCCCGTATGGTCAGGCGCGTAGTGGCGCTCCTACATGCTCAGAACCTTCCTTGTACCGCAGTTACTATTTTGGTAGCCTAAGTGTGAGTGGCTCACTTGCGGGCCACCGAGGCGTATGTAGTCATCAGGAAATTGTCCACTGATTGATTACACTAGGTTCTTCATCTATTGACCTTGGTCCATTCACAACAAGAGAGCTAGATGTACCTGATCAGCGACCCTTGCGCTGTGCGAGCAGCAAGCCGACCAAGCCGTGCACAGAGAGGGAGGATAAATCGTATCAGAAGCATGGAGTGAGAGACTGATGGCTGAGGAAAGGGAAACGCTGTAGCGACAGCATGTCTTTGAGATCCCGCACTTAACGTCGCCTCGCACGGTAGACCGGACGGCAGCAGTCACCAACCGGCGACTTTTGGCGGATAGCAAACAAGTCAACGGAGAGTGGTCAACCGGTGGTGCTTTGAAAGAAGAAGAAGAAAAACAAAAGGAAGTCACAAACAAACTTGCCACCGGACGGAGGCAAGCCATCTGAACGAGCGAGCATAGGCGATGTAAGCTAAGCTAGCCAAAGGAAACATACAACAGATAGAGATCACTGATTGGACCAGGTGGTCTCGGCCTGAATGTGCTGCTGTGTTAGTCAGTCGTCGGCTGCCTAAATAATTCGAATCAGTTGAAGAAGTTGTACACTAGTGAGAATGATAATGGTGTATGTATTAGTGTGAGGCAACTGTCTTCGTTTCTGCGAGTGCAGGTGCTGTGCGGTGCTAGCTAACGAGGTATCGTTTACAAGAAGCCTCTCAGAGTGCACCTTGGTGATTTTCGCGCGCAGTTGCGTCTAAACTTCTTTTATTTGTGACAACTGACAAAACAGCCACTGTTCAGCAACGATGAGACTGTGTATGCCAGGTAGCTGTCTCTCGCAGCTGTATCGAGCCCGCGTACAGCTGCGTTACTGCTCGAACAACGCTCGAACTATTAAAAAGGTCCTCGTAGCTAATCGAGGAGAAATATCTATTCGTGTTTTTCGTGCATGTTCAGAAATGGGTATTCGGTCTGTGGCCGTTTACTCCGAACAGGATAAAATGCATATGCACAGACAAAAGGCTGATGAGTCCTATCTCATCGGGCGGGGACTGCCGCCGGTGCAAGCATATCTAAATATACCCGAATACATCAGAATCGCGAAGGAAAATGACGTGGATGCAATCCACCCAGGATACGGTTTCCTATCGGAGCGATCCGATTTTGCGGATGCATGTATAAAGGCAGGCATTCGCTTTATTGGACCCTCACCAAAGGTGATGGCACAAATGGGCGATAAGATCGCTGCGCGAAAGTGTGCTATCGAATGTGGCATTCCTGTTATACCCGGCACAGATCAGCCTATGAAAGATGTTGATGAAGCCTACGAGTTCTGCAAGACGCATGGCCTACCCGTCATGTTAAAGGCGGCTTATGGTGGTGGTGGACGAGGAATGCGTGTTGTCAGAAATCTTGAGGATGTCAAGGAAAACTTCAGCCGAGCCGTATCTGAGGCTGAAAGCGCTTTCGGCAACGGAGCTATGTTCATCGAACGTTTTATTGAACATCCTCGACACATTGAGATTCAGGTGTTGGGAGATAAGACTGGTCAGGTTGTTCATTTATACGAACGAGACTGCTCTGTTCAGAGAAGACATCAGAAAGTTATCGAAATTGCCCCCGCCCTCAACATCCCAGAAAGCGTACGACAGACTATGCACGCGGACGCTATTAAGTTGTGCTCGCATGTCGGTTACCAGAATGCTGGCACCGTTGAGTTCCTTCTGGACGAAGATGGCAGGCACTATTTTATCGAAGTGAATGCTAGGCTTCAGGTAGAGCATACGATTACTGAGGAGGTTACCGGAGTCGACCTCGTTCAGTCGCAAATTGAAATTGCTAGCGGCAAAACCCTCAGCGATCTCGGTTTAACGCAGGACAACATTAAGGCCCAAGGATGCGCGATCCAGTGTCGAGTGACAACCGAAGATCCGGCGAAAGGCTTCCAACCGGATTGTGGCCGCCTCGAAGTGTTCAGAAGTGGCGAAGGATTTGGTATCCGTCTTGACAGCGCGTCGGCTTTTGCAGGAGCCATAATCTCACCATATTATGACTCTCTTCTAGTTAAGGTGATCTCCCACGGCACGGACATGAAAGCGTCAGCGAGCAAGATGCAACGTGCCCTCAAGGAGTTCAGGGTTCGCGGCGTAAAAACCAATATTCCGTTCCTGCTCAACGTATTTAAGAACCAAACATTCTTAAGTGGAACTTTTGACACAAACTTTATCGACCAGCATCCGGAACTTTTCAAGCTGGCAGCAAGTCAGAACCGAGCCCAAAAGTTGCTCTACTATCTCGGTAATGTCAGCGTCAATGGGTCGTTGACTCCGCTCGCTACCAACCTGCAGCCCGCCAACATCCATCCGATTGTTCCGTTGCATGACGTTTCGGCAAAACCTCATCAAGGCTTTAAACAGATCTTGGACAAGGAAGGACCAGAAGGCTTCGCAAAAGCCGTTCGCCGTTATGACGGACTGTTACTGATGGACACCACATACCGCGACGCTCATCAATCGTTGCTGGCCACTCGTGTTCGTACCATCGACCTACTGAAAATCTCGCCTTTCGTCTCCCACAAGTTCCACAACTTCTATAGTCTGGAGAATTGGGGCGGCGCGACGTTCGACGTTGCAATGCGTTTCCTTCACGAATGCCCCTGGGAACGACTGAAAGAGATGCGGAAACTCATTATAACTTCTCAGCCAACAATGGGTGGCCTCATAGCCTGTTTACAACACACGCCGCATGATACGAAGCTCAACCTCGGCGATGTTAGCGATTATTCGGCCTACTGGGAACAGACTCGTACGTTGTACGCTCCGTTCGAATGTACTTCAACGATGAAGGCGGGCAATG
Source organism: Stratiolaelaps scimitus (assembly GCA_019614645.1). Taxonomy (NCBI): domain Eukaryota; kingdom Metazoa; phylum Arthropoda; class Arachnida; order Mesostigmata; family Laelapidae; genus Stratiolaelaps; species Stratiolaelaps scimitus. Next base: position 766,766 of record JABWDB010000076.1, read on the forward strand.
CCGATGTATATGAGAATGAGATACCTGGAGGTCAGTACACGAACCTCCAATTCCAAGCATTTAGTTTGGGTCTGGGTGAGCACTTTGAGAAGGTAAAGGCAGCATATACCGAAGCTAATCAGCTGCTAGGAGACATCATTAAAGTTACACCGTCATCGAAGGTTCGTATGCCACACAAATGTAAAGGTGTAACTCGAAATGATTATAATTAATAATTTGAGTCCTGTGCGTATGTTGCAATGGTGTATAGATGCGAACCAAATCATATTTAGCATTTAATTAATTAACCTGCTGTACCCATTTCGTACAGTTTCTATAATGATGCGGTGCATTAAACAAAATATACCTGTTTGTGTGTTTGTGCACACAGACTTAAGAAAAATACGGTCAGAGATCGACTTACAACGGTCGATATAAAGACACTTAAAAGAATCTTGTGCAATGTGAACTTGATGAATAATTTCTCTGATCTCATCAATTCGAATTGGAGGAAAGAATTTGTGATTAAACCAAAAACCGCTACTCAAAACATGCATAATCAATTGGAAATCGTCTGTCTCAGCTAAAGACAATGATAGTACAAGATGTTCGTTGTTTGTGTATCCTGATATCGTAAATAGATGATGAAAACCCAGCCGATGTAAATAGCCCAATTAATTACCTTTCATAGTTCAATGAAAGTGGCAGTTCACACGTAATCGTTTTTCTCTAGCTGGTTCTCGGACACTGTCGCTTCTACGACAGTGCCATTTTCGGCATTTCATCGTCAAAAACCAGCCAGAACAGGGACTCGATAAATGTAATGGGCTCGAGCAGACGGATCTATTAAAACATATGAAATTACTGTTCAATACCGTGTAACTGCCATCCATAATTTGAACCGATCTCTCTTAAACCTAGTCTGTGCGTTCGATTCAACTGTGGTTCTATCAGTTAATAAAATAATCTCATTCATAATTAATTCATAACTACCATTACTTCATATATTACTGCACCGTATTACTGCATTTGCTTGATCAGTTTGGACTGATCATTCCATCCGTTCTTCTAGTTTTACGTAACATTTGTAACATGCAGAGTCTTCTTACCGGCTTATCTACGTTGCAACAAAGGGAGCACATGCCGCCATTTTCAAGTGCGAACACGAGTCGCTTCTTGGAGTCGATATGTGACCAAAGGTTGCTGCAAGTGCCAACTAACCCGGAACCTCATATTTAGCCTATCGCTTTGAAACTAACCTTTGGTCCGGCCGCATTCGACTCGCTGCCTAATGCGCACACTCTCACACCAGACTCTCTTCGGTTATAAAACCTTTCGAAACACTGCGCTTCTTGAGATAATAGAGTCATCATTTAGAGTCCGTAGGTCACTTAATGGTGAGGACTCACAGAGGACTAAAATGTAGAGTACCAAAAATATAAAAATCAAATGTTTATTTTTCTATTTGTTAACTCTCTCCAATATACTCGATTACTAAATAGTACCAATTGTTTGTTTTATATTTTTTCGTATTTACAATTAAATATAGTATTCATCTGATATTCGTTTTTTATTTTGTTTGTTTTAGGTTGTAGGGGATCTCGCACAGTTCATGGTGCAGAATCACCTGAAGTCTCAAGACATCCTCGACAGAGCAGAGGAATTGAGTTTTCCCACCTCTGTTGTCGAGTTTATGCAAGGCTATATTGGACAGCCGCACGGTGGTTTCCCAGAGCCCCTCCGATCAAAGATTCTCAAGGACACCCATCGCATCGAAGGCCGACCAGGTGAGTCGCTGCCAGCGTTGGATCTTGACGCCCTGAAACAGAAACTGCAAGAAAAATTCCCAACGCTCAAGATTGAGGATACTGAGGTCATGTCGGCCGCAATGTACCCCAAAGTATTTGACGATTTTGCCAATTTCTGCAAGGACTATGGCCCCGTCGACAAGCTGGATACCCGTGTCTTTCTCGTCGGGCCGAAAGTGGGAGAAGATTTCGAGGTGACCATTGAACGAGGAAAAACGCTCCACATTAAGATGCTCGCCGTCTCGGCTAATGTCACGGACAAGGGAGAGCGAGAGGTATTCTTCGAGCTAAATGGACAGTTGAGGTCCGTCTTCGTCGTTGATAAAACGCTTGCCGAAGTCATCGAGGCCCACCCGAAGGCGGATAAATCGAATGCTGGCAGCGTTGGGGCACCGATGCCCGGCTCCGTCATTGATATCAGGGTGAAAGTTGGCGACGTCGTGAAGAAGGGAGACCCGCTTGTCGTGCTCAGCGCCATGAAAATGGAGATGGTAGTCCAGGCCCCGGTGGCAGGCAAAGTCAAATCTGTAGCAGCGACGAAGGATATGAGAATGCAGGGCGACGATCTCCTCGTCGAGATCGAAGCCACTGAGTGAGGTTTATGCAATTATACACGCGAACTTTACACGTACGTCAACGGAATGAATGATAAAACGATGTGAGACATAGCGAGCAGTCACGTGTATCGATGCAGTGACCAGCGAGCAAGAGCGCATGTGAATCGTGGAATACGATGCGATCATGAGGAAGTTTTTATCATTTGAATGTACACTACCTGAATGATTATGCATTTGAGAAGAGATGACGAGTGCTCGAGAAAGACGAACAATAGTTTATGACAAAGTTTATGACAAAGTTATAACAAAGCTTCCATTTTTCATTGTACCTATTATGCTCGATGGGAAAGATTCGTTCCTTTCCAGCGGAATATATCCCTATTTGTGGTACTTCACATAGGGGGGTAGGTGTATATGGTGTTCAAGTAGGCTGTATCCCCAGCGACTACAAAAACAACAGGACGAACAGTAGTCCATTTTTCCATTGCGCGATCACGACGGGAACACTCGAGTAGAACCGCTTTTATTTTTCTATAAAAATGATATAAAGGAAAACGCATTGGCTCAGAGACAGGCGGCGATATAGCTAGCCATCGAGTCAAGAAAAGTTGAAGCCGTTCAGCTATTTGTCCAAAGGCGCTTGCCGGCTTTACCGAGATTCGTTCATCTCTGTCCAATATATTTTTACAATTTCTACGAGAACGAGTCTACGAAAACTATTATACAGTCGAGCACCCAGCAGCCTTTTAGCGACGAACTTAGGCTATCCTTCCAGAGCGTTTCTGGGTCTCTATGCATAGGGGTGTCATTGTTATCCCAATGTACGCCAATATATTAGTTGACCGTTTTAACAACAATGGCGAATGCAAAAATGAATATATAGTGATTGACACCACGCAGTGGTAGAAAAAAACAGTTCATTAATGACTACTCAAAGCTACCAAGGAGAGAGGGAGGCTCGCGCCTGGGCAAATCATAGCACTTACTCAACTGCTGATATACACACAAAAGTGTAAAACGTTCTTGCCGTTTACACACATTATATATATATATATATACATAGGATAAATGTTATATTAAAATAGGTATACACACATATCAGTAGACAGAGTTACTACAGACAGACACTGCGACTTCATTTCAGTAAAGTCTGTTAGAACAAAAGTGATAACGATTTCAATAAATGTCTTTAAACGAGCGGTTTGTTGTATGCCTGTAACATTTTATTTTCTAATTACTACGTTGCAAATTGCGGGGATAATAAATGTAAAATAAGTTAAGGATCGAAACAGAAATAGAAATTATTACCCGATGGAGTTTTTCCATTGATTTATTTCCAATCTCGTTTTGTCTTCCGTTAATTTTTTCATTGACCAAGTTTGAAATATCCGTTTACTAATTTTACTCCATAGCCATTCCCGCATGGCCACCGCCGCCTGTGATAATAGCGTGTGCAAAATAATTTAAACATATATCTTCCACGGGGCCGCGTTATCTTTGTGAGCGAGCTCTGGCTGCATTAGGTACAAGGTATAGATTTACTGTACGCAAATGTACCGCGTTGATGAAGGCAACACATTGCCCGTTTGGCACGTGTCGTCGGCTCTGCCTCTTGCAGCAGTGTACTGCTGCAAGCGAGCACGTGCACGGCCATACCGTTCACTTAAGCCACATGAATGTTTCTATAGTCTTTCAAATACAAATGAAAAAGCCATGAGGAAATATTTATATACACTATATATATATATATATATATATATATCTTGCAGACATTTTATACGGCCTTTCTCCAATTGTAGCTTTTCAAAAAACCAACTAAAATACCCAGATAATAAATGGATGTTTGTTTTACTAACATGTTCCACGCCCTGTCTTTAACTAATGAAGCTTGAAACATGAATTTCCATGACTAAGCTGTGTGACACGTGTTCGATCATTCAACATATAGGTCAGATTGAAAATACTGACCTAGGAATCAACTATACTCTAAGCAAGAACTGCTCAGTTTCTGTACAAATGAGCCCAGAGATTAGATAATTCAAATGTACCTTAAAGTTAATGCGCAATTATTTTTAAACAACCATCCACCAATTACCAACTACTGTTAACTGAAATAATTCACACTGAATAAGTATTAATGTTAAGTATTGGTGTGCGCCTTGCGATCGGAGGATGCGTAGTTGCATGGGTTCGATTCCCATCGTTGCGCATTTGCATTTAGGGGTCCGTCTTACTAAGCAATACCGATAGCAGAACTTGAGAACTACTGGTGAGGTTGGTTGACAGTCAACCAGAGAAATGTATTATTAGGTATTAATATTTTATTACAGGAACTATCGAGGACAATAACGAGAAATACAATATTATTATTGTTGTTAACTATTATTATTATTATATAATTATTAGCCAGATTAATTTAACACAGCCAAAAGATGCCAGTGGTTGACCTGCATCGGCTGGCTCTATTATTGCTAGCTGCCTCGTGAGCTGGCTAACCCGGGGTCGGGGTCATTGTTTCTCTTAGCCGATGGTCGCGGTGGTGTCTCGTCTAAGGTCCACTCATCGTGATTCGAGGACCGCATGCGAGTGCACGCGCGACTCCCGCGCGAGCACGAGGGTTTGATGCAATATATAATACAAATGTGCACCCACCCTGACACACACGTAAGATCGAAGGTGGTCCTGCAGTCCTGCTGACTTACAGGCAGACAAACAGACGACACACTTAGCAGCAGGCAATCGTGTATACGTCCCCATCAGCAGATACGAGGGAGGGAGGGAGGTCTGTTCTCCTCTTGCCAGCGATAGCAGCAGCAGCAGCGGCGTCACCAATAGCAAAAACAGCCCTGTGATCTTTACCATCCAGGAGGAGTCGCAGGCGTTGAGTCTATTTTGGGATAATAAATTGACATTTGCTTCTTGTGGTGGTAAAGATGTTTTCGTAAAAAGCAATGACAATAAATGACTCTCTATCTTACTGAATATCGCATTTAGCTAAATAATTGGAGAACATATAGAGTCGCATGTGTGTCTAGACAAATCGAGGGGGTGCGTCGCGTTATCATATCATAAACCTATAACAGCATTTTGATCAAATAATTGGTTAGACAACGTCTTCTGTGAGCGGGTACACACGATGTATAAGAATAAACATTTTCCAAATCGTATATCACGCGCTGTATCCGATTCGATCGCCTGCGACAGATATATATATATATATATTCAAATATTGTACAAATTAGTAGTAGTGAATTAATTCTCACGACCAAGTACATCACTTAGGAACTCGAGCAGATACGTGAGATTGCTTCATAATTCTTGAGTCCGTCCAACGCGTTTATGAAGACTTGTGCTATTTGCAAACGATTTTCAGCGAGCCATATCTTCAACAAGTGCGTCCCTTTGGTTGGACAGAGTAAGGTGATGCGCGAAACATTTGGCGTCGTTAAAGTAGATCGAAATTCTATATTGAAAGCAAACACTGCTTGAAATAAGAACATGCTTTCAGTAGTGCGGAGAGTTTACAGTCACTCTGCTGACATCCTCGATACAAGTGTCCATCCTTATTTTATCATGATGTCACTCTACGATTATGTCTATTATGCTATCATATAATATACATTATCTCGTTGAGAATTGACATTATGTTCGCCTATAAATGACTTACGCACGATTCGCTTCACATTCTGCCAGGGAAGGTGATGTCTGCTGCATCAGTTAAAATACTTGCGCCAGTCGGAGGTTAACGACTCAGGAACCAGCCAACCAAACGGCCAGCGAGTTAAACCATCTAATGTGAATGCTTTTCGAGTTCAATGAACCCCTTCAAACGGGCGTCATCTCAACATATTAATTCTGTCATTCCTAGATAAATTGAAAACCTTTTCCTATCGTATCATCGTATTAGAAAGGAAGAAAAGCATCTTTTCAGTTAAATTTTCAAAAATTTCGTTTTCACCGACAAACACATTTTGTGAAGCAAACAGACAATACTAGTGCATCGATAGCTACCTATGGTATTAGTCCGTTTATATACAAAGGGGCCTAGTATCGCGATAATCAATCGAAGCAGTTACTCTGGTTGTGAGTCGCGACATGTGGGCCATTTATAATGAATAGATTAAACGCGCAACAAGTATCCTTCGCCCAGATAGAGGAAATTCAAAGGACACAACTCGGTTACATGATTGTCACAATAGTCTGGAAAAACATTGCCTGACTACCACTAGTTGATTTAGCTAGAATCGACGTTCGAATATGAAAATGAACTGTATGGAGTCACCTTCCTTGTATGATTTTCGTTAGCATTACAACATAATCCAATCGTTGTACCATTCATCACTTATGACCACAATGGTGCATGTTCACGGGCAACAGGGCAACACTTTGTTGGCAGAGTGTATCCAATATCTCATAAATAATTGTAATGATCTAGGTTCCCCCCCCGCTTTTAGTCACATGTTGTTTCGTGTGTGTACGATGTGTTCATCTGACCATTCGAATGACTTCATGACAACTTTACCACCCAGAAAATGATTATCCGCTCTCTGGATAGAGGATACCATGACGAATAAGCGTATTGGGCTCGGCTCTTGACACAGCAAACACAACGTAACAACGTCCATTCGGATAAATGTGTAATCCATTTGCCCTTCCTCCAGCTCGATAACCAATCGAAAGCAATACAGATAGCAATAACAAAACACATAGAAATATCTATCTATAGCGATCACCATATTCATTATTATTATTATTTGCCACCGAAATTAATGCCTAATGATAACTCGGTTGATTTGGGTTGTAAGAATATTTACTACACTGATTTATAACTCCTAGCGTGGCTCACGTTGCCATACTACAGCGTGTTATTATTATTATTATTATTCTGATTATTATTGTGCATATCCACTGACGCTGTGCTTAGATAAGAGGACGACAACCAGCGACAAGCAGATGACAAGTCTGAATACATCGTCCATACCTATACTATACTATATATGGTATATATATATATATATATATGATGTATGTACTTTTGTGCCGACAACATGCGAACTACTCTCTCTCTCGCTATCTCGATATATCTTCATGTGCTGCTGAATGTGGGTTCTATCCGTTTCATTTGGTCACTCTGTAATAATTATTATTATCGTTTGAGGTCAATGAAGGCAGCGTTATAGTTAATGTTGGATGTTAAATGGATGTTGCTTTTGTGGAGAATAGAATAAGAGAATGAAAAACAAAACGGGATCATTATGAAAACATTCATTATCACACTTTCTAAATTAAATAATTGTGTTTTTCATTTCGTTAATGGTATAGGATAATCGTATATTTTTTTCTATGCATTGCCATATTATACAGCTCTATATACGAGCACTATTTCTATATATTTCGATATATCAGAAAGAACAAAATTAAGGTAGCCTAGGGGAATCACGACTATCGCGGACGACAATAAGTGATGACATTTTAAGCGACTGACCACCTGTTCGTGCCGGTTAAACTACAGATCTCATACAGACTCATCTATCGTCAAATGGCCGAACTTGGAAGAGTGGTTCAACTCGGGACATTTGCGTAACCCGGTAAGTCTGAGTCAACTGTTTTGTTAATCTGTCTGTATTCATTACAGTTGTGGCAGCAGTGACAGCAGAAGTCGATTTGGTGAAGGTCTCCAAGCTTCTTATCTAATGGGTTTCTTCTTCTTCTGCAAAATGTGTATTTTTGCAGGTTCCACTCGACTCAAATACTCAATATACGCTTCTATATGAGCGCTTTTATTCTTATGTATTTTTTTAGATGAAATATTAGCATTTGAAATTGCTAAGTTCGTAGTTAGTTTTTTTTTGTTGATTTGGCACTAATATGTTACTCCTTCAATCTAAAACTTGCGCTAGGGGGCTGGAGAATTCAGAAAGTTCCCCACTTATCTGCCCAGATCCAGCCTCTAGCCATCATTACCCTCGATTCGGGGACGTCCAGTTCATCATAAACAGTGTAACCCTTTCCAGTCGATCGTTTTCAAGTTGTAATTCCTTTGCAGATTCTATTTCCCGACTCAGTTTCTCTCTGCACTTGGCAGTTTAACGCGCGAAACCATTCAGTCCTACTTCAAGAACGTTTTCAAGCCACGGGTCGACTGTCCAGCGCCGCTTTGACCCCTTCGCACGCTGTGTTGCAGTGGACACATACATTTTTATAGAAGGGGATTTCCCTATTCTGTGTAAGGCAGAATACACCGCCGTGCAAAATATCTCTTCGTGTGTTCGAACGTTAAAATTCAAAACGTGCCCATGTTTGGAGATTGGATGGTAACAGGTTTAAACGGTTTTAACGGATGGAACCACAACAGTATATTGATGCTGTCCTGAACTGTCTCTCCACTTGAAAGATACGCTTCGTCTAGAAGAGCTGTGCAGAGGGTATTATTATATGAGAGTATTGCTGTTGGAGTGATTCGATGGCCCACTCTCTCAACCAGTAGCGATCAACAATATCAATCGTTGTTACGGCCAATTTACTACTAGCTTCTAGTGATAAGGCGTCGACAAAAAATCTATTTCAGCGCAAAACAGGATACCGTGACAACCGTGAATGAATTCGCTAAAGAGCTTCCAAACAGCACTAATACATATAATACAAAAACCACCCCAAGCGTCCTAACTATTGTCAACAAGCTTGAGTTGACAGAAAACGGATGTAGGCTGAGCACAATCACACCACACACATTGCGACCAAAAATATTATCAAAACCAATATAGCCTTCATCTTCATTCTAAGTTTGAAACGTGGTGTATTATTATTAAATATTGATTTGATGTTGGGATGTTTGGAAAATAGTTATGTCCAACAAATTAACGGATGCAATGACCAAACAGTTGAAAATTGTCATCCCTTGTAGCATGTTGTTCAAATATTTGTTTCAAAATCGTTTTTACATAATTGTGTTATATCATGATAATGTATCTTTAAAATTAGTTCTCAAAGAGCTGGTTTCATCGATATGTTTGTTAGGTCACCAGACACCGGCGGATTGCGTGATGACTGTGAAAAAGTCTCCCCTACAATTTGAACATTAAAAGTAAGCTTTCCCATTGACTGGATCGGTGTAACGGACGACATTATACAATTGAGTATAATCTTTGAGCATGTCGAATTGTGGAAGTGGCGTTGCCTCTACTTCAATCACCGTCATGTATGCGCGGAGTTGCTCGACAAAAATTGTCCACTGCTTTCAACAAAAGTTATCGCCGGTCTTAATGCGTTTTAGTCACAATCGAGTTATGGTTACTTCTAGTACGTCAGCCTGAGCAAACCTTTTTATATTGGAAGCTTGCACCTTCAGTATTGGTACTATTTTTGATGACGGAGAATGCTCATGTCGACCGCAGCTCCACAACTATCGACATCTACGTTGTCTGCCACGGTGGTACTATGGGACTGACTCATTCCTAATATTATGGCACACCTACCCACTAACTCTCTCTCTCTCACCTATAAATTTCGAAGGTTAGTACTGCCAAGTATTGATAAGTAATGGCAAAAACTACAACAGGTCGAGTGAGGCAGTTTGCTTGTTGTTTGTATACTGTTCGTTAGATCGTTATCGAGATGCCAGTTTTAGCGTTAGCAAAAGAGAGATTTTGCGCACTGCATAGGCGTCACTGAATGTCGTGAACCTCGAATGAGTTTTACAAGCCGCTTCAAGTGGATCTACGTTCATTATATATATATAAGAAATTGGAGCAAATATATAAATCAGTGCACAGGGTACAGTTCTCAGGGCTGAGAATATATACAGTCCTGTTACTCTCTGGGGATTTCCGCAAGGTGCAGAGGCGGGGAGAAGCAGGGTAAAGAGAAAGCAATAGGGAGCTCATTGTCTTGAAGAAGGTACTCCAATTACTTACTGTCTAAAAGCCAAGGTTCATTTGAAGCTAGTTAATAATGAATTTAATGTTATAGGAAGTTGATACTCGTTTGTGTACTAATAATTGTTTGCGACAATCAGGCATAATATGAAGTTGCTCCGAGAACGTACCAAATAATCTAGGGGAGCAGTCCTAACTGGTTCATGAACTTGACGGCTAGTAAAAAAAATACCGACGAACTACTATATTGAACAACGACGTTGTTTCTATAACCGACAAATATGAAGAAGGCTACGAAAAGAACAAACAATCCTAAAGATGGCCCGGAGGGTGGAATAAATCTCCTATACCTGTAGTCTTATAAGAGCATAACGGTAACTGGTACAGCTGGTGCACCTCTGTAGGGGCTTGACCGAATGATGCACATAGAGCTGCGCCTCAGGGCGGCGCCGTTCTGGGCGATAAAGCAATGCTTTAGCAGCTCGAGGCTAGGGAAAATAACAAAATCCAGACTGGTGTGCCTCCTCAAACTCTTCCAAAATTTGTGCATTGCCCTGTCGGCTATACTTTAGAAAATCGCAGAAAAGAATTGACTGTGTGCGCTCTAAGTTCATAAAAGGCTGATTTTGATTACCGATATAAGTAACCAGTGACCAATAACCTTTTTCGCAAATAATAGCCTTTGCTCGCATTTGTGAACAATCTCAATGAATTCGTATAAAATTCACAGGACAGAACATTAACGTCACTACCATTGACAATTTTGAAAGACCGCCTAAATATTAAATGTGGTACGAAATTGTCATGTGTACAGGATCCAGAGGCAGCAATACAACAATTTTAATCACTGACGCACTAAACCAGTATTAATTTGAGGTTCCCGCTGAAGCGTCCAGTCATATATATTAGATAAGCAAAAACATAACAACACACCTGATAAAGTAGTGATCACCGAATTATCGAATACCCACCCTACGCCTGCCAGTAAAAAGGCGGTACGTTGTTACCATATCGCTTTTATATCCGTGTTGCCCCCCGACGCCCTCAAACGCTCACTAGACCCGCTTCTCGAAACAAGGACTCCTCCAAATCTCAAAAACACGATGAAGGCGTGCAAATATGCTTTACTAGGGGTACTAGCAAAACGAGTTAGTGTTGTTCACGGCCGTAATTCACTGCCCTAACCTCTACCTACAGCACGACACATTTCCATGGTGTATCTTTGAACATGCCATTGTAACTCCACTTAATAAAATAAGAGGCAGCAGCAAATAAAAGGCCAAATCCGTGAAAATACCTTTCCTGTTATAACTATCTGAACAATACATACTTAATGGTGAATTAATCCATTACGCAGATGACACATATTACCAATTGTGTTTAACCAATAAATGTTAATTAAGTTGACCAATTATGTCATTCAATATATATTCTGTTTTTAGTATTCCTCATTAGAGAGAATATTTTTTTATAGTTTAATGAGGAAAAAACGTAATGCCTTCAACTGTACTGTACTTATTTTTGTAAATAATAGGTAAATCAAAATCATATTATATTACAATAAATGATTACGGACTGAATGGGTAACATATCATATTCCATATATAATAAATGGCAAATAAACAAGTGCTTAAAAATCGTTTTCTAGGGATGTACAAGATGAAATGATTGGATAATAAGTTGACAGCAGCACTGTTGAGGATTGGATCATCTGCACCGAACCGCCGAACTCTGCCAATTAATGGATAGACTATCAACCCAGTTTACTGAAATCAGACGCTTATGAGACCCACTTTAAGGACTAAGTTGACATGAACATACACACACGCACACGCTTTTATCATGGCGCAAATGCTTCGTGTCGGTCCTCATAACCAAAAGAAGTACCGCGGACGTTAAATGTTGGCTGTAAGTCAGCCCGCAAAATATACGTTACGTTCTGATAACTACTGGTCTGACTCTAATAATACATGATAATGATATAACAATAAGTTCATCTATATTTTGAAGATCTAACGTTTCACATATGACGACCCGGTAAACAAATCAACAAAAAGTACTAAATAGAGGGCATATATATCATGATTCAACTTCACTAAACTTTTTTGGGCTAACTCTCAGCCACCATTTGACGTCCACGGTACCGCCCCACCGTTGCACATTTACATTTACAGGTCCGTCTTACGAAGCAATGCGATTCAACTTCACTGGGAGCTTTCAGCGCTCTAGTGTTTTCGCATCGGCGCTGGGCTGTCTGCTAGTCGTGTTGTTTACTTTGTGGTCGTGTTCCAAGTTTCGAACACACTTAGGGCGCGTTAGAGCCCTCTCTCAATTGAGAATCGCTCTGGTAATATGAAAATAACTGATTTTCATTTCAAATAACACATTTTTGGCCTGATTCAGTTATGTAAATAATCAGCGCCCTTGATCGACTCAATCTGACGCACAAGGGCAAGAATAGAAGGTCATTATCGGTGTCTAGTTAAAGGCACTCTCCACCAGGAGCGCCTCCTCAGAAAGCGCTCTCGCTTGAGCCTATATAAGCTGGACGAACAGCAATCTAACGTTGTATCTTCGGATACATATACTAAAATTGGAACGATACAGAGAAGATTAGCATGGCCCCTGCGCAAGGATGACACGCAAAATCGTGAAGCGTTCCACATTTTTTGGACTACCTTTGTACCGAGAGCATAATAAGCTAGAGGTTGTTAATTAAGTACTTCTGTCTGTCACGCTTTACTATGAAATTTGGCGCATATCTTGGCGTACAGATATGATGTTCTAGATATTTTACCTTTTTTTTTAACTTAAGCATTATATAATTGCAGTTTCGTCAATAAACCGTCATGTGAATGAATGAATACGTACTTACGATAAGTCCTTAAGAATCCACAGAATCCCTGAGTGTTGTAGAATACGATAACGTTGTCTACAGAAATGTGGCGGAAATAAAAGTAACTAAGAAATTGCCACATAAATATTTTTAACATTTTATTCACATTAAACTTTCCGTGCTAAGATCGTGAGGCCGTAGTGGACAATCCTCCCTGTGGGGCGGTGAGGAACTATTTCAAGTATATAACACGTGAGAAATTTAATAAGATGTTTTGGGCAACTTGAGCTGATACTAAGAAGTCGGATTATTGAAAATATCGTTGAGACGCAGCTTTAGCTAAAACCCGGCACCTCATAGTTGTGATTGAAAACAAGATCAATTCTTTTGTCTTAAGATGTCCGCTAGTTCCGCATTTATAATTTAGGGCTATGTCAAAGCTCGCATAGGTCGTACGGCGCTCCCTGGCTTCATAGCAAGAGACGATGTCGCTTCTGTAAATTTGTTCAAAAACATAGAGTATAATTTATGAGAAATTGTAAATGTTGAGAAAAAATTATGCATTATTCTACTTGTAGCACACATGTGAGTACCGAAACGGTATATCAAGTTGGTCCATTCGATCTTCGCGAGATATTGTACGGCGTAGCAGTAGAATACTGCTAAAATTAGAATTCTTCGTTCCACTCCGGAGTGCAATCAGGTATTCTTTAAGTACGTCCCCTGTTGTCGCCTGTAGTGGAACCACGTTCATCACAAACATCCTCAAAGATATGGCCTCCTTATCGTCTTACAGCTTCGTCGCAAGACCCTGTATGCAGTATTTGGGTCTTGACAATTACCACATAATAAAACTTAGTAAAGGCAAAATGTGCATCAAATGTTCTAAAAACGAACCCATAATAAATGTATTATTATGATACCGCGGAATTAACGTTCAAATAACGACACAAGGGGGAATATATATGATTATATGGGCTGCATGTTCTGATACAGTAACGTGTTTGACATATAATGCGTGTTAATTCGCGTGCGCTTAAGACGGCAACAGGAACTAACTTGTGATTATTTCGATGATTTACTAATACTAACATACACAGTGGATGTGGTGTATATATGTACATATTGTATTGGCTGTTTTGACTTCACATTCTGCTCGACTTCGTTGAGGTCATACATTTGTGTCAATTGGCAATAGCCAAACGAGGTGCAATCAACCTTTTACTTTTTTTTTACAACCTTTTTACTTTTTTTTTACCGAGAACTTAAGCATATGTATGTATATTGCAGTTCCGAGAATAAACATTTGATTATGATATGATATGACAAATTTTCTTTTCATTCGAATTTCGCCACTTTCATCTTTCAGCGACCCCGTGTTTTCGCATCGGTGCTGTACTGTCTGCTAGTTGTGCTTCGTGTTGTTTACGTTCTGGTGCGCTGGTTGTGTTAAAGTTTCAAACCCTCTGAGGAGCGCCAAAGCTCTCTCTCTCAGCTGAGAATCTCTTGACTAATATGAAAATATCCCACTATTATTGTAAATCTGTCAATGTTGGCCCTGTTTAAGTTATGAAAATACTAAGCCCTGGGATCGTTTTGGCCTGACGGATAAGCGTGGAGAATAGATGGCTTTAATCGGCGCAGAATTGAAAGCAATCTCCACCGCTAGCCCGTTTTGAGAAAGCGGTCTCGTCCGTCGGTATATAAGCTGGCCGGACAGAGAGAATAGCTGTATCTTCGGATTGTTTAGAAAAATGAAAACTAAGCTACACGGTGATTACATATTACTAGTATATCTTATAAAAACAGTTCATTTTTATCAACAGTAGTACAAATATACAAAGTGCTTGTTTATTGCAGTAAACGAACAACATTATTTTTTAATTTTTTTTTACTATTCCACATGCTTTCATAGTGTTAGTGTTGTCCCTAAATAAAGAATACCTAAATGAATAAATATATATCTAAACTCGACTGTACGAATCCATAATTCATCTTCATCATTTTATATCTTGTATGCATTTATCATTATATTATTATCATATTTCGTTGGCCTAATTGGAAATAAAGTTATACATATTGTATTCTAGCTATTTTGGGAAATTGGTCACCGAGATTTGACGTACTTAGAAACACCTGCACTGATGTCTACCGCCAATGATTTCGGCCTAATTTCAAATTGTACAACTATGCATCCTTGATAGAACCGCTGCTTTGGAGTGTCACAGAACGTTTCAACGGCTATCGAGATAATCATTGCAAAATCATGTCTGGCAAATGATCATAACCTTTTATTTATTTGGGAAAAGGTCACAACCTTTTTTTTCCAAAAATAGTTTTCAACATACTTTTATTCGAACTGCTCTCAGACGCTTAAGTGACACTTTTGCCAAGAGTATATCGAAATCATTTTAACAAGCAGTGTTCACTTGGGAGACGATGCACGATGTTTGGAAAATCTTCATTAATATTTTTATTATTATCGGCATGCTGTCTCGAAGCTAAATAACAGAAGTGAAACAAAAAGATTACTCGAAGTATAGGGAGTCTCAAGTGATAACTACCCTATCGATGTTCAGTGAAAAAAGATGCTATCCACTGTCTTAAACACCAATAGTTCATCAAATTGTGTGTGTGTCATCAGAGAGTCAATCTGAATGCGTTGCATAGAAATTGTGATTTTAGAAGGTGTATGAGACATGTACAGAACAGAACGACTTGTCACCTTTCACTCGGGTAATGGGTAGGGCCATCGCTTCAGAGACCGCAGCTCATTTTTGACATCACTTGTTCTTCACACCCTCCTGAGCCCGCTCGGAGGGTGTGAGGTCAGTTGAATTTTCCATTCATACTACATTTCATTTGCGCTTAGTCCGAACATAATTACATAGTTTCCAACTTTCAATTCAGGCTAAAATCGCATCGTGTTTAATACAGCGAGCAACATTCTGCCTGTTAATATTTATCGAACATATGCTCGGCATATCGTCAAGATGTTATAGCGTTCTTCCCTGTGAGGAAAGTTGCGATATGAGCTACTTGATTGCTGGCGAACAGATTTCCTTGGTATCTCTCCGGGTTCTTATATTTCTCTCTGTCCCTATCATTTAGCTTCGGAGCATCTCGAAGTTTTGGGGACAATGCACTTCACAACACGCTTCATCAATTTGACGTTGTACTTCGTCACTTCATTTAAAATCGAACGCCACCAGCATTCGGTGAACAATGTGGCGTTCGAGATTAAGCCACTAATTTAGCCTTCCCCACAATGGGGGTGAGCGATCGTATTAGCCGGAATCATCCAGCATGAATGCAAAGAGTTTATACAAATATTTACCGAAATTATTAACATTGACAAAAAGCGACCGAAGCCTAACGTCGCATCCCAGTTCGTATAGAAAGAAAACACGATGTGGCCACTCCCCTATCCTTCGTTATAACACTCGTTTTTCTCCGTTTCAATTTCCGCCTTTTTGCAACAGACTAAGATTCTCATACTCATCTTGAGTTTGGTAAATATGAATACTGTGAATGTGATTATTTGAAGCTATGGCAAAGAATAGCCAGCAACCACGACAGAAATGTTGTAGTAGTTTCTTACGGAGTTCATTTTATTGTGTTATACGTCTATAAAATAATATAACGTAGAGCCGAGTGCCGTGGCTCTCAGTTGTCGAGTGGGCCATTACCATTTCGCCATTATCAAAAAGATCGATTTGGAGATAGATTTTGATCGTTATGCCGAAAACAGTACAAACTGACGCAAAACATGCTGCAGTGACTGCTTATCATGTCTAAACGCCTTGGTTTTAATCTGGTACGAAATAGGGTCAACTCTGCGAGGCCGCAGCCCATCTTTGGCGTCTCTTATGGCTCACATAGAGATCGCCTCTGCTGTTGGTAAGTGGGACCAAAATGCGCTCCACGAAGAAAAAATTTGAGCTGCTCAACGGTAGTACATGGGTACGTCAAATACATGTAGTTTACTTCTCCGATTCAATGGCAAGTTCAACGCTCCATCTTACCCAAAAGGCGGACTCTTTTCCAGCAAAAGCTATCTATGGTGCTATTAAAGCAAGAAGATTATCGATATTTATCGTTGCCCACTGTCTTAGAGATGTCACTTCACAGAGTTTTAGCGCGTAGCTCGCTTTCTTTAGTTTATGAGAACCTCTGCAACTCGATAATATAATCTTTAATGGATTAGTAAAGTGCAGGTCTTATTGCAGACGAGCTCTGTGTCTGGGTCCTTGGCCTATTACCAACTATTGTAGTGCAAAAGTTAATGACGTTTTCCGTTACCTTAAATTACGACAGAAATTCAGTTTGCTTTATGGCTTCGTCCACAGAGAGACACAACATTGTCTATTCGCATTTTCATAGGAGCATACTACATATACTCGATGTGCCGGAATATCCCGAAAACTACCAATATCGCATTTCTATGTAGTCACAATGCATTCTTGCACGCTTCAACATGGAAAATGCAAACCTGGATAACTTCCGAGCATATACGTGCCCCACTGACAACCAACCAGGCAAGGAGACTGGCTTCCTTATAAAATTATCGTTCTGTTTACCATATGAATTATATGGATTATTAACTAAGAGCCAAAGCTTCTATTATAGTTATTTTTGTACGATTAATAGGGTAAACAGCGAATGGTATTTCCAGCCAAAATTTGATTGCTGTTAACCAATTTGAAGAGATAATCTATTTTGTTTGACCATACGCTCAAACTTTACTCACCATTACTGCACTTAATGTTATAGACGGTTGACAACAAAGGGTGAACCCAAACAAATTGTTCCACTAAAACATAGATTTCTCAACGGTCAATTTTCATCAGTTTTCCTGCAGCCGACAAAACAGATTTTCGAAAATGTCGCCCATAATGAGCCTTCCTGCAGCCGACAACTGTTCGCTGCAACTCGCGAAAAAGAATTTAGCCACACTTCACAATCCTAAGTTCACAGGCTTAGTATTTGAGCATATTTGCTTTTATGAACGCTTGCGCGTTGTTCGTATGGTTTAGGAAGCCAGTAACAACAAAACGGCATACTTTTTAGTTTATTATCGGAGTTCCAATACGACAATTTTGATCCTGCTTTTATCAATATTTGGTTGTCGAGTGAAGACGCAGCGCCGATTAGAGGGATCCAAAGTTCGGTAGCGAGTCGGAAATTCGTCGTTTGTTCATTTGTTCATTTTATACACCATCACCGTCAAGTCTGTTCTTTTAATTAAACGTCGTCTTCGGTCATTTTTAGGCACATTATGAAAATGCCGACCTAGGACTTTTTCGGCGGTACAGTGCCTCCTTTTTTCTTCATGTCTTTTTTCGATTTGTCCTTGGAGCTTCTCCTTGAACCCTTCGCTGACTTCGCTCCTCCCGGAGCCGGTGGGGGGGTGCCCATAATGTCATACATCTGCAACACGAGGAAACGAGGAAAAGATCAAAAACAATAAACAATAGCATTCTAACATAACAAACCGTCCGTCTAATATATCAATGGTCTAGCAGGGAATTTTAATTTCAGTTCATATTTGAAACGATACAGACGAATCAGTAACGAGAGTCAGTCAAATCAACCAGCATGTAGTGGGTTGCATCATTGTTGTCATTATTATCATAACGTTTTGTCGCAGTAAATCGAGAGAGAGAGAGTCTCTTTCAAGGAACCAGAAATGCTATTACACTAAAAGACTTTGAAAACAGAGTTTTAAGTTCGCTTCCATTTCCCGCGCTTTTCGGTTATTGAACTGATATGACCATCTCCGTTTGGTCTTGAGCCGACGATGGCCGCGGGGAATTATAGACAAACTGAAGCAATCAGAGGCCTGAAATGTGCAAAGAGCCCCGAAGTAGCTCAATGGAAATCACTACGTTCTCACTCGCTTACGGCATGTCCACCCATGTAACACCCCACAGTAACAGCCGTACCTATCTAGGGTACCACACAGTCACAACGATGGAATCGGGGTGCCATACCGGTGGCTGCTGTTGATCCTGGTACTGAGCCATCGGTTGATTCGGATTTTGTTGTGGACCTTCTGCGAACGGGTCGTAGCCGGCGGCAAGTCCAGGAGGGAAAAAGCCAGTCATTCCTAAAAATCATTTTATTCATAGATTGATTCATGTTGGCATTCAGTAAATGGATATTGACTTTTAATCCATGGAGAACTTTGAGATATAAGTCAATACAACCCTGATCTGGCTTTGCCAGCACTCAGCACTCATACATAGTAACTCCGGTAAGCATTTAGAGCATATGCAATTGCAATTTATGGAAACACTTGGAGCTTATGGAAACACGCATCCAAAAGTTAGCACCTGGATTCGAAGTGCATTCACTTCAACTCCAGTGGACAGATCTCTCACGCCGATTTATTGAACACTTTACAGCGTGAACACCGAATTTCGTCCAAGTATTAGTATTTTACAACTTTATGTAAAACGATTGAGCTCAGACGAAATCACATTTTAACCGACTTCACGGGAAATCTGGACAGGGAACCCTGAACAAAATGTATCACAAGTTTAATTGTATACAAGCCATTCCAGTAAGCTATAATTATAGCGAAGACGGATCAATTTCGCCAGGTTGTCGAATATAATCACAGCACAACCATAATAGAAAGCATGTGATTGATAAAAAAAAAAGAAATGACAGCAATTGTCGTAATGTGCAATGATCGATAAATCAGGAAATACTTCCCCTTGTTCTCAGCGTGACCTGAACGTGAGTCAATTGTTGAAGTAATTCCTCTTCAAGAGTTAGCATGTCTAAAACGGAAGGTAACTTGTCAAAAGATTCCTGCTAGTATGACGTAAACACGTTTTGTTGGACTTGATAAAAAAAATCAATCCATCACATCAATTGACGGCCTAAAATTAATTTCACAAAGTAGCTCGTGCTTTTCATTAGCGTCCTTGGGCTTTATCATGCCGGGACTCCTTCGTTACACCATCTACAAATCGCTCTCTTGAAAAAACACAATTCATTCGCGGAACAGGTTTCACACTGAGGAGAGCTCGTATTCGTTTGTATTCGCTCGACCGTGCTCGGATGTTGCTGCTTGTATACACCTTAGTCCAGGTACTGTGACGCCTGGTCCCTTTTCCTCGCCGTAAATATACGTCATTCTGGATGTGCTATCTCCTGTCGCCGATTTAATTCTCAGCTGCACATTTCACATTGTCAAGATGTCCACATTTGTCTATCTAAATCTCAACAATAATCTGCTTATCCATGTAGCAATGATACCGAGGTACGATAGAATCCACTGAAGTATGACTGGGTGGATCGACAAATAACTACCCCCCGAAAACGTAATTGCAACAGACGACTGTTGACTGAACAACCTTAGCTGTTTGATATTAAGAGATAAGCGCCATAATCTCGAATGAAATTAATTAATTCAGTCGAACTCGCGCAGAGTTTAATATTTACTACTACCCCAGTGTCAGGAACAGCCCTTTTTCTCCATAGTATTATACCAGGCATCCAGTCGGTTGAGTCGACTCGATCTATTTTTCATTATAATTTTTTCATGCTGCAGAGATTCCTTTGCTGGGGAACTGCTCGTTAATGAATTTGCCGCAAAGGTGAATATTTATAGCACAGTCAGTTTGACTGGAGCAGGTGAAATTGTATTGCAGCTATATATCAGTTATGCGTCCACGCGATTTATCACGATCTGGAGCTTGTGTACCCAATTGTCTTTAATACAATTACACAGGTAGTTCTAATTGCCTATGGGAATAAAATAATGGCTCTCGCTGAACGATGTGATGTTTACTATATCTACTCACCTTAACTGTCTGCCTTGGAAATATAAATTCTCCGGTTCGAAGCTCCTGGTGCTGAGGCTTGCTTACCATCGATGTTACTGTCTGTCCCCACTCAAGCGTTGTCGTGTCCCATAATATAGCATTACACTAAAGCTAATCGAGGGCGTTTACTGATTTGAAGCTGAAGCTATAGGATTCGTATACAAATCACGGAAGTCCGACGATATTATTTAGCTTTACTTGTTTAATAGAATGTATCTTCAGTGCGTTGGACTAACTATTTGATCGATAGAGCTGATTCGCACGGAAGTAGTGTGTTTTAAAATCTCGGAACAACAATGGTATTTGTCACTGGCGTCGAACGAGGTCACCCAAAGTAGATTTTGTTTTCGTTGATGGCTGAAGGCTATCCAGCCCTCTTCCCATTAGAGACTTTTTGACACTTATTCGTATGTCGTGACTATGAGAAATGTCGCGAGGAGAAATTCGTCTTAGCGACATGTCAGGATTGGAACCTATGATATACGATCACCCAGGTAAAACATTTGTAAGTTGTTTCGTGATCTTCCTACCTGCTGGATCAATTAGCTGAGGTTGCGGTTGAATGGGCTGCACTCCACCACCTTGTGCGGGCGGCTGACATCGTTGCTGGTCCATCCAAACGCTCGCTGTATGCACACGAGCAGTGTTCAAACTTCATACGGGGAAGAGTCGCCAGAATCGAGGAACGACTTCGTTTTTCGTGACAATTTAGATGCGGTGTGAAGATTTGCCGACGGTTATTTGTTGACGCTATTTTGGGCAATACCTAGGCACGACTCAATCGATAATCGAGAGAGCTTAATGAAATCTGTGCGCTATGCATTGGGTAGGATTTCGGAACACGATTATACCTCTTTATTATGGCAAGCCTAAATCTAGTGACTCTTTTCTAAGATATCTAATGTTTAATAGACTTGATCGTTTTCATAACATTATTATTATATTTAAATAATAAAAGTTGGGCGACAATGTACCCCTTATGAACGTGAAATAAAATTTAGCAGAATTGATCTCAATGGTTGTAGCTTAACTACGAGGTACCTGGTAATTGTGCATCGTTATGCAGTGAGATCACACGTGCGCCAATTGAGTCATTCATTGTAATGAAGAGAATATATAGGAACGTGCAAACGAGACTATAGCTTTTGAACACGCAATAGCACTGACATACTTCATTCGCCCCGAGATTATTGGGCTGCAATGGTCGATATAGCTGATAATAAAATTATCTAATTCCGTCGAATCATTTAGTCATTCGATAATCAATACACGGAGTACATTATTATAGTTTCTTTATTTTGCTGGATACATTCTCGTCTCATCTCCGAGCATGCAGAGTGCCAGTTGCATGTCGATGGTGGACCTGTCCAGCCAACGAACAACAAGTGAAGATGCGGGCCAATGCTATTTTCTTATGCCCTCATAACTTCTCAAACTCAGACCAAATTCGACTCACACCGCGAGAAGTCGTTCTGAGCAAAAACAGACAATCACCACCAATTTACGAATGCATTTAAACGCTGCACACGGCACCCGTGAGCATTTACACTGCGCGAGTTGTGCCAACCTTCCACCAGATGGCAGCATCGCTTCCGCGCGAGCTTCCGATCTACGGTATAGAACGGATCTGAAAGGTGTCGTGGCTCATGTGCGGGTAGTGTCGCTACAGCTGCTGCTGCTAGTACTGCCGTCGCCTCTGCTGTTTCTGCGAGAGAGTGGTGCTGCTGCTGCTGCTGCTGCTGGTCGACGTTGGCGCAATAGCGCAGCGGTGAGTGGCCAACGGTTCCCTCTCCGCCGCGGGCGCGCGCTCGGTCTGTCGCCTCGCCCGCGTGTCGCTTCTGCTGCTGCTGCTGCTGCAGCCGCCGCCTGTCGTAGGAGTAACAGTAGCTGTGGTTGTTGTTGTCAGACCAGCTGTTCCCTACCATCCCAGAGCCGCCGGAGCAAGTGGTCGGCGCTCTGGCGTTTGCTCGCTCGCTCGCTCGGTTAGTTGGTTGGTTGGCTGGCGTTGTGTTGCCGGTCCGGCCCGGCCCGTCACGCCTGTGTGCTGCTTGCCGCTGGGCTTCATATGTGTGCGAATCATGTGCTCGAATTGCTGTGGCTAAAAAAGGGCCCGATATAGAGAGAAAGCTAAAAGCGTCTAAGGATCGTATCATCATCCTCTGGAGTCCTCCTATAGTGCTTGCTGCTGGCTTGTTGCTGCAAAGAGAAGGAGTTGTGTGCCTCGTTACCCTTTGGATTTTATGTGCTACGTCGTTTCCGAAGAGGGTTTCAACTGCTGTTGCAACTCGTCTGGAGCGGACGCTCGATCGTTGTTGAATCGTTCGGAGTGGTGACAAACACTTGTGATCGAGCGGGGCCTATCGGGGGGACTCCAGCTTCGGAGGGTGGTGAAAAGCCCGACACCAACCGAGAAAGAAACAACGAGTGGGATACACACACATCAGAGAGGCCAAGGGACGTCCCACGGCGCCATGGCGCCGGACATGGGCCTCGGGGTGGCGTCGTCGCGATACCAGCGCGTGCTTCTCCTCAAAAACTGTCTGGCTATCATCTGCCGGGACCGGCGTAAGCTCTCACAGCAAGCCAAATCAAAAGATGCCCATGTCGACGGCTGGACGCTGTTTAAGAGCTTCGTACGCGAGAACTCGCAGTGCTTCTGGAACCAATGTCTCGTGCAGTGCGTGCAGTCGCTGGAGTACCGCGGATACATTGTGCCAACCACAATACTCGTGTCGGGCGGGGAATACTCACTAGACGTCGTTCGTTCAGCATGGGCACGACGCGCCCTTCGACCGCCTGTTGGATATGACATACTCCGTCTAGGTGAGTAACCATTGATTCATGCATTCAGTGACGCTCATTGGCCGAACTGCAACTTTACAATGCTAAGGCTTCATAAGATGGACAGGGGTGGGGATCGAACCCGTGTAGCTAGGTGTCTCTTCCGATTGCACCGAGGCGCACACGAATGCACCACGGTGATATACGATATGAGTTCAGCTCCGGATCTCCAGACCTGTCAATTCGAAAAGCCCAAGCTTTTTCATTGGAATAGTAAATTATGATCGATCGTGTTCTTGTGAGCTGCCTGAGACGGGAGCAGGAAAAAATATTGGTGCAAAATAGCTGGATATTATCTCGACTATTACCACCCTCGGTATTGCATTCAATATAATAGGTATATGATGTCCTTCGTGTGCCTGCGCACGACGACTTTCATATTGCCGATTACTTTTTGGTCAAGTCAAGCTTGTAACTGATTATTTAACTGTGACCAGCGTTCGTCGACGACAGTTAACTCAACGGTGCACTTGGAGCAGGTGAACTGTTTCTTGAAGAGTCTGAGGTATATATATATATATATATATATATATGCAGTGACAAAGATAACACGGTTGTGATGGCAGACTCGAGAACCAAGTGGGAAATGCAATCGGAGCCTCCTCGTCATAGGACTTCTCGTACGAGAGTGAATCGAGTGCAATCGTGGAGACAACACGAACCCCACAACAACAATAAATATGAAATCCAATCCGAAAAGTACACATACAATGATGATCTCCATTCCTGCCCTTTCGATGATGCGATAAAGAAAAAGCTTTTATTGGTTTATTAAAGGAGCTGCAATTTCACAATGCTTAAGCTCTCTTACGTGTCACGCAGCGGGGTAAGTGTTGGAAATGCTCTACAAGCGTGGCAGTCATTTATTGCGTTTATTTTCATCAAAACAATCGGGTACCCGCCCACAACATAGATCTTCTAGACTTCTGGTCGTTCACAGGCCTCCGAATATTGTACCTGTGACTCCTCTACGCTTTTCTTTGCGGCATTTGGGGTATCGACATGACACGGTGACGCCCGTCTGGGATCGCAGTATGGAATTGTCGCCGGCCGCCAATCCCTATCCGGCGGCCACTTCTGTCGCGTCGTTCGCCGATGCGCCACTATAATGTGAGAGAGAGAGAGAGAGAGAGAGAGAGAGAGAGGGCAATGCAAAACCATTTGCAGATCTTCGAGCCGAGTTCTCGGAGGCTCGAGGGGAAAAGCCACGAATGGTGGACTCGTTTATGGCCGATATTTTTCTTTCGTTCCTTAGAACACAGACCAACGCGAGCTAAAGCTAGGCCAAGCGGCTGGCCCATGTATAAGTAAACATTAGCGACCGTAGAACACGATGCAGCGGACATGAACAGAGACGAGCTCACACAGACAAACAGACAGAAACATCTGTCCATCTGGTGCGACCGACGATTCGGGTGACACCCCACGTTCGTCAGTATGCAGCGAGACGTCGTGTAGCGAGGCGACAGCGCGGTCTTTTTGCCGGCCAGCAACATAACATGAGCTATACAAGAGCTGCATGTGTCTAATGATCCTGACCAGCTGATAGTTGCCTGTTGACTTCCTTGATGCTTTCATTTATATTGCAATTCGTCTGGTCATAAAATACACTGGTAATCGCCAGAAGTCGCCTGTTTATTGGACACATATTAATCAGATATAATTAGTAAGCTCGAAACGGAAGGAATTATGGACGTTATATTTGTCCTACATTTACATACTCTGAGTGTCCAAGAGGAAAATGGCGAGAAATCGAAATGTTTAATATCAATCGAGAGTGTGTTTTACTTTCCGGTGGTGGTTGGGGCATCGATTAATACACATGGATGTGGGGTGGGTGTGGGCGGCGAAATTCGAGGAAGACACTTCTTATTAGCCTCCACTAAAGTTAATTTCTGTTTGCCCTAGAAACCATTGTCATATGCTCCGGTCCCCAACGTATAGGGTGCAATTCCAAGGGTACGCCAGACAACAACCGAAAAACCCGTGGTTCTGCGGGCTAAAATGTGCCTATTTATGCAAAGTTGAAAAACGACAGTGGCTACCTCTGATCAGAAATTAGTGTCCCTTAATGACGACGGGTGTATACATATATATATATATATATAGTGTTGCGGTCCCACTCGTTTGCTTATCTAATCCGATGAAACTTAAACGAATTCTTGCAGATCGTCAGCTCAATTGAACAGACTATTATTACACAAGCGAACTGGTTCGTTTTGACAACATCTCCAAAACGGAGCTCTCTTCAGAACTCGGCACAGTGTGTGCCACATTTTGGAAGTTCAAACTATTTGTTTTATGCCAGTCGTGGTAAAAGCAAACAACCTTTCATGTTAAAAGCTTACGACGATTGCAATAAAGAGCAAACATTACCTGCAGAAGATCTGGCAAGAAGAGCATACAAGTCGATTGCGCTGTTGCTGTTCCTGTTACAAAAATAACGGTTATGGCTGAGCAAATTTCTCTGACCGATGTCGGATTGCTCTTCGTTGTCAGAAGAAGACCCTTCGAGGTTCGTTGTGGCACGTGTATGCGAGCATGCTGAATCAAGCTTTAAATTCGGAATATGTTTAATCCCAGAGCCGACATATCACTATACGTGGATCGCTGCTGTCTAGGTATAGTAATATGTACAGGTTAGCGGGACAACCTTTCGGAGCGGTTAGTTGATTGATGGCGGACGAATTGCTCCGTGTAACTTAATAATAATAATAACAATAGTAATCATTTGAGTCGACTTTTCAGTTCGAGATTTCGCTCGTGGGGAGGCTGCACGATGTGTTATATTATGCTTGTTTTCACATATCTACACGCAATAGGAGAGCGCATGAGTATAATTGTATAATACATCTAATAGATCTGCTAGTGCATTGTCAGTCAACTGCAGTTGGCAGATGACTATATGGTGTTTCATCGCTTGTAGCGATTTCAAAGTCCACATCTCATTTCATCTCGTTGAGGAGTTGTACCGCATGACGTTCAGCCCGATGTCGACTCCGTTCCGTGTTGTCGAAGTTAGTGGTGGCCGACTACAACGGCCACAGCTCGAAGGGACACACCACCATTGCCAGTGGCGTGTTGCGCCGAGCGGGGGCCCCTTTAGGACTGTTTCACTTGTTCGAATGGCCGACTGGGTAGAAAGACGCTCGCTGCCACCAGCCTACCGCCTGTGTTCTATTGTGCCATAGTTGCGAACACACTGTCCGGCTGGTGTGGTCCCTTTACCATCATCGGTATTACCATCAACAGCAACAACAGCAGCAACAACAACATCATCGACAAAATCATGAACACGGGGTCGCTGCGGACCATCCACCAGGTCCCAGGCTCAGATGGAGACTGGGAGGCCGTGGATCGGGAACACCAGAACAACGTTAGTGTAACAGCGCTGCAGCAGTAGCAACAGGAACAGTATGAGAATAAAGGCCATATTAGCAGAATATGATGACGGAGACAGCTGTTTTGAACGAATGGAATACCAACGAACTTCTTCACCTTGCGAGTTGTTGTTGCTTTTCCCCTCGATAAACGAAGACGCAATCGAAGACACCCACGCAGAACAACTATAGATATATGTACATAGTTGTACATTGTAGTGTAGATACGTACGTTATATACGTAATTTAGTAAGTTTAGAAGCGCGATAGAAGCCGTCATGGAAGAGCTTGTGCCAGATTTATAATTGGTCACTTGTCATTGATGCGGATTGGACATCTCAGATCAGGATAAGCAGGATAAGCAGGAACCGACTTCGGGTTACTGGCAATACTGGCTGATTGCGTGTGTGTCTGTCTGCAAATCGAAAGGCACAAACAAAGACAGAGGTAGATGTTATGACTCGGAGTAGTTTAATTGACCCATTCGAGCGTCGTTTGCAATTGTACGTTAGCTCAATCACCTTTGTAATGCGTGGGGAAGGTGTGATTTCTGTTTACTAAGTTCTTCAGCGATTACGCATCTAAGTACCTACCTGATATGATGGCCAATATTGTCAATTTTTTTTTCACACTAGTGATTTGCCAGAAAGGCAAATCAGGTTGCACCTGGGGTGCGTTGAGGGGTCCAGCTGAAAAGCCTAAATATGAGAGAGAGATCCGAAGTTTAACCGGGAACCGCATTTTGTTTTGGACTAAAAGCAATACATGAAAATATGGCTCATGGTGGACGCCGGTCTTCCCTTGTACACGTGTCTCTATGTGAACATGGCTATGACAGCGGCTTGAGGAATTATTTTCGAACAGCGTTCATTATAATAATACACAAATATTTGAGCATGTAACGAAATCTAATAGCGAATAAGAAGAAGCCATATATCATAATATGAAATATAAGCACAGCAACAACATGTATGAATAAATATGGACGCGGTGTCAAAGTAGACATTCACAAATGAACATGAAACCCCCTAGTCAGGGAGCCTTGTCGTACACACATCTTCTGATCCACTTCAATTGAATGATCGCTGCCCTCAGATCAAATGAAGCGCCTCATTAAGCCCCTCTATGGTGTTTGCTTTCCAGATGAGCGTCTGCACACTGTATGAAGTGAAAATGGGAGACATTTATTTATTCATTCGAACAAACATTTAATTGCGATGAGAGGTCATTTATCAGTACCAGCCAACAGAAAGCGGCACATATTATCTTGTTAGTGGCCACTTCTTTTTTTCTACGAGAAATACACCTGTATGCATTGATATTGTATTTGCATTTAGACGCGTGTTGCAATTGATTACGACTGGGTTTGTCATTGACTTTGGCATAGTTGAGATGTCTGCCTACGCAGTGCGAATTGCCGCTCGGGGTTCACTGAAGAAGAAAAGATGTGCATACATACAAATACGTACACTCATGCATACAGTCATGTTAACAGATAGACATGCAGACGAAATCGAAATGTACGTTCATTAGACATTTACGAATCAACTTTAATGTATGCATTTATAGTTACAGTCTGCTTGTAGACATTCTGCAGGGATAGTTTCCGAGCAGTGCGTTGAGATGTATACATATGTTGAACGATAGATGTGAAGTATAATAGAAGTAACATTATAGATAGAGCGAATCGCATTATCTCGATCACCGTTCACTGTCATAACTTCGTAAATAGTTTATTATATTATTGTTATTACTAGCGACATACGTCATAATAATCGTAGTACTATAACAAGTAATAAATTGCAATTATTCATTGATATTATATAAACAATATAGTGCGAAGACCTTTGCCAAATGCGTGTGATCCCACGTACCGCTCACGGACTCCGCTCTGCTGCTGCTGCTGCTAAAAGGGTTCTTCTATATAGCATATTAAGCGAAAGTAGTGACAGTTGTTAAGAGTCACAGTAAATGGTGTGCAGCCTGTTTGTCGATCCCGTCACTTTCGGTTATGTATTTATTTCGGAATGTAGTAAATGCGATGGCGCCTTGGTGAGCCTGTTCAATTAAAGCACAATGAGGGCAGTAAAAATAAGCGAAATCCAAAATACGATTGTAGACCGGAGATTGTAACACGTGGTTTAGCCCCCGAACATCAGATTGTCGTAGAGATAATTGTAATGTCTCTACTGGAGTGTGCCGTTCAACTGCTGTCAAGTTGCTTTAAGACAACCCCCTCTGGTTGCAGTTGAGCATAGAACATATGATAATAGATTAGTTACTTTAGTGTAGCCTCATCCAGTGAAGACACGCCGAAGAACGAATCTCGCCTAATGCGAGAACTAATTTGAGAACTGAGTCTAGTTATTATTTTGTCAATGAAGTTCTTTTAATATGACCCCTATTATAAGGGGTCGAAAATCTCATAGGACATCAGAGGTGATTCGTTCGTATTCCGTGAATCGTCATCGGCTTCTCGTAAAACAAATGTGTTCAAATGTAAATATGAGCGGGGTGTCTAGTACAGCCAATTAAACGGTGGGGGGTTTCCGCTGTTGGAAAAGGCCAATCTTCTTCAATCAACTATGATATTTAGATAGCGACATATGCCCAAGACGTAAATGCGTCAAAGAGCCGGCGTTTGAACGATTCACAGGTTCATAGGGAGGCGCGCTGCGCTCGGTAATAGACCGAGTTAGTTGATCTGTGCTGTTGTGAGCGATTTCGTCAGCACGCGATAGAGGGGACGACACCGTAGCATAACAGAGAAAATATTTGCAGGAATAAATCGGGTAATAATCGGGCTGTACATCGTTCTTCCGCGTTATATCTTCGGAACTCTTCCCTGGGCAGAGAGAGCGAGAGAGAGAGAGGAATCGATGCGGTCAACATCGTGCATACGATGTTCAGAGCGCTACAGTATTAGCTCGCGATTGGGAGTGGGGAAGAAACTTCCTATTCATTATCATTCATGTTGATTTTAGGAAATTATAATCCATTCATAGAATGCGGTAGAATGTGAAAAAAAAAACAGAGCGAACGATTCGTGTTGAAGGGGCTGATAAGTCAGAGGTGGCAATGCAGCGGTTCGTCCATCTAGAGTGAATCAGTCAACGTCGCAAGTGACTGAAGGATATTCATGATATCTATTCACTCCGTAAGGGGTCACCTCTGGTGGCGATGACATGCTTTAACAGTAGAGGAATATGCAGACATTTTGGGTTTCACAGAGCTCAGGCGCAAGCAACGTTCATTGGTTTTGCATTGGGCATCTACCGCTGATAAAAATATGTTGGCTGCTGGCAACTATTACAAACAAGTCTAAGCAAACTTCACACTGACCACAACCTGCCACTTCCACGTCAAACACTGGCCCACCGATTCTCCATTATATAATGCTATCCCGCATAAATGTTGTTGGCGTTGTGGATGTATTTTGTCGTCGTCCTCTTATTTACAAATCGATAGCCCTCGGCACAGATCAATTATTTTCGTCAGTCTAATTAGACGTTATTGAAAAGAAAACAAACAACGGGGACTATTTCTCTTTCCCAATGATGACTCCTAGGACAAAATAGGTGTTAGACTCTACGAATGCTACGTCCGTTGCGATGGTTCAGTGAATGGTAAATGTTTATTGGTTTATTAAAGGAGCTGCAATTTTGCAATGCTTAGGCTCTCTTATATGTCACGCAGCGGGGCTCGAACCTGCGGCCTCTGGCTTCCGACAGCCAGAGGGACTTAGCCACCGTCCAAGTTATAAAACAGTATAAAGAACTGTTCCTGAGTGTATCTCTGGGGAAGAGATACGCTCTCAGCAGAGGATGGCTTTAGCAGGCAGAGGCGTTTTGTCATCCACGTCAACCCCTCTGCACGCGAATGTCTCTGGTGGTGACCGTGCGTTTGAAGAAAATTTCCCCCTCTAAAAAATATCTATATATATAAAGAAGTGTTCGTTCGAACTGCATGAGAGTGTTCGCGGTTCTGTGTCAGTCCCAGCCGGCAGTGGAAATCTTCGCTTATTGACGAGAGCGAAGGCGACGAGTATAACTGGTGCTGCTGGTGCTGCCGCCGACGCTGCCGCCGACGTTGCCGATGCCGCTAGATGCCGGTGGTCTCTGTTCAAGGCTAAGTGACACCCATTGAACCCGGCAGTGGACGGATGCTAATCTTCCCTTTACCCCCAAACCTCTCACCGCCGGTTTTCTATGTTTCTTTTTGCCCTCTTCTTCTTTCTTCTTCTCAAGAATGAGCGTGTTGACCATAACGGTAACAAAGGCCACATGAGGCTGCCCCAATGCCACAGCAACCGCAGCATCAACAACAGCAGACATAACCGGTCTCCTGACCAGTCAATCAGTCAGTCACCGGCCAAACAAAATCGAGCAAAACCCTTGAAACCAAACCCCCACTCCGAATCTTCCTACCTCCGAACCCTTTTCTTCGTTACGTTGAGCAAAGGCCAGCGGTTGCCGGTGGCTGGCGGCCAATCAGACCCCCGACCGCCCGCCCGCCCGCCACTGCTACAGGCGAGAGAACAAATCAGCAATTGCTATCGTCCGAACTGACTGCGCATATATTCACAGACAGACAACAGACACTGTCCAATAACATTAATAATAGTTGTTCGCCGTAGTCGTCACTCGTGTAGTAGCGCATTTCGGTAGTGCAGTTGTAGCAGTAGTTGTCGTTGATATAAGGTAACAAACAGTAGGCGATGACGGCGGCAGGTGATGACACTTGTGTCCTACCGTCTCAGACTCTCTCTCTCTCTCTGCCTCGCGCTTTTGTACAGGTTTGAATTCACGTAGGGCGAAGGGCGAGAAAGTGATCGTCGTCAGTGGCACAGTCAGCGCGCTGAGTGACGCTGATTCTGCTGTCGCGTTAAGAGATATTATATTTAGCCGCTGTTCCCCTAACCATATTTTATATTTGGACGCGAAACCCTCGTCTACCGTGTCCAACTGTTGAAAATGCCAGCTGCCACACGCACACAGACACATGTACGTAAATAGTATACACACATTGGATGGATATATACCGAGAGCAAGTCGTAACATTCGGTTTACATGGGCATTGCCCCTGCTGCAACTGCAGCTACAGGTAGCAACACTATCGGTAGCCGTCTCCAGCCACCAAGCGTCGTTTCTATGGGGGCATCGAAACTGGTGTGACCACCCGTCCATCAATCCATCCATTGGGGTGGACCACGCTTCGGAAGTAGTGATGACTCGTCGACATTTTGATGAAAACCACGCTAGAAAACGAGCACTGCTGCCACTGCCACTGCCGCGGCTGCTGCTGCTGCTGCTGCTGCTGCAACTGATCGACGGACTCCTCGACCAGCGTCTCAGACCTTTCGTCTGAGCAGCCGAGCAACGAGCGTTCGTCGGCGTCGTGTGGCGTTCCTGTCTCGTCTACTGTGAACTGCCCCCTTATTTTTGACTCCCTAGTGTCCCGTGTCCCGACATTCATCCGCCGTCTCCCCGTTGTCCACATCGTGTTTAGCCAACCAGAGCCAGACAGCAGCCGTTCGATGTTGCCGGCGTTAACATCGCCGCTACCGACCGACTGAGTGACTGGGCGAGTCAGTCAGTGACTGAGGTGGCGGATACGTGATGATATGATGCTAGCGGCATGTAGCTGTAGTGAGCAACTGCGATCGATGTAGGATTAACCGGCAAGACAGCAGCAGCAGCCTCCGTGTGTGTGTGCGGTGTATTCCTCGTGTGCGCCGAGGGGTGCGGATGCAATGAACTCACTCATTGCAGAGAGATCCTGCAAATCCCTGCATTTGGTAAATGCGTGTATAGCTCACCTAAAGAGGTGGGTTGACGTGATCGCGTCATTTGCTATAGCACCAATCCAGCTGGCAGCGCCGGCGTATCAATGTGACAACCGTATGAGCTCTCGTTAAATAGTGCACCTACTGACCTGTAGCAGTCGCTGGGTAAACGTATCGTCCTGTCGTTTGCGTAATTCGTTGCGTCTTAGTCAGCTTCAGCTTTCCTTCAGTTTTCTAGCGGTTAAGTCAACCGACGGACTCTTGGAAGCTCGAGAGGTGTGGGCGGCAATTAGCGATATCATAGCACACGTTAAATGGTTGTTCAATATCGACCGAGCAGAACAACGGATTGGTGCTGATATTGTCGTCGTTCCCATCGTTGTTGTTGTTGTTGTTGTTGTTGCTGTTGTTGTTGCTGTTGTTGTTGCTGCTGTTGCTGTTCGTTTAGGAGGAGTTCCGACAAGTGGAAACAGAGGCAAGCGTCGACGCCATAGTCCTCTTATATCTGTCTGTCTGTCTGTCGTTAGTATTCCATTTCGACAACCACGACGACGGTGCGTTGATGACGATGGGGATGATGTTCGATGATGATGCTGATGATGATGCAGTGCTTGTGCTCCTGATGTTGGTGTCTGCGGTGGCGATGTTTAGCGGGGGTGGGTGCACTTCGGCACCTCGTGGCAGCAGCACAAGAGGCATCTGTCTATCAAGTCGTATATATATATATATATATATATATAGGAGACGTGAGATAAACGTCTGGTGGCCGAGAAGAGAACGAAGTAGGCGACGAAGACTTCGATGAGGGAATACGATGGCAATCTTCTTCTCCGCGGTGTGCATTGCTCATTGCCGACGCTCGGTGCAGTGGTTGTGGCTGTACGACGACAACGGCGACGGCTCCTCCCCACTTTCAAGAAAAAAACGAAAAGAGAATGCTGATCATGATGCTGATGCTGGTGTTGTCTCGATGATGGTTAAGAGGAAAAGAATGAAGAAGTCAGGCAATAACGCAGAACAGTGGAACAGTGGTCTATCAGTGCGATCATGTAAGAAGGACCTAATAATGCGCACGAAACGAAATTACCACTGTACAACATTATACAGCACCCGTCGCTGCGCGGTACTGGAACTCCATTTTGTTGCTTTCTAACGCGCGCAAACACTTGCAGCGTCACTTTCCATCGTCGCCACTTCGTCCATTTGCACGTGAACAACTAGCACCATCATTATTATCATCGTTGTATGATGATATAGCTATCTCGTGTGCGGATAGACGAGTGTGTTAGATTCGTGTGTCTGGCCGCATGCAAACTGGAAGGCGCATGGATAGGTGGTAGACACCGTAGAAGTGGTTAGTGCTGTTTGTAGCGGTGGCGGTAGTGCTACTAATAATGCCTGAGATGTACGAATAGAATCGATCGTTTATATTATACATCGATAATGACGTTGTGGGTACACACACACACACACACCCACGAACGCAGATATGGTGAAGGGTCAGCTTTGGGGGTTGCTAGCGGGGCAGTAACGGAGCAGCGCAGCGTCAAGCAGTGATCTGCTCTGTCCGGGTATAATGCCGTAGCTGGTCAGCGCGCCGCAGTGTCGAGTGATAGATTCGGGGAGGCTTCGCCTTTCTTTATCTTCTTCATCTTCTTGGTCTGCTGAAATTATTGAAGTAAACAAGAATAGGCGAGAATTGGCAAAGGCCAACAACCACCATCGGGAGAATGGGCTTTCCGCCTGAAACGGATTTGATTTTAGGGTTTATGCTGGTTCTCCGATGCGATGCCACGATACGACGCGGTGCGGTGCGGTTCTAGGCTCGAGGTACTGTTTCTCTTCACGACGATTACAACCACAACTAGCTCTCCAGCTGTTTTCAGCATATGACGATTGGGTGGCACGCATACGGCGGCTGTTGTTTGCCGTCGTCTGCTGGACCAAGCAAGAGATCGTCCTTGTTATTGAACACCTGCAGTTGTTCCTGCTGCTGCTGCTTCTACTGCTGTTGTTATCATCGTTGTCAGTTGTTAAACGGCGGCGGCGGCGGCGGCGGCTGGTTTTGCACTTTATCGTCGCCCGCGCTATCGCACGTACAGCAATACGCTGTTAGATATGATTATTATTGTGACGATTCAGTTGATTTCACGGTTGGGGTGGCGGTGATAGAGGCGAGGTTCGCGCACGCCATCGTTCGACCGTTGGGTTTTTCATTTTGACTGTCATTGACTGTCTCCCTATCAGCGAGCCTTCGAAGATGAGTGGCGCACGGTGATGGGCGTCCGCTGACGGCGCTGTCGGCGACGAAAGCTCTGCACGCTAAATAACAACAACAACAACAGCGACGCTGTCGGCGGCGGAGGCGGCGGCTGCATCAGCATTCGGACAACGGAGCTTGTTGTTCGAGGAGCCAGAGTGGCGTATTCAGTGGGAGCTCATCCTGCCGTCCTTCCTATGCATGCTGTGCGCCAAAGAAGACAGAGAGATTTGTCGAAAACCGCTACTCGGATGAATATACAGACGGAGTGACAGCCAGCGAACATGCAAACCTCACTGGGTAGAGCGTTGTATTTATTATATATAGTTGTTATTGGTGATGGTGGCGGCGGCGGCGTCGGCGGCTATAGCAGCCGCTGGACTTTAACCGAGTGTTTAAACTAGTGGTTTTGATTTGGACACTCCAGCCGAAGCGACGTGGATCTCACACGTATAGGAGGGCGCACAGGTAGAGCGAGAGATAGACGTTGGAAAGATAGCAGTCCTGCTGCAACCGGCGAAATAAACCGACAGAAATAGCGTCACTCGTGGCGACCGCGACGGGGGCCGCTCTGTTTGCTGACAAATATCATCAAAGATGCAACACAATGGAGCGCCAGTCATGGCAGAAATAATTACAACGGTTGTGAGCGATAATAATTATTATCGATTTGCTTAAAGGAACAACGGCTGGATAGCACCACTCATAGTGTCTCACTGTGGTCGTCTTCATCTGCGGCAGCTAACGTGGTGTTGGGGTTGCTCAAAGAGATGATTTTCGTGTCCATGCAAAGAAAGCCGACGGCGGATCCGGTAGGTAGCATCACTTTCGAGACGACACCAACCATATACATACACATATACACTTACACACAGTATTGTTATGTGAATATTAGCAGAGGCTGGCAGAGTGTCTATTTTTTTGCCTGTAGACCCATTCATTCGATCTGCTATTCGATGTTAAATTGATTTCTAGAAAAAGAGAGAAATCAAATATAATAAACACAACCCACTAAGCCAAAGGACGTATTGATCAGGAAATAACTAATGGTACGGCATGTAACAGCGTTCTTTTTCGATGAGTGTGTGTGTGTGTGCTCGTGTGCAAGCGTCTGTGCATGTGCATCGAATAGTGGCGCCCCTTCCAAACAAACCCAGTAATCAACATCAAGCGTCATCAGCATCAAGCCTGTGCAAAACGCAGGTACAGTCCCAATCTCTGTTCTCTGATGCGGACCTCGACGACGCCAATTGTCGTTCGGATCTGTTCTGTGTGCCGTCTGCCTGATGAAATGATAGAACTCGCAGTAATGAATAGCAAAACATCGCTGGCAGCTACAGTGGCAGCTATGAAGACAAAACAGTCTCAGGAGATGATGGTCATATCATATCTCTCACAGTTTCGCTATGATTGTCTGGCAGACCATTCATTATTCTGCCTAGCCATGTGTAACACATTCACCAATGACAATCCGTTGGTGTTACTGTTATGTTGGATCCGCCGATACCTCGGCAGTCCCACTTATGTCAGGGGTGAATTTGATTGGATGTCGTCCGAAACACGACATGGGAACTGTGCGAGCGACGAGGAGAGAGAGAGAGAATAAAATGCTGTTGAGTGGAAGGCGAATAAAGAGATAGTTGCTTTTATATATCTCCTTATTTCATTTTTTTTCTTTTCTTGCGTTTCTTCCCCGCTCGTTGCTTGAACAATCTGCCCAGTTGTAGAAGCCTCGGTGAGTGAATGTAACGAAGTGTCATCGTATAGATGCACTTTGGATGAATCGCGCAATGAAGAGATAAATAAATGAATCAATGAACATGTTCTGTTGGTGGGGCGTAGCATACTTCGATCGGAGAGAGGTGGTATCTTGTCGTTGTTGTTGTTGTTGTTGTTCAAAACAGCCTTGCGCCTGTCTCTATCATAGATCTTACTACTGTGTTGGAATCGTCAACAATTGAGTGAACCAACCCCCCCCCGCCCCCCTCAACACGGTTCAAGCCGATTCCTGTCTTGAAGGTTAATATTGCTACTCGATTTATCGCCCCAACCCGCGCTTTCAAACACGATCGGATATGGTTGCAAGCAAGCAAGCAGGAACGAGCGGACAACGCCAGGCAAACAATGAAGCAACTCAGGTCACGAAATGACGGATGAATTTGCCAGACATGCTGATATCATTGAGGGGCCAAAATTGAGTTCTTCCTTCTCCGCCGCTGCCGCTGTCGCCCCCCTGTCCGTGTTGCTAAACTCGTCGGAAGACCACATCGGCCTCGGCGTCACTTCATCTCTATTCAATCTGTCTCTCTCTCTCTTTCTTTCACTTTTGTGCGTTGCTTGCTTTACCAATGGCAGAATGCCATATATGCATAAAAGAAACAACTTTATCCTGTTAACGCTCATTACGTTGGTGTGACGGCAACAAATGAGTTGTACTTTAACACCTGCCATGGACAATCGAACTGTTTGTCTGACCGTTATGGATATAGTGGTGCACACGCCGATACCATGCGTTTCGAACGCTTCTCGGTAGATTGGTTGAAAGGCCATGCACTCATCATC
The DNA here is from genome assembly GCA_019614645.1 of Stratiolaelaps scimitus. NCBI lineage: Eukaryota > Metazoa > Arthropoda > Arachnida > Mesostigmata > Laelapidae > Stratiolaelaps > Stratiolaelaps scimitus. Next base: position 804,486 of record JABWDB010000076.1, read on the forward strand.
ATTTGATTAAATGATATCGTCATTATTGTCGTCGTTGTTGTATTTAGTCCCTGCTCGAGAGTTTCGTGGATTTACACCATTTTCATGTGTTTGTCAATCGTGATTAACGAATGCATTATGGCATGGATCCAGTCGAATAGATACTGCCTGCGCTGATTCCGCCGAAGATTCGGCAAAGTACATGGTAGTCAGAATAGTATGAGATTTATGAACATATTTGTTGATATCAGTTTGTGCCATATTCTTTCTTCTCTAGGATGGTGAGATTAAAAACTCAGCGAGGTTATACAGAAGATAAGAAAAAGAAAATCTCATGGGAGCAAATAATACACGGCTGTATATGTAAAAAAAAACAGTAAGGGGAATATGATTTACATGCTTAAACGTTACCCCATATATATGTAAATATTAGGTTGGGCCATAAGTGCCCGCCGTTTGTTTGAACCGGCTGTCCTCTTCACGAAGGCCCCTCTCCACTTTTTTGTACCCGACTGAATTCGAAGCTTTTTTCCCGCTCTAGACGCCTGTGGAGTTCGATTTTCGCTGTGATCTGGATTTCAACTCGAAATCAGGCTCGAAAGATGGAGATTCTAGGCAATAAGCAAGTACGTTTCCGACACTTCCTTTTCTTCGGCTTTCGCCGTGGTCTAACCGCCTCCGCTATAGCAAGGGCGACCTCTACATAGCCCAGTTGCATCGTGTAAACGAGGCTATTCAGATGAAGAGACCCGACAGGCGGGGCCAAGTCATCCTCCCCCACGACAACGGAAGGCCTCATACCGCGAGAAACACCAAGGCGGCACTTGAAGAGTTCGGATGGGAAGTTTTTGCGCACCCACCATATTCGCCAGACCTTGCTCCAACAGATGACCACCTGTTTCGTTCACTGGCGAATTCTTTGAGTGACCGGCCTTTCGACGATTTAGAGGACCTAGAACGGGGGTTGGTCGCCTTTTTAAACTCCAAGAACAAATTTTTTTGGAAAAATGGAATCCATCAGCTCATCGAAAGGTGGGAGAAGGTCGTGAACAACAACGGGGAGTACATAATCAATATGTGAATTGGTTTAAATCTATCTGAGTGCGTCATTTCTTCATTGTTCATGGAACCCCGGGAACTTATGGCTCAACCTAATATATATATATATATATATATATATAGTATACGTACATAGCGATTGAAAGAAAAACCATTTATTATTATGCTATGAGGGCCTATTGAGATATCGATATGAAGAAACAACGGCGGTGGAGCTTTGTTTCTTTATTGTTGCAGCTGCTGCTGCTGCTGCTAAGCACGTTGCCAAATCCGGTGTGCAATGGCCTATGTTAACTTCGGCCGCGAGAGGGTGTCGTCTTTCGGTGTCATCTGGCTCTTCTCAGGGCAGTGGCCATCATCAAATAAAATGGCTATTGATGATACATCCTTATATCCTTCTCGATCATCACCTTGTGCTTGTGTCCATATACGAGTGAGGTGAATGTGTGTGTGTGTATATGTATATATATATATATATATATATATGAGTGTCTGTGTGTGTTTGTGTTCGCGTAAATGTTAACATGCCATGGAATAGGTATTCGAGAAGACCACCACAATGAGAGGTATATACGAGTGACACCTCCGGCTCCGGACTCCCCCAGAGCCCTTCTATTTATTACATGTGTTCTTGCCACGACTTACTGCCACCGACACGTTCGCTGATGCATTTGACTGTAAGATGCTAGTGAGAAGGAGATACTACTATGTTTAAAGCAGTACTTGAACTGAATTGAATTCGAGAGCACTCACTCAATACGAGAGGTCGTCATCGATCGAAAGATGAGTGCAATTACGTGCGACAGACCGGGACGAAGCAGCACAATATACGGATGTGCTGTGTGATGAGCAAGGCGATATGTCAGGGCGTGTATTGTATACACATTGGGACATTGTAGGTGGCTAGTAGAATTGATAGACAAATACTCGTCATGTGGAAGCAATTCGATTCGAACAGGAACAGAGAGGCTTCCTGACAGCTGGGATAGCTGGAAATAGTCCTTATTAACGATAGGCAGCCGGCAGATGAAAAATGAGCAAATAACAGGTTATTGCTATTAATATTACATAAAAAATAATAATAGTATGCATACAAATTGAAGATGAAACACATTGTAATAAGTGTAATACCTCTTAGGCTTACATCAGACGGATCGGATCCACACTTGACCCTTACTAAGAGCATTTGATCAATCAGCTCTTCATATTTCTAGCATATAGAGTGGCTAGTAGATATATATTCTATATTAAATAATGTATCATTCATAAACATGAATATTCGAGTGTCTGGTGATACTGTAGTCGTCGGGTTACATTACGCGGCAGTAGTAGTATTTGTATTATTATTCGCCGTAGCTTGCGGCTGTTAGAACCTTGTGTCAAGGATGCGCCAGCTTCAGCTTAAGGAAGTAAAGATATCAATCAACTTGTCTCGTTGGATGACGAAACCATGATACAACGGAACTCATCGAGGATGTCATTCTCCGGTGTATTTGATTTTCTTATATGTTTTTGAACATAACCGCTTTCAAAGTGATATGTGGTCTGTGCATAATAGTATAGAGAGATTCACTAAACGCAACACCAATCTCTCTAACGTTATTCTTCGATTTGAAGATTGTATCATTGTGTGCCAGTGTCTTCGGTGTGAGATTCGAACAAGATTCATACTTCATCATCTTAATGCGTTGACGTGTCGCGTCCTCTGAGTGACCTGATAACTACTTAACGGTGTATTCGAGTGTTCGCCTGTGCACGTTTGGTGCCAGTCAACTTGTTTATATGAAACAATAAGCAGCTTATCGTTAATTGAATGATTGCGGTGTATGTGTGTGTGTGTGTGTGTCGTGTAAAAGCGTGATTATTTTGTCGAATACAGCATGATAACAATATGAATATAGTTGACACCAGGTTGATCGAGTCATTTCACAGTGGCCGTCGCTAATAACTTGCTCAGCAGGGAGTAGAACCAATTACACGCGCAGCTCAGCTAAAGCATACATAGTTTCTTCGGCTACTTGATCCGCACATAATATTAATTACTGCAGTGGAACCCGACCATACAGCTTCGAACAAAGTTCGTATTTTCTCCGCTCGTGAAAACTGTGAACGTTCACTTAAAGCTGCTGCCGCATGCCTTCCATTCATCCATTTACTGGTTCGTTGGAAATAAAGGCATGTAGCAATAGTAGTAGTTGTAGAAGACAGTCCGAGCATCGTATCCCGATTCGGGATAGGTGTATAAGCAACGGGGATCAATTTGGTGTGATACGTTTCACTATGCGCTGCCTATAGTCTGTGGCTGGTCATCACTGGGTCGCGCCAGATATATATATATATATATATGTACCTATGTATAAAGTCGCTGCCGCTTCTAATATATTCCAAGTTGTTGTTGTTGCATTGTTTTCACCGGAGAAGATAATCCCTGCATCTCCTTTCATCGCTTGTCTTCGAAAGGTGCTCAATCGGAAGTTACGCAAACACACATTCGCCTGATGATGGGAATGAATAGAAATAGGAACGTTGCTGTTATTATTGTTTGTTTGTCTTTCACTGGCCACTGGCCCATTGGTGCAGACGGCAGCCACAGGATAGAGCGCGTGCGCACACCGGCACATCCATCTGACTACGCTCACTGCAGCCAGCAACGCCACCGTTGAGGCATCTGCCACCACACCGGTAACATGACAACCGTAAACCACCATCGAGTGGCTGTAACCACCAGCTCGCTTCACTGCTGCTGCTGCTGTTGCAGAGCACAAAATAGCATTCACACGGCAACTTCAGCTCGAAGTTGCCGACCTGTACCGGTCGACTCACTGTTGTTACTGCGAATGCTGCTGCAGCCGCCGCCGCAGCAACAGCCAGCGGCTGTCGTCACTGGCAAACTACGATCGTGGCTGTGGCACGCACACACGCTTGCGGTCTGTGATCGCCTCTCTCTCTCTCTATCTCTCTCGCTATCTTCCTGTGTAGTGTGTTCTCATCCCGGAGGAGACTTTGGCCATCGTGTACGCCGGTCGACCCTCACCAGTATTTGGTGCTCTATTCTTTTCTTTTATTACTACCGTTCTACAATCACCGCTGCTATTACTGCTATACACACAATGCACCACCCGATCAATCCTCGCAATACCCCCTCCCTGACGAAGTAATATGGTGACGTTATCGCGTAAATGAGATAGCTAATCTACCTATAGGTGCATTTTTCATTTTTGGTTACTTCGTGCAGATCGCAGGGGGCGTTCAAAAATATCCATCAGTAGTTAAATATCTCCAATCGTCAGCCAACAGTCAAGGCTCAAACGGTGAACGAAATATTGTATATCATGTCATATGTTATAAATACGCACACAAGCACACTCTCACATACAATATAATATCAGTTTTGGCAATGTAACGACGCCACTAGAAGTACCACTGCTAGTACCGTTATGTTCTTTGATCTGTTTGTTTGTATCTGTGCACCAATGCAGGGATGTATGTTATGTTGGTAACAAACAATAACAAGAGACAGAGATGATCTCCACCAGTAGCCGCTTTATAGGCACCGGTGGTGACAATTTGGACAATTGACTCGACGGTACGTATCCCTATCCGTATTACGTGACCTTGTCCGACTTTGTTGATGTCTCTCAAACACAATGTACTACAATGTGCTTAGAGTGATGTTATTACTTGAGATAGTTCGTTGTACCTCCTAATTAATTTCTAATTAACAAACAGTTTTGTTACTGTACATAGGACAGTAGATTCCAGTAAACAAAACAATATCAAGCATCACTTTCGTTATCTCTGTTGGCATACCATCCTTTTGTCGAACAATAACCTATTGTGGACAAATGTCTCGCGTCGAGCTTAAGAGGTGCAAAGTTGTTAAATACTTCGGGAGTTCGGAACGCCATCTCATAGCAATACGATCGATCTGCTCCCGACACCACCCATTGTAGTTATATGAGGAACGATGCGCGGTCACGAAGCTACTCATCGATCAGTAACGGAAGCGAACTGAAACTTCATACGTGCATCGTATGAAGTAGACGAGAAGACAAGAGAAAGCTATCAATGATGTTTTTTTCTTGCCAGGAATTAGTAAACGTTTTCATGAGCGCCATTTTGTCTTTACGGCCATCTGTGTATGCCACATGAGATACACACGCTGTTGTGGTGGCTTTTGTTATTTGCTACTACTGTCGTTCGCTTTGATGTAGGTCGTCATTTTGTTGCACTTTTTCTCTTTTGGCTGACCTCTTCCTGTACATACACTCATTCATTCAATCGTGATGGCCAGCACGGCAGATAATACATCGATCGATCGACCGCTCGCCTGCTCGCTTGCTTAAATCCTTTGTTGTGGTGTCACCTGACCAGACCCTTGCCTGGCTCTACTGCTTACTGCCCTTGTCCACAGTGCACGCACTGTTTATCTATCTCGACGTAACGTGTATGAAGCGCTCCCCAAATCAGTTTTTATGACGCTTTGAGGTGCGTCGACGATCACAATCAATTTTATAACCCCCCACCCCCGCCCCCGTGCTGCAGTAACCCATACCCTCCGCGAATCAGACGAAGAAAAACAAAAAACTGCAAAATGGAGCACGAAACGCTTGAGAAACGGAATATATTAGCTATGTAGCTGGATAAGCTATTCACGCTATCGGGCCTTACGTCCTACTAACTCGTATTGCATTGCCCTTAGCCAGCGTGCGTGTGCGGATCTACTCGTCGTAGTGGGCCTGCGATAGTTGTACTGGTTGGTGACTTCATTTGGGAGTTAGCTTTTCCATCTGTCGAACGCACACCGAGACCACTGATAATGCAGCAGTCGAATGCTTCGATCGGCAACATACTGGTGGACGCTGGTCAGTCTATCTTTATGCGCTTGTGGGGAGAAAGGTGGTGCCACTTCTATACGCTACGCGACTACCTACTGCCGGTAACATCGACGGCTCTCGCAACAGCAACAACAACAACAACAATGGCGGCGGTGGCGGCGGCCAAAAACTCAAACAAAACAACTTCTGTCGTTCCGTTGTTTCGACGTCGTCCGTCCGAACATCACCACTGACTGGCTGACCGTTGGCCGCCGGTGGATAGTCTCTGCCATTGGTCTCTTCCTTCATTTTCATCGGACATCGGATGTCGACGCCAGAGACGATTCGATCCGTTCATTTGTTCATTTTGATCTGTTCTTCTGCCGCCGCCGCCGCCGACTCGTTGTTGTCGTTGTTGTCGTGGTTGTCGTCATCGTTCGACGGCAGAAGCGTCTGCGACTCCAGCCGCCCCAAACGAACTGATGTTGTTACTGTCCGCCTGTTGTATTATGGGCTGGCGGATAGCGTTACTGCTGTGAATTCGCTGTATTCGACTGTCATTGTAACAGTCTACTATGGCACGGGACGGCTGTCGCCGTCGTCATCATCATCAGCAGCAGCAGCATCAACGTCGACCGCAGTTGGTTGCAGTGCTTGCCAACATGGGAATCCTGTATAAAGAGTTGTCCTAGCGACGAGAAGACAACCATCCGAAGGAGTTACGCCCGTCCGATCGTTCGCGAAAAAATGCAGTGGTGCAGTTGTTTCAGCCCCTTGTTGATGAGATGTTGACGATGGTTGGTATAGGCGGCCCTGGCTGCTGCTGCTGCCTGGTGGCGATAGTATTATGTTTTGTAGCCAATTACTGTGAAACAAAAAGGTGGCACAGCCGCGACCAACGTAGAGATTGCTGTCTTACGCAAGTTTCGTGTGTTGTATAATGTATACCGATTCCTTGATATCAATTGCAGATTAACTTCATAAGGCAGGGCAAATTCGTCGATAATTCACAGCGACGTACATACCTTCATTCAACTTCAATTATTTAATCCAGTATGCGATAAGAACTACAGAATTCATGTGAAAACATAAATGGGAGAGAGAGAGAGAGAGTCTAAGGGTAGGAGCTAGGATTGAAGGTGTGTATGAATAGGTATCGCAGACAACGCGCAGTTCAAGCCCACTGTTTCTATATATATATATATATATATATAGATATATATATATATATATATATATATATAGATATATATATATATATATATATATATATAGATATATATATATATATATATACAAAGAACAATATTGGTGATGAAAATGACAAATTCGACTAACAAAAGTCGATATCATCGCAGACAATACCTACCCCCAGCGGTTGGAACATCACTCCGCGATGTAATGACAACCCTTTTAGTCATTTATCAAATTCCAATAACAGTTTGCACATGGGTGGCCTGCTATGACGAAAAATTGGGATCATTGTGAGCAGTACTCCGCCGCATACAGCTAATCAACAGCAGCACAACGGTGTCTAATCAAACTTATAAGAGGAGGAATAATATTAATAATTATAATTATATTACTACAAATGTGATATTTGCAAAAGCCTCTTCCATAAATTCTCGTCGAAATATTTATATTTTATCTAGATTCTATGATGGTGCGGAATATATGATATACAAATGGCAGGGGAGGATTTACTGCTGAATGCTACGTATTGATTATTCATTTGCTGTATCTCAATGTTCTACAGGAGAACGTATGTATGTTGACGTATTTGTAGAGGCACCAAGTGAGAATCTACGACTGGAACGATACCGGTCGTGACTAATATTGTGTTTTCACTAACTGCCTCTTTTATAAATAATATTATTATAGATTTGAATGTTTTCTAACGTGTCTACGCAAATTAAACGGTTTTTTTTTGTTTCCTAAAGTATCCTTATGGTGTCTACCATAAGGTCTACGTTTCAACAAACACTGACAAACCGTCGTTACTGTCCACTGCAACGGTTAGCCGTCATTTGTCAGTTAGCTCATTAAGGCAATTAGAAACTACCTTCTTCTAACATGTCCCACTTTGTGGCTATTGTCACAACTCTCTATTTGATTAAAGAGCGTAACTCGCCGCTGATCGCGGCCCCATTTCAGAGTCCACCTCGCTGGAAAGCTCGTCTATCCACACGTCTATCCACTGAGTTAGCTGTCAATCGAGTGGGTCACTTTGAAATATCGGTTCGCGATCGTTGTGTGTGCGTCATCCGAAGCAGCAAGAACAAAAGCGAAACGGGGCACAAACGTGTCATCGTTCTGCCGTTCGCTTGTTTAGGGTGTCACTGCATCTCGTAGCTGGCTGTTAGCCGGCGTCTGGCGACTGCTTTAGCTGCTGCTGCGGCGGCGGCGGTGGTGGTGGAACGGGGAGAAGGGAAAATCGGATCCAATGTAAGAGAAACACAGAGGAAGAGAGCGAGATATAATAGATAGATTGATAGAAAGAGAGAGAGAGGGAGAGAGCTACGACGAAGATGCAGCTGGTAGACTGGGTTCTCCTGCGCGGCCACCGCCGCCACCACCACCCAGATCCATCACCGGCCGCGGTCCGGCGTGAATCCCTCCCGACGGACCGCATCACTGGCGACAGCAACGGGCGACATGAGATAGCTACGCTGTGTCGTACGATTTGATCAAGCAACTGCACGATGGTGACGTTGATGATGGCGCCAGTCCACTACAGTCCACTCACTGCTTGGTTCCTTGGTAGATATCGGTACCGCCGCCGCTGCGGCAGCTGTTGACAAAGCTGTGCATCCACAAGAGCGAACAACGATGGCGGCGCATCGTTGGACCGATCGAGACCGTGATACTCGTGTCGCTACTACGGTTGCTGTTGAAGTCGACGCTGATGATGATGTTGTTGTTGTTGTTATGGCTTTTGTGACGTAATTGGGTAAGTCTGCCAACACCGCCATCAATATCAACGGCAACAGCACTAGCAAGAGTGGCACACTGCGAGGGTAGTCATCGCAACGCCTGCACCCACCGCCTCTGCCATTGTCTGTGCCAGTACCGCCACTATTATGATAACAAGAACTTCGCCTTTACTCCCTTTACTTCCCTTCTGTGTTTTCATATACTTTGTCTAGATCCAGCTTCGTAAGTGCTCCGCAAGTGCTCCTTCGTAAGTGCTCCATTCGATCGTGGACTGTTCACGCGTTCGCTCTTTAGTTAAGCAAACGACAGATAACTGAGATATACGACGAATGAATGGGTAGATACCGGCACGTCCATGGTTCCCGCTGTTACTCAGGGGCAACTACTTCACCGTCAGCATCAACATCAGTGGTCGTCTTCGCTATCGTCTGCTCATATGACTAGCACTACAACTTTTTTTTTTTTAGAGGAGGAAATTTTCTTCAAACGCACGGTCACCACCAGAGACATCTTCTAATATCCATGAAAGTGGGCCGATCCAGTGCAGGGGGGTTGACGTGGATTTCTTTTGCATCTGATTGGGCCGTGCACAGTGGCTACCAACTACCTGTTGGTAGAGACGGGTCAGCTCGCTCATACTGCGGGTTTATGCCCGGCGAACGCAAGCGTGCCCATGGACGGGATCTTCTGTTGAAGTTAAAGAAGAACGATGAAGTTAAATATATATTGTAGGTGTGAAACTAGCGCGTGCCGCAGACATGCTTAGCAGGTAGGTGCTGTGTGCTTAAGACCGATGTAGGCCTTCCTCGTTCAGCAGCTCGAGGAAAACTCGGTATTCCAATGGTCGCCTTTATTTATCTATCTAACGAAAATAAAACAAAGTCTGTTAATTTAATATATTGACTAACTCAAGCTAGTAAACATGAGGATCGATCTGCACCAGCACCATGAAACCCTGCATTGCATCTGACAGAACGAACATGAATCCTGAACTCAGCAAGAAGGACAGGTGACGCTGAACAGAGGATTCCCACAATGTCTAAAGGATAATAATAATAATTATACTTTTGAGTATTTTTTTTCTGCCTTCTTCCTGACACCGCCGTGCCTATCAGACAGGTTATATATATTAGTAAATAGTTAGTTAGATGTAAACATCATTTTCAGTTGCATATGTAGTAGTAATAGTTAGTTAGTTGCAAAAGTCGCTTGCAGTCGTTGCGAAAAGTCGCTTGCTTCTTCGATTGTCGCCTGTGTTTTTATGATGAATATGATGAGTGATTCCTTAAATGACTTCCATCAGTTTATCGTTGAGCTCATCCATGCTGTTTGTTCGACATTTTACTGACCAATGTAAGTAGACGACTTCTTGCCAGAACAACCTATCAATGTTCTGCTATTGCCAACCACATACACCACTGCCACTATGAGTTTCTTACATTCCTGTGTTGGCGTTTTATGGGACGATGATTCAACCAAACGACATAACATCTCGACCCATTCTCGGCGGCTGACTTGTGCAGACATTTCAAGTCAACACCATACATCTATTGGTATCGCATCTACAGACACCAGCCGATAGGAAGAGGATTTGACATCGCGGATGTTGTAAAGTGGAGTTCGTTTCGGCGAAGTCAAGCGCCTGCGGGCTGCAGATCTCTCTCTCTCCCTCTGATCTCAAGGCCGATATAGTTTAGCTGGGCTGAATCGGCGATGCCGCGACCCACCATTGATGGAAGACATCTGAGGGTCATCGGGAGAAAAAGACGTTTACGATGAATCAGATAAATGTGGAAAGCGGACACAAAATCTGCATCCACAATAATAATAATAATAATAATAATAATAATAATAAGCCGTTGTGTCGTTCGAACTCTCTTGTAAACTTAATTTTTTTTTTTTTTTTTTTTCGAGCTGACCTTCAGCTGTTCTCTTATCTGACAGGGCTCAGCTCTTAACCTTTAGGTATTACTATGAGGACCTGTCGGGGCCATGTAATACCTGTTGTAAACTTAATTATATATACCTACATATTAGGATAATCCATGGGAATAAATAAGAAAACGGGTGGTCGTACAGTTGAGGAAATGCACGTTGGCACAATGTTATCGTGCACCCCTAGCAAAACCTCACATGCTCGTCAAAAGTGTTTACGCTCCGCACACAGCATCTGCAGCTCTAAGCTTCGTGCACTGTACATGCTGCAATGCCCCACCAAAACTAGTTTTGCTATTTTTATATATTTAAGTATATTCCTGTTGTCTCCGTGACGAGACCCTGCTCAAATCGCTAGTCACTGGTCACACCAAGTGTGGTCACTCTGTCCTACAAATGGTTCACCCGCTACTGTTCGCCTACTATGCTCGTATGTGTGGCAATGCCGTAATTGCACCAGTGGCCAGATCATTCCCAGAAGATTCTTCAATTCTCTTCATTCTTTGACAACATTTAGCTCACTATATATATATAAGTAAGCATTGGCTGCTACTAAGACTTCATTCGAATGTTTGCTTGTACGGCATTTTTCCTTAAAGCAGTTCCTTTCTGCATCTGAGCGTGACGATTACGACGTAAGAATATTCTTTAGCGAGACTGCGGATAAAGAGAGAGAGAGAGAGGGAGAGAGTTGTGGTTTTTATCAAGCGTTATAGAGAGTTGAGTTGTCCTGTTGCCTTTTAAGTACAATTTTGCCGCAGGCTTTTTCAAACGTGTATATATATATATATATATATATATATATATATATATCTATTGTTAGTCGATTCTGTCTACATACTACCGTTTTCCCTTGGCGTCTTGTTTCCCTGTTATCCACGATTCTACAGGCGCGAGTTACGTCGTCCGTTTGGCATCGATTGGTGCGGGTTCATCATTTTCTGTAAATTTCGGATCCGTTCTTTTAACGTTTTCTACTTTTAAATCAACAAGCCTCAGTCGTAGTTAGTGACGTAGCTAGGCAGGCTTGGCTTCGGTCTGTGAGTGGATATCTGCATGTGCGTGCGTTCTGTAACGTGGCCTGTGCAGGTGTGTGTTTAGTAAATACCAGATTACTAATAGAACTGCTATCTGCGATACCTCTTCAGCGTTACAGAGTCCGGCTTAACTTAGCCTAGCCTGGCTCAGTGTGTGTGTGTGTGTCCATGTGTGCGTGTCTTTTGCCAACATCGACCCCACTCTTCTGGGGCTGACTGCCCGGCTGATCCTGGGACGGTTGCTGGTGTTAGTTGCCTATCATGGTCGGAGTCCAGCAGCCCTATCGAGCCGCTCCCGCCAATTGCGTGCTGGAACGGCCGACTGAACGCCAGGGTCACCGTTTGTGGTAACTTCAGTGGCAAAGTTACGCTAATAGAACAACAATAACAACAACGAGAAAAACTGAGATATGAGTGAGAGAATGCCTCTATTTGAACGCTATGGCACGCCCCAGCAGTTACATCGGCAGTGGCGGTAAAGGCGGCTCGCTGCCGAGTTGGTTAACTCGCTGATTGATTAGTTGATGGTGAGCTTACAACACTTTGCAATGCATCCGGGGAGGACTCACAGCCTTATAACAACGATTGCCGCGCTCGCTAACAAACGTCAACGTCACCACAGCGAGCGCGAGTAAAGCAAAAATGATGGGATCTTATGACGGGATTTATTAGTACGTTCATATACGCGGTAGTGCTGTGCGCCTCTGGGCAAATTGAATGATGATGGCACAAATGAAGGTGATAACGATTATAATGATGACAACTTCTTGCCAATTTCTTACTTGCTCTGCACGGAGACATACGGAATATCTTTTAAGTTCAGTTGTGGTATGCCTAATCGCTGCTGTGTGCTTTGTGCAAACGTCTAAGTATAACATGATCGTGCACGAGAGCGTATATTCGCATGAAACCAAAGTGAATAATTAAGGGCACACAACATATTATAGATGCTACGTAGATCGCCGTTGTCGTAATTGTTTTTAACATGGCTATGACTGATGGATGATGTTTCATCCCGGCTAAAATTCTCTGATCTTCGACGTTATTCTCTGAATTGTCCTTCAGGTGAACAGTACATTTCATTTGCGTTTCATGGCCTTCCTTCTTTATGCGATTCGACCTTTGTAACATTACACGCACGCATATACACATAGTGCTCATCGATCTCATTTCTCTACCCATTAATAACGGTATTATGTTTTGTAGTACTGTTCGCGCGTGCACTATAGGGGATACATATAGTTGATAGACTCATAATCCCGACAGTTCCTCATCGCTGCCTTTTCGCAGCATCAACCAATACCATGGTATTATAATATAACTACTACTATTTCGACTCGAGAACTTTTTGAGCTATATTTGCTAGATATAGCTGTGCGTAGTAAATATTTTATTCGTTTTGATCGGCCACACGTAGTTACTCGATTGGAATTTATGCGAAGTGCTACGAACGTTCTTCAACATTTGACGAAACACGCGATATATGTTATAAAGAAGGACAGCAATACTAGCTCGTGCCAAATGTGCGCTCTTGTGCTCACAACTGATCTTCGTGTAGAGTTGCCTTCATCGTTCGCTTTTGTCACGCTCCGACGTGTCCGTATATATATATATATATCTTGTAAGAATCAAGGTCATTGATGACCAAAAAAGCGAGTCGATAGTTGAACTGCATGCATCTAATATTCTTGCGCGTTGAGAAGGAAATGATTTCACAAGACGCGATTCTCTGGATGATACTGCTTGGATATTGCTCATGACATCTGGTCTCATTTTTATCACTGTGCGACAAATTTGGATTAAGCTAGCTATGTTTATTGCATAAAAAAAAATGGTGCGCGAATAACATGGAGTATTTCCGTTCGAGTTGGCCAATTTGTGCCACCTCTCTCGGTGAGCCACAGTGATTTTACGTTAGTTCAATCATCGACGGAAAAGCATTTTGCTCTCGCGGTCTGATCACAGTCGTGCTGAACGGTCGACCGTGCCAAACTGAACGGTCGAACGTCTTACTGGCCCGTATCTCGCTCGTACCGTCTCCTCGAGAATTATAATAATATATAGATACACGAAATTTGGGAGAAACTCGACGTGAGATATTCTACATACATCCGATCGATTCTGTCTCAAACGAGCTGTCGAGTGATTCTATGTATTATAGTATTGTACAAAAATAAAAAATGAAATAGCTTAAAAATGACTAACTGTACCCATGATCCAGATGATGTCACAATGCATATGATGCTGTTTCTATCTTGGAAGTGAAAAGAAACTCCATGCTTCAGTCCTTGGAGTGAGTTATTATTATTATTCCCCATTGCAGTGATGGGGCCATTTCAATCGGTTTCCTTCGACACGCGTTAAATGATATGACACGATTTTTTCTCTCTCGTTCATAACAAGAGTAGCGAGCTGAACCAAGCAACATCCGTTCAGGAAGGCTATACATTATCTATCTATATATATATATATATATATATATATATATATATATATATATATATATATAAAGAGAGAGAGAGAGAGAAATATCGGAGAAGATGACAAAGACAAGAGAGATAGAGAGTGTGAGAATGAGATGTGAAAGTCCTGGTCACGTGGAACAGAGCTTGGTTGAGTCTTTCTTTAGGTATCTAACATTATTCATCTAATGATCGTCTTTGTAATGCTGAATGATGCTGACTGGACCCGGCAGAGTCCCCATTTGAAGAAACAAATCGTTGACACGTACTATTTCTTATTAGTAGTAGTAATAGTAGTAGTATTACTAAAAAGTTGGCTGTGCGTCAGCCAGGAAAATGTATTTATTATTATTACTATTTATGTTGTATGTGTTTCTGTTGATACAACGTTTCCAGCACACAGCTTATTCAGTCGGTTCAACTTATTCTACCACAAAATACTGTGTGTGACCAACTCTATTTGATTCATCAGCGCGCCTAAGTTTTCCTTTTTGCAAAGATAGAGAGAGACAAATAGGAAGATAAATTAACTCATTTTTTGAGCGAAAACCATTTTTTTTGCTGGTTTTATAGTGTCACAACACATTATTATACCAAAACAATATAGTGATGTATCTGCCTCTGCATCTTTGTCCATCGAGGCGCAGCGTTACGAACGTAGTTTATACGTGATACATTATTTTGCCGCTGCTTAACGAGCAGTTCATATATTATTATATTCAAACCATTTTAGTTGAGTAGATAGACATGTAATATATACCGAGACGGCCGGCACTGAACAGAAGGTCGGATGGTCGCTCTATATATATATATATAAATATATATATATGGTGGTGCACCCTACACGATATTTTGGTGCAGCGGTGCTGTACCGGCGACTCTGTTACGGCCGTTGTGGAAGTTGCTACTGTTCTTAATCTCTTCTTTTACATCGTCATCCTCTTCTTGATATTATTGAGATATTTGGGCCTGTGGCACTATGGCGCGCGCTGGAACTGAATTATCTGATACTCATCGTTGCTATAGCTGTCTGTCGACGAGGAAGAAGAGGAAGATGCTCAACGAGTCGTTTGCCTTTGTCGCTGCTTTGGCAAAGGCCCTCCCAACGAAGAAGCCACCATAGAAACAACGGCAGCAGCAGCAGCGGTGCCGGCATCACTAGCAGTATCCATTATAGCACTACAGGAGCTAAACGAGATCGAATTCAATCCGTCGTTCACGATCGTTCGGAAAAGACAAAGATCAACGAGGCCTATGTACAACCGGCGAGATCAGTTGGTACAAATACCGAAGCAAAACGGAGACAGATGCGGCATCGTCGTCTAGTGATGATTGTTCTCGATCCAATAACAAGAAAAGTGGTTCGTTTTCGCCACTCTCTCGCCCGGGCGTCAATCTGCGGTCGACAGAGAGACGCCGGGGCTGGCTCCGTTCATGTATCCGCCAACCAGCAGCATGTTCGGCGTCGATCCTGTTTGGGTCCTCTTTGACCCTTCCAGCTGCTGCTGCTGCTGTTGTTGTTGCTGTTGTGGTGGTGACGCTCGAATTTTAACATCGCCGCATCGTCCAGTGCGCCCGCACAGTCACGCACTTGCTTACACGTGTCAGCCTGCCTGTCTGCCCGTAGAGTATAGAAGATCACCGAATGTTGGACAGTCAGTTAGTTACCGTTCGCTCTAGGGCATATTTTTGCTGTAATACAATCAACCCCAATGCCAGTCACTACCAAAGGCAACGACAACAACAATAAAAAAAACTACAGCCACCGCAATAACCGGGTGGCCGACCAACCTGTGGCGGGTATACACGTATGCCTAGCGTATGTGTATGTGGCATCTTATGGCATTGTTCTCGATGTGTGGTACGCTCGCGAAGACATATGCATCTCAATAATCCCGTCGATTTACGTAGACGTCCTGTGCATGGAGCAGCTGTAACTTCAGCAACAAGAACACCAACTCGAGGGGAAAGCTAAATAACCAATATGCATTTATGTAGGTACGCGATTGGATAACACGCATCCGGTCGACACATACATGAGCTGATATCGACACAGCTTTGTGATGACGATGATATATATGATTCACGGCAAGAAAAAGAATAATAATAATAATAATAAGACGTACACTATATGTTGGCCCACTTTTCATTTGCGTTTGGCCAGTGAGAATCACAATTACTATGGGCTAACTAAATGTTCGATGCCCAACACGCGGTGGTGTCCGGCTCAACCGTTCGCCCTGGGTGCCGTTCTACGCCACTGCCTTTTGCTCCATTGTTTGATCTCGATTGATCCTTCTCCGGTCAATATTGTGTGCTTACTGGTGGTGGTGGTGGTGGTGCCAAGTATAATACAGCAACTACTTCCTCGTCATCACGAACAAGCCAAAGATGAAGATGTTTCTCTATTTTGTTGTTCTTATTGCTTGGTGATGTCTGTCGGTCCGTCAGTGTTACCTGATGCATTCGCTATCGTGTGACGCGTGGCTTCGACAGCCAGCCAACCAACCAACCAGCGGATACCTATAGTGTTGCCCTGTGTTGGTTGTGTTTCGATTGTGGTGTGTCAGGATAACCCGATGAAGCAGCAAAAGGCATGGCGGTACTGACGATGCAAAGTATGAAAATGTTGTTACAACATCAACAACGACCCCGAGGTCGCCCCCGAAAGCTGTTTCAACCACCCACGCATATAGTAAAAAGAGGATCAGAACCGATACTCCAGGAGTAATTTTCGCATTGTTGTATATATATATATATACATATATACGGTCATATGCCCTCATACGTACATTGTGTGCACGACAAACAACAATATCGTGTAAAAATATAGAAATAATAGACGAAGCAATCAGCAGCATTACATATCAGTAATTTTTGTTCGTCTCTCCAGATTCGTCTGTCACATTGATTCCATGGTATAGCCAAACGAACAGAGTCGTTGAATATCCACGTGGCCGATAAGTAAATGCCTTTAGAGACATATACTTTTATCTCATTCTTTTCGCAGTGTCAGAAGTTTCAGGAGCTTTGTCCAGGTCTACAAAGCTCTCTGACGTCGTCGCGTCGATGTGAAGCTCCCCATCTAGAGTGCAACAGCACGGAGGAAGGCAAACGATAAAATAACAGACAAGCGATGCATAGCAAAAGTGAAAGAAAGTAAATGCTATTATATATATATATATATATTGGGAATCGTTTCGGTCAACTACAGGAACTTTACGACGACGCCAGCGAAGTGAGAGAACAGATCCTCCTATCCGTTTTCATTGCCGCTTTCGTCGCTGTTGCTGACTCTGTCGACATCAAATTAGTGAATAAATAATTTTAACTTTTTATCCGTTCTTTCTGCACCTTTATTCGCGGACAAAGATCAGCAGACCCTTAGAGCGCGAAAGAATGATCGAGCCAACAACGCGACAGTTCAAGTGAGAGACACACACACACAAAACACTTTTACCGGGAGGAAAAACATTTCGACGACAGAGAATTTTGGCAAAGCAATCCGTCACGACAGAACTGGCTGATTTCATGACTGACTCGAGTTGAATCTCAGCACTGCGTGGGCCACGCTACGCGACGTAATCATTCTGTCGTCCGTTGTCGGTCCGCGGCACGAGGCCGTATCTGCGTCAGCCTGAACCGCTTATATATATATATATATATATATATATATATATATATATATATATATATAGGTATGTTCTACAGCGGATCGGATAGGGAAACTTTACACGACGGCAAGTGGGGGAGCAGTTTGTCATTGCCAGAAGATGATCATAAAAAAGCCTAGAGGAATAGAATGGAGAGAAAGCGATCGAAAGCGATAGAGAGAGAGAGATAAACGCGCGGATCGAGGAACAACAAAAAAAAATCACACTCAAAAATACATAACACCGACTCGGACGTCGACGAGGCAGTGCAGCCGACGATGTCGTGAAACAACGCATGTAAACATACACGGCCAAGTAGATAGACCGAGCAGTGCGACTGCTCGATTCGTCGTTGGTGGGTAGTCACACTACTTCAGTACTCGCTGCGTGCAAGCACATTGACGCAATCTGTGATTACATAGAACAGGACACGATGTCCATATTCAATATGATGACGCCCGAAAACCAAAAAAAAATATAGGAAAACAATATCACCAGAGAGAGAGAGAGAGAGAGAGGAAATGGTCAGCGTATATTAGTCATACACAAATGCATTGTATCATCAATGAATTTTAATAGCACTAAGTTTTCGTAATAAATTTGAAGACAGTGAGTGAGAGAGAGAGAGAGAGAGAAAAAAAGGAGACGTATATCACAAGACACCTTTTTTTTACTGAAGAAATTCGTGATCGAAGCGGTCGTCGAGAAGCTTCTGGATTGTGTTGAGATCAGCCTTTTTAAACGACGGAAAATAAAAGTAATGAAATGACCTTGCCTCGGCCACTATCAGCCGGCACGGCTTCTACATCTGCTGCCGCTATGAGAGTCATTCGAACGAGAATGCTGGACGCATTCTTCCTTTAGACGCGGATTGGTTTACTCTACGCACCTAGATCTACAAGTTTAATGGTGAAATTATCTCATATCCTATAGTCACATTTGTATTTGTGAAACTGCAATATATATACAAATCGATATTGTGTGGTGTCATGCAATTGATTGTGGCATTCGAAATCCGTTCGAGAGTACAATCTTCTACTTTTTCTTCTTGCTCTTATCTCTCAATCGCTATAGCGCAACCGCTACTATAATATTGCTGTTATTGTCATCGTGGCTGATGTTTCTCGAAGCAGAAGAAGAAGTTAAACAAAGTGAAGATACCGGTGTTGTTTGCCCACTCATCTGTCTAAGTATCCGTGAGTCCGACTCCCCTGCGCCCCATGGGTTCTTGTGTGGCGGTCTGACTGACTGACTGACTGACTATCGGAGTGTCCGTACATTTAATGCGTCATAATGACTTGTGGGCACTGTTTTCGTCAAATTGCTACTACCGACATCGTCTGTAGTGAACGAACGAATGTGTGTGGATCCATCTATATATATATATATATATATATATATATATATATATATATATATATATATATATGCACACGTAATGTGGCCGCTGATCCTGTTGCAGCTGACGTATCTTCTTCAACGTCTTCGCCCCGTTCTTGCCAAAGGCTAAACGGTCTCTTTTGTTCTGAAAACGAGTGATGAGTTTTAAGCCAGTAGCTGCTGAGCCGATGATTCCGGAAGATGCGGCGCCACTTCCAGCGAGAGAGAGAGAGAGAGCGAGCCGCACAGCGCTGCGACAGCTGCTAGAGATATAAGCACTAGAGCTGTTGATGGGCGCCTGTCTTACAACAGTGCAAACGTTGCACACAATCGTACTCCTCGCGGGCATCAACTGGTGCAGAGGCGGCAGCAAAGGCAGCATTTCCACTAGATTTCCACCACCCCGCCCTTGGTTGGCCGGCTAACGCCTGGAAGACTGCTAAGGTGATCTTCTTCCATCGAAGGTGATCCTCTCACTAGCGTCATACACCTTTTTCTCTCCTTCTGTCTATATAATCACAAACACAGACGCGTAGGCGCAAATATATACACACACACACACCCAGACAGACGACAGACTCACTCACCCTAAGACGAAAACTACGGAGAACGGGTGCAGACTACTCTTGGGTGCAGACTTCTTACAAAGTTATCGCTTGAATTGAATTGATGCCGCCTGTATTTTATATTGATGCCCCCTGCATTCGCCGACACGCAGAGCAACTACCTCAACTAATCGGACATATGTGCAACTAAATGAAATGAGCGACTAGCTACGCTGAATATAACAAAGAAAAATAAAGTGCATAGAAGATATGCAAAGAGAGAGCCTTGGTAACACGACAAATGCGCAAACAACCGTGACAACAATCCAAGACCAAGACACAATTGTGTAATTTAATCATCACAATCATAATAATAATAATAATAATAACAACAACAACAACCAAAAGGCGACAAGTAGCAAGTTTCAGTGTGGCTGCTAAACATGGTCATGCATTGGGACAACGACTAGGTTACTACATCTAAAATATCAGCGAGAGAGAGAGAGAGTGAGAGAGCATGACTAGAGTGGTGATATCGCGTTATCGTTCAAAGAATAGCGTAGTAATATGCAGCGGAAGTGTACGGCGCGGATCCCCCGCCCAACAAACGGTTTGAGACCTCGCGCTGATGAAATGCCCGATTAGGACGATGGCACGGCCTCAACTGCGACAGTGGCAGTAACAGTAACAGCAGCAGCTATACCGGCGACTTTGTACAGCGGCAAGGCGATGAGTGAACGAGCAGATTTGCCCCAGAGAGAGGGAGAGAGATCAGTAACAGCAATCGCCGGAAATCATCAAGCGAGTCCAAACAACGGGAGCCCGACAAACAACAACGGGACAACAACAACAACCACAACAACAAAAAACAACCGCTGACGAATGACAATAGCTTGCCACTCGGCTGTGGGAAATCTATACATGCATACGTTTGCTTCATCTATCAAGTATCTATGCATTTATACTAATAATAATATACAATAGTAATCATGTCTGATATAACGAAAACAAATGCGATGCTGGAGGTGGTGGTAGCGGTGTTAGCTAAGCATTCGAAGGATGGACCCATGCAAAACAGGCATGAAAAATTGTCGCCTCCAGCAGCGGAACAACAACAACAGAAGAAGAAGATGATAAAGAGAATAGCGAAGTGCGGAGAAGAGTTGACGGACCACGAGAGCATGATGAGTTAAAGTAAAATACGCATACAAGACATTATTATGTGGAAAATTACTATATATATATATATATATATATATATATATATATATATATGTTTATATTATGCATAGAGGAGTGAATGAATGAAATAAGCGGATATGCAAGCCGCAAAAACAAAAGCCAGAAGGGAGATCAACGGTGACAATTTAACGATTTTCGCTGGTGTCGTTTTTGTTGTTGTTGTTGTTATTGTTGTTGTTATTATTATGATTCCCCGTGAACAGGAACAGGGGCATAATGAGAGGACGCAATAGTTGAAGACGTTGAAAAAAAAGCCTCGTTTAGTTACTGAATGTTTCCCTTTTCTTCCGGCTGATTACCTCGCTTGTAGCAGTGGCTGTTGTTGTTATACTTAATGTTAGTGGCGGTGACGCTGGTGGCGAGCTCCTTTGTGTGATTTTTTTTCGGACTGTTTAATTTGTGCTTCTCTCTACTGCTCCTGCCGGTCGTGAATACGACAGCATTTGGGACTGAGCTGTTGAATGGTAGTGGTGGCCGGTATCTATAACGTTATACGTACATTTGGTGTTTGAAGTGGCGACGATTGAGATGCGTTCATTGAATCATCAGGCTCGTGAAGGTGGGGCATGCGAATTGGTCATGGCAATTCTGTCCCATGATAGCTCACTTGTCGATGCGCATGCATGCATGCATGCAGGCAACATGAGAAGAAAAGATGACAATAGGGGTGGTGTTCAGCATTGATGCAGTGACTGAAGGCTATTCAGATGTCCCTTGGCTTTTCATGCGGAAGTACCCATTGAAATGCTCATTGGCGGCTACGGGTACATATGCACAACTGTGGAAGTTGGCCCCCAAAGCCAGATGGACATACACGTGTACATCTTAGACTTATAGATGTTCATTATATCCAGTACAAGGCCACTAATTGAAACTCTACGGATCCGGATGCCGTTTAATTCGGTTATCCACTCGGTTTGTTTATCAATTGTCCTCATATTGGTGTTTGGTTGGCCGAACAAAAACGCGCGTTCTTATCAACGCGAAACCCATTATTCGATTTCAATCCTTATTGAAACACAGCTCGGAACCGTATTTATCCAAAACGATTGGATCCCTCGAAATATGGCCAATGATAAAGGGGACTAATCGTGCCTTCAGCTAGGTTCCAATTGTGTGCCACCGTTAGACACCGACCCTGTGCCTTCTATAATGCTCTATGTTATAGAGCAGCCATGTGGTGCTTATCTCTATACAAATAGGCAATGACCAAAGCCCCCTGGATGGTCTAGTGGTGAGCGTCTTAGACTACTAGACCGGAGGGACACGTGTGTGTTGGGTTCAAATCCTGTCAGACGCAGAGAATCTTTGGAGTTCTTTATCATCTTTCTTTATCTGAGGATTCTTGTCAGGTACGAGTAAGACAGAGAATAAGCAAAGGTGGCCCCGACAGGTCCTCATAGTAATACCTAAAGGTTAAGAGCTGAGGCCTGTCAGATAGGGGCAGAACAGCAGAGGGTCAGCTCAAAAATAAAAAAAAAGGCAATGACCAAACGAAGCAACATCCAAGGAATCTTATAAATCTAACCTGTTGTGGGACCGTACCCGGCACAACCGCAAACTATTTAATAAAAAAATCTTTGTCCTATTTGCTGTAACCTCCGTCCACTCTCCGAGTTTCTACCCTTCTCACACGCTGCCCGAACTAGATTATTGGCATTATATTTCTTCTCGATATTAGTTCGACAGTGGCCTCATCCGGTTCTTTTCTATTTTCTTACCCGTTATCAGTCTGTTAGCCGTTTCTTTCATCACAGTTGTTGCTCGTAAATCAAGTATATAATATATAATGTGTGAGGGTACTGGTGTGTGTGCGTGTGTGTGGGTCTGTGTGTGTGTATATATCTGATAAGGCGATATCTGATCGATCGACAGAATGGTGACTTCGTTTCGAAACAGCGAAAGTGTGACCCCGCTGAATGTCGCTCGAGCGCACATAAGTGTGTGCTGGTTGACTTGCCAGCCATAGTGGTATCCAGGCAGGCTCCCTTACAAAGCTACATAGCAACGGGGGCGCCAATCGCCAATTGCGCAAGGTGACTAAAAACAAGAAATGACCAACACGGCTGAACAACGCGTGATAGACTCTGTCGGAACGAGCGGTCACTGGCAACACAGACGCACACGAGTTCCGCAGTGGGTTGAGGAGCTCGCTAGCTCGCGCGCGCGCGATCGCACGCGGGAGGGCGGGCGTAGATAGAACTAACATTGGTTGTTATTGTTGCCTGCTGATGCTGTTAGCTGTCGATATCATTCTTGAAAATTGTTTAAAAATCAATCGCCAATTTTGGCAACAGCAGTCCGGCGCCCTGCCAGCTCGTTGAGCTGTTGTCGAATTGCCGAAATCGGGAGCATTGGCAAGCGCGCAAAAAAAAAACTCCCCTTGTTGTTCACTCGATGAATGACCGTTAAGCAAAGCAAAGCTAAACATGGGAAACTCTATGATGGTGGAGGTAATATTACATTATGGAAGAAAGCAAGCTATAAGATAACGAACCTACCGAGTTTCGAAGGGGTTCGGGCGATTCATAGGTAGTGATGATCGCATTGTGTATTCACTTCTACACAATAGCACTGGCACCCTTATGCAGATTTTGTTCATGCGTCTATATCGACCTCTTAGATATCGATTGTAGCCATTGTTTCGTAGCTTCTATTGGCATTGCCAAGACAAGAGACAACGAGCTTATGCAATATATCGTCGATGATCGATATCAGAGAGTAATGCCTTGCTTATTAGAGCTTGAGCATATATTTGATCAAGCCGAGATCATCATGCTAAGCACGTCAATGCAACTTCAGGATAAATTGACTTAAAGTACCACCTATGTGGATATACGGGACATACAACTGTTGGGTGTTTTTTGTGATCCATTGTCATCCCTGTTCTATATAGTTCTGATACAATGGTGCATTGAAAAATAAAATCACTTACAAAGATCAAGTTTGCCATCGACATGCATTTAGAGAGTGAGGAGACTGTGTCGTATTAATTTATAGGATAATGATACACATCCTGTATAGATATATCTTTGCACGCGGCCGATTATGTTATTTTTGAAGATGTTACAATTGAGCAGGAATTATTCTATAACCTTAATATAGACTCTCGAATGTCTTCTGCCATCGAACTCAATTGTGATAACGGGTAGCTAGAAAATTAGGAGCGTGCCTCACACGTATTGCACGCATATATGTGTCATCAGGGAAGCCTATAATTTGTCATACCTGTGCATTGTTTTTAACTCCCAATTTCATTGCCCAGCAAACATTGTTCGCCCAACAGAAACTTACATTACGTCTCCTGCGTCCAAGCTCGTGTTGCGCACGAACACTTCATCATTCACATGGCCAAGTTACGATAACGGTTGATACTTTACTGGTTTCATTTCGACAGTTAAAAGTGACCTGATAGTGAGTTGAACCACACTTATATAAGCGTTAATAAAGATAATTACTGAGACTACCCCGCGAGGGACGATTGCATGAACAGGATCTTCATATTATTGTTTCCTCTTTAACAACTTTTCTTTCGGACGCACCCATCGGACATTAATGGGTGCGCATGGTGCGCTCATTAAAGCAATATGATTTTAAACTTTATATATATATATATATATATATATATATATAGTCGTACATACCTAGAACACATTTCTATTCTATCTCAGATGGTCTTTAAAATCAATTAACATATCGATCAGCCATGAAAATAATACCGCTGAATGAATTTCAGTGATACCGACCAACGAATATCTGATCTTCAGTAATAATTGATGAATAATTACAATAATTTACAGGTCGATGTACGTATTTCACATTTCGTGTGTACGCCGTAAAGGGTGTGATCATTAATTCAATACTATTGGATAGCTTACAAGTTGTCTTTTATATTTGACTAAGTTCTCCTGAAGGTTAAAAAAATACAACAGCAGTAAGTCCAATTTAACGATGAACCCGAATCCATGGTACAAGAATGTCCTGTTCAGACGTGTATTTTCTGATATATATTCTCTATAATGTTATTAAGGGCACCAATTGGTTTCTCAACAATAACAGCTAATATTTTCATATAAACGTCATAATTGTATTTCATCATGTTACTTCTTTATCAAAGCTGACTTCAAACTTTATATCGTCTAAACGAAATAACGATATCATTAGGCTTTGAAAAGTCGTTAGTTGTTGACATGCTTGTAACCGTGCAGCAATTATTATTTTTATGAGTTGTGTAACTATATTATACTTTGTTTATTTAATAACTCATGTTGATAACTGTAACTATAGCTGTATCATGTGTGTTTACGATGATACTCTGTGCGTACGACAACTATACAACGTTACCCTAAGACGATTTCGATTCTTTCCACATGATAGCATGGTTTTTCATTGTTCTCACGCAGTGAAGATACTGGCTAATGTAGGAAACACTCAAAAACATGTTATTCATTTAATATTAGTATGTGTCTTAATATATGCAATAATTAGTAACATACTTGGGGACAGGGTGTAAAGCCGAGGCCGTAATGATCACCCCCGAAGGAGGCGATGATATTGCCTCGTTGCATTACAGCGACAGTGAAGGCGCTGCATAAGGAATCATGTTATGTCATCAAATAGCTATTATGCTATCTCTCGCTAGAGGCATGCTGCTCTCGCTAAGGGCATTATTCGCTTCCTAATAACTGACATCTTGAGTGCATTGACAACAACGTGTCTCGACGACATCGTCGCTGTGTTGGCTTCGGTAGCTGTTGGTGCACAACAAGTAGATATGTGTTATACAAATCGCCAAGCAGCTATCGGACTTGCTAAAAAAGTTCGGTGATACTAAGTCAAGTAAGAGGGAGAGAGAGAGAGGGAGAGAGAGAGAGAGGGAAAGAGTTAAGGGATAGTTATTATAATAGTTGTTCTTGAAGAAGATACTTCACATGAGAATAAAATTGTTACAATCACTAGACGCAGCATTAATCGTCTACGCAGATCGTATGGCCGTTGCTACTATTATTATCGAATATTGTTTATTATCAAAGTATTTATTTTTATCGAAGATTGTTCAAATAAAGTTTACCGCAGCAGAGACCATCAAATAAGTAGGTTGTATATAGAAAGTTGTATATTCACGCTATCCAATTAGCGTTATTTCTAGTGCGTATACTGGCACAAACACTGTGAGTCCCAGGTAGGCATGCTACACACACACACTAACACATATATATTGGCCTGTCAAGCCATTTGTCAACAGCGGAGACGGTGAATGAGAGAGAGAGAGAGAGAGAGGCAGAAAGCAGCACTCCTTCTAAATGCTTCTGGCGGGATAGGATTTTCCTTTAGTCCTTCCCTGTTGAACACTCAGCACCTTTGCAGGAATGTCTTTTCTTTTCTGTGGTTCAAATCGAGGCCGCATTCCCCTGCTTCCGATCATTGCCGAGGCCACATCTTGCAGTAGTAGCTTTTCTTTTGGGAAAAACAACATAACCTATTGCTCGGCTCTAGCCGACTTAGCTCGAGATGCCAATGCGATGACTACGCTAGGCCAGCCTGGCAAGCGAGCGTCTTCGATCTCGTGCTTAAGGTAAAATGGGTAACACAGCCGATAGAGGTGACATAGGAGAAGCACAACGCTATTCAGCAGCAGCAGTAGCAGCTACTGGCTGGGGTCAGCCGTGGGCGGAAGGCTTTCAACGTTTCGACCATCACACTCCGCTACTAATATATAATATATATATATATATATATATATTCCTCCTATCAGGGCTGAATAGAAAGAGAGGGATAAGAGATGAATGAGCTGAAGAAAAAAGAAGCCTCGTGGGACGTCGGGCTGCCACAGAGCGGTAAATATTTCGAAATATTGGGGTCGTTTCGAAAGGCTTAAATGTGTGAGAGTGTGTGTGTGTACATATCTCTTACCTTCCTCTATAAGGATCTTGATATATGAGGGCCACATTCTGACAGCCGGAAGAACAAAAAAAATTCATTAGGCTTCACTAGTTTCGGATCATCGCAGCGTAGAAATGCACACACATGCGGAAATCATAAAATACGGGTGCAGTACTTGAAAATGATACCATGAAAACATTTAATTTACGAATCCATTGTCCTTGCAACTAAGATAAGTGATCCGCAGACGTTGCTGAGTTACTGACAGTCGTCATTGGCTGTATGTTTCTAGTCGAATCTCATTGTATAATATTATAGTCGAATGAGAAGGTGGCGCACTTCTGTTGAACAACAACACAACTGTGTAGACACGCTGCAGATACAAGTATAATAAGATGAAGCGACGAAACACATAATACAGTACCATATTTTGTATATTGCCATTGAAATCACGGCAGACACCAGCGAGGTCGGTGACGTCCGCTCTGTCGTAAGTCGTTGCCACAGAATAGCCCTGCTATACAAGGCCTTAGAGAAAGTTATCTAAGTGACAGCCTGACACATAGGTGGACGATTGCTACAGTTCAATTCAATTCAAACAAATGTTTATTGACGGAACTGCAATGTACCTGCTTAAGTTCTCGTAAAAATAATAGTTAAAAGAATTATTGCAACGTATATTTTATATATAAAGGGTACACATTTTTGTACAATATGTAAACATTGGGTAAGATACAAAACAACTATCGTGCAGCGTCCCCTAAATAGAATATATATAAAATCTCTTTGGAAGGCGACAATCTCGATGATTTCTCCCCGTGGGCAGAACAATTTGAAGGAGCGTCCGCCACTCATTGGTAATGGCCCATTTCTCAGGATAACGTGCGCTTGTAAACGTGCTGCACCGTATTTCTTTAGGTGGATCAGACGTCGAATCCATGGAAGCCGTGCACTCCTCGAGAAACAAAAAAAAATATAGATATATATAAACATGTACTATAAATTGGTTTGAATATAGTTTGCTATTTCGGCGGTGTTCTTCTTCCCATTTTTGTGGTTATATCTGGATGAACCTCGCTTGCAGTTGTCGTTATCGTTGTTGTTGTCGTTATCGTTGTTATTGTTGTTGTTGTTGTGGTGGTGGTGATGCGGATGATGATGGTGTTCTCGTTTTTCAACCGAATTTCGCTTTCGTCGAAAGTCGACCACGCATCGCAGATTCCGTCGACAGCGTTTACTGCACACATCTAACGCACACTGAGACATACACCACGCATCAGACGCTCGCCTGCTTATATTGCCCATGTTGATCTCACAGATGATATTGACTTCGGTACGTTTTATATATATATATATATATATATATATATATATATATATATATATATATATATATATATATACTACCTACGAATAATATATAAATCTGCTTTTTGGTATCTTCGGCGTTGCCAGGTCTGGGTTATCGTTCGTGTATCGAAACCGGCCCCTTTCTGCCTGTCGTAACGTTGAACGCCTGATACAATTCAATTGGCCAGGGCTTGGCCACCTTCATGGGTAGTGGCGCGTCGAGTGTCTGTCGTTCGTGACGGGGTACGCGCTACCCTCGGCTGATCAGAAAGAAGCCAGAAGACGGGTCGGGATGATCCGGCCGACGAGCGATCGAAAAAGCGTCCATTAGAATACGATATATGGGGCTGGTGCCAACTGGGCCGCTGACATCGTCCCCGCTACACTCAGGAACGATATGTGCATCCAATATGCATCCTGTCGACGCCTTGGATTATGTTAGATACTTCTATTGTTCGTTATTTTTATTATTGCTCCTGTTGTCGTTGTTGTCAGAAATCAATTGTCGCACATATGTACCCATTATATATATATATATATATATTATATATATAACGATGAGCCGGTAGTCGTACAGTTCGACCATTGCAAGTAATGAATCAGTTTGGCCATTATTGTATCGACGGTGCTAAACAAATTTATGGAGCTTCACTGGCGACAGTGCGAGTCCGAGCTAACGAATCTCAGCAGTCATAATCTGAGCGGCTGTAGCTAACGATGTATAGCACATCGACAACAGGACCTATTGTCTGTTGTATATACAAGTGCCACGAATTCAATTTGATGTCATCCACGTTGTATAAAACACTGTCAGTATCGTTCATGTGTCCACTTTGCAATCACATGATGATGGCATTATTTTTACGCTCCGCAAAGCTTTATACTGCCAGAAACACTTCCAGTTGATTAGCGAAATTATACCTAACTGTTATCGCTCCGCAATTAATAGTTAAAGTTTACTAGATATCTGCTTTAAGTGTGAACAAACGTCGCAGATATTATGTGCTATTTAATCTATCGGTAGTGACTGGAACAATATACGACATTTTTATGTTGTTCCCCGTGGGGGTTTATTAATAATTATAAGGAGGGTATCGCAGTCACCAAAGATGTAAGAGCCTCTTGACGGACGCTCCATCGCCCCAGTTTCTAAGCCTACCCCCTCTTGGTATATTTATTATCGTCCAAATTATATGAATAATATAATAAATATAAGTATACAATTTAATATTATTATTATAATTTTATGGACAAATATACAAGTATAAGACACGTTAGATATGCATATGCCTTGTTGGATTCGAAACGAACATCCTTGGTCCTAAGTTCCTGATTCAAGGAAATTAAGTTCGCCAACACGTCGTCATCTCCATCTCAACTGTTCTAATATGGAGCCCTTGTTTTTCTAAGCTTGATTATACACCGACGAGGAGTCAATTATCGAATTATTTTGATACATGGGGAAAAGGGGCGCTAATTACGGCGCCAATCGTTACTTGCGCACATAGGTGACCATACTGCCCAAAGAGCTTTACAGCTTACAGACAACCAATTGTGGGTGCAGGTCCAGCACACCCTATCGTTCCTTGTACAAATCTCGACCGTATTTGCGCTCTATGGTGTCTACCGTAAACGTTTTCGCGTGAGCGAAAACCGACTTGTTGTTGTTTCTACCATTGCTATCGTGTGTATCATTGGTGGACATATCGATCAGACATCTCTCTCTCTCTCTCGTTCGCTCGTCGTCTCTCATCTGTGTGTCTCCATCGTATCAGGCTGATCTGGCCGAAGCAGACCAGACCAGCTTGTGTTGTTGCCTACCGGTATTCAACAAACTGGCGAGTCCCGCCTGACCACCTTGAAGAACGGAACATCTCAATCAATTTTCGTCGCGGCTCCCCTATTCAGACGACGACGTCGACGGCGACGACGACTCTGCGCTGCGCCACGCCAGCACCAGCAACAACTACAGCAGCAGCATCGTCATCGAGACAGTCACACGACCGAATATCATCGAAGGGAATGGCCATAGTGAGTGCATACGCATTGAATCGTGGTCCCCACAATCTCATCGACTACTTCTCCCCTCCGTCACTGGGGATCACATCATCAGGGGACTACCGCTGCTAGTACCACCTACTACTGCCACAGCCGAGGAATCGACTGCGTCCGCGCGAAGCACCGGCTACTCGTATTTTTGATTCTCTTCGACTGCACATCCTTCAGTCCTCCTGCAGCTCCTTCAGCACGTGCTTGGCTCCTCCTCCTTCTCCTCATCGCCTGCGTTGCCACCCCGACCGCCCGGCCGCCCGCCCGCCCGCCCTCGTTTTGCCTCTTCGGATCGAAGAAATGAACACTCTGTTGTCCTCCGCTCCTTTTCGCCGCTCCGCTCGGTTCATTTGCTCATTGCGAACGACATTTAGACCCTTGCGGCCAGCGACAGTGTATGATAACTGCTGCAATGGGGGACCTGTCGCGGTGTTGGGGTCTCGCTTGATAGGCGGTTGCCTTGAATGAGACGAAAGGTCGAACGAAAGAGAATGAGATCGCGAGAGGCTCAGCAGAGATCTGCGGCGACGATATTTGTGGCGTATCGATTTGTTTATGTAGGGAGGCCCACAAAAGTCCGTAGAGTCTTTATGTCTGTCAATGTAGGCCTCTTTCGATGTACGTTTGCATTTGTGCGGGCGAGTGAGTGTATCGTCTTGCCGATACCCGCTTGTAATACAGCTCGAAGTATGCACGAAAGCCTAAGAGGGTCGTGGTGGTGGTATAGCCAAGGCAAGCGGTGGGGAGCAAAGATGGCCGACTTTTCAGCAGCTCAGCGCGATAGTTGGTGCTCCTTTTACTTTTTGTCCAGTTGGCGAAGTTTCTTTACGTCGGTCTTTCCAACGAGGTTGGACTTCGAAGGGGGAATCCCGAAGATGAAACTCACCGAAGCAGAGAAACAAAATGAGAACAACGTGTTGGCGCATGTGTGTGCATCTGATTCGATTAATCGATGTTTCAACGAACGGTGTTTTTAAGGAAGTGTCCGATGATTCGGGCCGACATCGGTCCAATTGGAGGATATCGATCATAAATCGAAGAGCACCGGTTCTCGAGAACGCCTGAGCTAATCTTCTGGAATGCAATTTGAATGCTAGCGGACCTGCATGCAAACGTCTACGGATAGAATTAGTTAGAGGAGCGGCAGAGATTAACCGACGTCGGTAATTGTAATAGTTCGATCAGCAATCAGTGCGTTCATCTATTGATCAGAAAGAAATGAAACCATTCAGCCAGAGAGGCTGCTGCTTCTGCACCAGGTACCAAGAGGTGTGGCCGGTTATTTTAATTCCACCGAAGTAATTAGTAATAACGAAGTCGAGCTGTTTCCAACGATTCGATACAACGCCGAACCTTCATCTGGGGTGTTACAGCCGTGGACTTCGAGAGCTCCCACGAGAGCTTGCTATCTCACAACTCGTATGCCGATATCAACAATAGGAGACCTACCTCCAGTCAGGTCGTAGTTTTTCACCCCGAAATGTATACCATGCAATTTCAGTTTCGCCAACTCCCAATGTCTCACCGCTTCGAAATGCGACAGTCAGCTCTATGATCAAATCGTGGAGAGGGAGACACAACTTGAAATGTTGTCTTGACGATTTTTCCCGAAAATCAAATTTTCCAAAAATCTCTGGCGCATTTGGTGTAACTTAAATCTAAGCTAACTAACAGCAGGCATAAACTCCATCTGATACCTGTATTAACTTCATCAAATGCCTATATATTATAACAACAACTGTCAACGCAGGCGAACGCAATGTGCGTGTATCTGTGTGCAGAGAGCGCACGTGAGTAAATGTGCAATACACTATATATATATATATATATATATATATATATATATATATATATATATTAAATTGTGTGTTTATTATTTGACGACTGTGAAGTGTAACTATTCCTCATTGCTGTTCCATCAGCTGACATGGTCCAACAAGGACAGACCCAGGCAACAATAGGACGCCGCCAAAGAGCGATTTCATGTTATCCTTACCATCAATCCCTAGTACGGATAAACAGTCGATGAGGGATTGGATGACGAGTTGGTGACAGAACCGAACACTGCCGCTGGTGTCCTATTTATTGTTATTACAAAACAACAACACTGTCATAGTGGTTGTTTGTTTGTTTTGATTGACGCCGTCGTCGCTCGTAGAATTCCACTGTTAGCCTCAGAGCATGATCCGAATAACCCGCCGGAAAATGTATATATATATATATATATATATAGGTTACAGCCTCTTCAGTACCAGGTCTACAGTCGATAGTCCCCACAAGTACGTTGATGATACCAGCTCGTCTGTCCCAGTTGAACTATTATAAATACATAGCATAATATTATTCTAACGGCCGGTAAATGAATTTATCTGTTGAACTGTCATAGAACGTGCAAACGTAAAGTGTTCATGGAAGTCGGAGTTACTCGTTACCGTTGTCGTCGTCGTCACCATCATCCTCAACCGTGAATATGTGGCCAGGTTGAACACCATAGAGAATGTAACAATCGGGCAACCGTTATGCAAATATGGCATCTCTATGCAGCACTGACTGAACAATGTTATTGTCGTATTACTCTGTCATTGGATTAGTGCTGCTCTGCAAATGAGATCATAATCGCACACGCACCGATAATTAGTTTTCTTACTATTATTCTAAAATCCACGGGTTTATTAAGTACCAGCTTAATTAAAGAACGATTGATAATATAGGAGCAATCGATAGATCGAAGGTCAGCCCGTTAACAGCTTCGATAGACACCATTTTATAAGGACGTATTTGGTTTTATTTATAGGACCATTATTCTAAAATAAGAGCCACCTGCGCAAATGACACATTTGCGATGAACTTGCGAGAATCGACCGCTCTCGGACACAGCAGCTGTTCTTAAAGTGGCGTGCATACTACACAACACAACATGACGTCCGATCTACAGCATACACTGGCATTGTATATGGGACAGAGCTTGAAGATACGTACTTTCGCTGGCCCTCGACAAATTACATTATCTAATGTGTAGAGCTCTATACATATAATGCGATCTGCTCATTAGTTATTTGAATGTATATCTATATATACATGTACCTGTGACATACAATTGTCGAGGCGAGGTGTTGATTAATCACCAGACAACATATCCGGCAGGGCATTCTTCAATATATTGTACCAATATTTTACCAGAGCGACAAATCGAACTGCAAATTACAAATTGCGATCTATTGCTCAGATTGTAGCGAGCAGCAGCAGCATCAGTAGTTGATTTAGGGAGCTTTTGTTCTACGTGCCCCGCTGCTTTATGCTGTTTCCCTATAAAACACGGACACACACACATATATATATATATATATATATATATATATATATCCGAGCTTGAAATGTCTGTATGCTGTATAGATATAAAAACGTATATATAGATATTCGTAGCAAACGTTCAATATATGTGTAATAATCGTCAAACAAACGCATGTGTATAAGCCCATATATATGGGCATACACACATGCAAGTGAAGTATATAACATCAAATGGGTACTACCGTCATCAACGGAGTCATCTGTTTTCCAACAGCCCTCACGGATATATGAACATTCCCTTCAGATTTTTTCGTTGGTTTACTAACCCCTAGGATCTCCGGTGAAGTCCGCGGTAGCTGGCAGTAACTACAGCCACCACCGCCACAGCAGAGGCCCCTATCTCTGTCCTGGCGGCGGGACATCACAGCGAAGACACATCTATCTCTTCGCTGCGATTGGATTCTGCTGGGGCCGCTGTTCAATTGGCAGACGATCAGTAATCACAGTAGAAATCGAAGTTGCACATCGATTTGATTCAACAGCAGCAACAACAACAGCAGCAGTAGCAGCTGCTGCTGCAACAAAACGGCATCATCATATATATTTCCTCATCACCATGGTCACCCCGTATGGGTACAGCGGTATTATAGTGATCACCATTACGATATCATCTATCTACACTTCATACTCGTACATACGCATTTCTGTGTATTGCAGATGTTTGTACACATACACACACACATATATATATATATATATATATACTTATATATACAATAGTCCCTTCTATAACAACTAGCCAACAAAATATAGGACAAAAAAAGATAAGGCCCGCAAAAATAAGTAGTTGGATTCCACAGTGTAAGATATCAGCTTTCAATTCTCATAACCGGAGCTCCAGAGGAGCGGCACGTATTGTGTTCAAAAATATATTAACCGGCACATATTGTGTTATGTGCCTAAAATAGGCACATATTGTGTTATTCTCGTAACACACTATGTGCACCATTATGGAAGTGCACCCGAGAACTCGTTCGGTGTGGACAGATCGGAAGAACGTTCGCCGACAGCGATCGTCTGTCTACAAGAGTCAAGTCTTCCGCGGTGCAAGCGCGGAAGTCCGTTATGAAAATCGTATTCCTAACGCTACGCAGGTCTGTCTTAGTTTCGCCGACGGCGTATACCGAGACGGCCAAAGTGTACAGCGCTAATAGAGCGCGATCATCACATACAATCGTCGACAGCCATCGTTTCTGTCATATTATCGCCTTCTACAATATTCGGGGCGCGTTCATCAAATCCTTCACGCACCAGCATCAACAAACGCGCTATCTGCCTGTCAACACTAGCGAGTGCCGTAGTTGTACAAATGCCGTGATGCCACAGGGGTGGCGGTGGTAGTATTAGTGAAGTGCAAGCATTGGCAGGAGAACGGGGGGTAGCATAAATTAATGAATCGAGGCTGTCTTTATTTGTTCCCTTTATCCTTTTCTCACTCCAATTCTTCCCTCGGCCCCACCCCCCGATGATGTTAGAGCCCGATCGGACGAGAATCAGAACAACCTAGATTGAACCGACATTATAGCTACATCACTGACGAGGGTGTGATGTTGGTTATGGCAATTACGGCCACACTGAGTATCATCATGATCCAAGCTGCATATATATATATATACACATAAGAATGAAATGTAGATGGTTATATATAATATACTGGAACGAATCGGATCCATCCGAGCGAGGTATAAGCGTGGGTCAGCCAGTGGCAGAGTCTTGCACTCACCGTACACTACTACTAATAATTATAGCACTCAAATATAATATAACACAATGCATATAGTGGATTTTTGTTTATGGCCTAAGGGCCCCGTCAGACAGTTCTCGGTACTTAGTATCACTATGATAGCATTACTATGAGTAATAATCGGGAAGCAAATCAACGGACGGAGGTTGGACATTCGGCGTGGACCATATCCCACTACCGGCCCCAGGCACGGCCACTATAATACCGGTGATACCCAATGCAAATCCACCAATGACAAAATATGCGGTGAACATATTCAATGCATTAGCGGTGCTATAGGCTTTTTATATTCTAGATATTTGGGCAATCTACTGACTACGTCAGTGCCGGCAAGGTTTCCTTGCTATGCGAGACCTGAACTCAACCTAAGGAATGGCAGGATTTTCTTTGATAAATTCGTACAACGTTTTCCGCAGGAAATTTTGTATTTTTATGACTGCAAGTTTATTTTATTTATTAACAAAGAATAACTAAAAAAAACAAGGATACGAAAATGCTAAAGAGATTTTCATTCATGAATAATTCTAATATGGCATGACTAGGTGGTCTCGATGTGGTATGGCCAATGGTATTCATAGGGCGACGAATTTTTTAAATGTTTTAATTATGCCCTTATTACCAATTTGCGGTGAGGATCGACTTCACCAAAATATTTCATCCACTTTTTCTTTCTTTTCACATTTTTTTGATGGAGTTGAAACTAACAATTTTTGTGGCACGTCTGTACATCTCTAATAAAAAAAACGTGTAATTCATATTCACGCCAGCTACGAAGAAGCAAAGTAAACAAATGCAAATCTTACCGGATGATCATCTTCTTTATTATGATTATTATTATTATTATTCTCGTATCACAGCAGCAACTGAGTCAATCCAGTGACGACAGTGTCCAAACAGTTTGCTCGTCTGATGGTTCCTCTCGTTCGTTTTTCAAGTAGACATCTGTGCTAGTTTAAAGTGTTTTGCTTAATTATAATTTGTTGTCGTAAAACGCAAAGACATAATACGGTGACGCACAAAGACGGACGACCGCTGTCGGTCATTTTAGAACGGGTTCAAATTGCTGCTGCAGCATCTCCGCCGTTACCATTGCCAACGCTACTTTTGCTGCTGCTGCGGTTGTCGCCACCGCCGTCGCCGCCGCGCCACGGCGGCTACTGTGAGGATCTGTTGGCAAGATCCACAAAGGCAGCGGAGCCAACCGCGTCTAGCACGTTGCTGATGGACAGCGGTCGACAACGGTCAGGCAGAGTCAGCACCGCGATAAGAAGACGGGGTTTAACAGGGCAGGAATGAAGGAACGGAGGGTCAACTTCATTAGTAGATCACTTCGTCACTTTTTTTTTTTTTTTTTTCTTGTTGGTTCGTGGAGCGCTCGTTTGTTTGTCTGTTTGTTTGTTGCTTGCTTAGAGTGTTGGTTGATTTTGTATCCGGAGGGTTGCCACGTGCACTGGGATGTACCGACCGTTCATCTCTTGTGATGATGGGCGGTTGGGGTCTCGATCGATGTCGTTGGCGTCGTCAGAGTGATGTTACCCTCGTGGTGACGATGGAAATTGATGCCATTGCACTAAAACCGAATCGTCTATCGCGCAACAACATCTGGACGCCGGTATTTGCGATGGACAGTACACCCTCCACACACGTGGTGCTTTCATTCAGGTCGTTGTTCAACGGAAATTTGTTGTTTCGGGAATATTTTGTTCCTATATATAATAGACACTGCTGTGGGCAATTGTGGTGTGACCGATCCGAGTGGGCTGATAGATATAATACATCCGTGGACAAATATTTGACTCGCGCCGCCGCCGCCGAGGCAGCAGCAGTCATGCCATACAGTGAACCAGAAACTTTTGTTTCTCGCAACTCGAAAATCTGACGAGTGATTCTTCTCTCTAATATCAAGATTTTGCTTCGTATGACAGTTCTTTTTGCCCCTCTCCCCCCGCGATTATGAAGTGCCGCCGACGTTAGCAAAGTACTGATCAGGTGGAAGAGACAGAAGTGCTGAGCAATGGGTGGTAAACGGTGAAAGGAAACCATGAGAATAATATTTGTTAACTGTAAAATACTACACACATACACACACACATATATATATATATATATATATATATATATCAACTTGCGTGAGTATATCGTATCAGTCATTTGACCCATATATTGGCGCACATGACCTCAAGATGAGGCGCAATGCTAACAGTTATAATTTTATGAATATTATGTGAAAAATATTGATTCACTAATTCATATGCAATAGTACTCCTTTGGCAATGGTGATATCATTCACAGGTAGGAACATGCATACTGCATATTGCAATTGAGCAAAAATGGCCAAGTTGCTCATTTGGCCGACTCCTACCAGATATCAACTATTTGATCACCGTATGCACAAGCATTTAATGGCACTCGTCTTGCTGCCGGTGCACGTAATAACATGCCAATATATGGCGTTAATAATGCTCCTCATAACGACCTCATGTCAACTTGTCGCGTAGCCCACTATTCTAGTAAAGACGATGCAATTTTACAACGCACTAGGAGATGAATAAAAGCGGTCTGTAAACCTTGTAAGCATGCCTGCAAGAAAGAGTATATGCAGTTATTATTATTATAGCAAAACCATTAAATTTCCTACAGTAAGCTAGTATACATTCACGAGTTCCGATCAGGCTCCAATCGTGAAAAACAAAAAAAAGGGGAAATAAACTGGTTGCTGAATTTCACCAGCAACAGCGGCAGCAGCAGCAGGAACTCGGCAGTTGCGCATGGGGTGCGGGATATATCGGTGGCGTTCATTTATCCGTAATAGCGATTGTAGACGTCGTCGTTGTCGTCATAGCTGTTATTGCTGTCTCCGTTGCTGTTGTCGTTCTCGACTTTGGTGTGTTCTGTTGTAATCATATTCATTCACTGGCAAAAGGGAGAGAGAGAGAGAGAGAACTTTGGGGGTCGGTGTGGGTTAGACTACAACAGCATATGGTGATTATTCTCATACTCGTAATGTGGGCAAAACTGATGCAACGATGCAATAGATTACGACCACAATAAAAGAATTCTGCTCACCTGTGTTTTCACCCCTGATGCGGCGGGCTTGCTGTTGTTCGCCCCAGTCTGTTCGGTTCCGTCGGGACCTTTGTTCGCGTATATATATATATATATATATATATATATATATATATATATAGATGTGTATGCGTGTACGTATCTCGTCGCCAGCCGGTGATAATTTTGCTCGATATTTGTTGTTTCTCACGCTCGCTGTCCGGCGGAAATAAATAGGGAGAGTCCAGAGAAAGCAGACTTAACAAGATTAGCAACAATGAGCGTAGCGGTCGCCAACACGAGAGAAACGAGAAGAATAAAAAGAACAAGCGGCGGCGGCGGTGGCGGATGCCACCACAAAATGTCTCAGTAGATGAGTTGCACCAGCAGCAGCAACATGAATGGCTGATAGCGACAGCCGACTGGGGCCAGGTGCCCCCGCTATGGGCAGCGGTAGTTCTTGCACGGGGCAGCCAGCACCAGGGCGGGCACTTCCGAGAAAATACGATACTCAGGATGACATACCTATTGCTACAACATATATATTATATTAAACGCAACGACAGCCAGACACAGGAAGACACGCATAGAGGCCAGCACAGTGAGATGTACACCCATATAAGCACACCACAGGTAGACAAACAAGCAGACAAATAAAGGGAGGCAGACAGATATAACAATAAAAGTGAACACTGATAACAGGATGCTGGAGGAAGGGGGTGATGTCTTCAGTGCAAATTGAGGTGAGAAAGACAACTGCCATTGAGTGATTAATCGAGAACTGCTTGTTTTATTATTATTATTGTTCTGATTACTGCATGTGATTCAATAAGTTATATTTCCGTATGCGGAGAGCTTATACAACAATAGATTAATTTTGTGTCGATCCGCCGGTCTGGCCTATTTGCGAGCATGCGTGTGATCTTCAATAGACACCAATGAACAAATGAATTGTACGTGTCGTCATTACAGATAATACTTGAATAACCCCCCACGCCGGTCAAGTCTGCGCATTGTGTTGTTGCCCGTCGACACATATGTGTAGATGTGTGATGGCTCGCTATGAATTAGAAATATATATATATAGAAATATATATATATATATATGTATATATATATATTTTTTTTTTGATAGATGTAAAAAGCAGACGAATGCAATCGTGTTCATATGTTGAGTATTTTGATTTGTCCATAACGGGGACAGCCACCGACGAGGTGTTCATCTCACTCTGGAGCGTATTCAAGCAACGCAACCACAGCGTTGTTCTGTGCCTCCTCCCTGAATCCGACTTATTTAGAGGGACATTATGAGATACGAATGATGCCTATTTGATGATCAAACTGGTAAAGATTAAGAACTTCATAATAGGAGTAATTTCCTAGAAACTATTATATAAATATAGCACTAATTATAATATTAAACACATCGTTGAAATGTAACCGATATCCATACCTTTCTATTATATATAAATATGTCATTCGTTCTGTCACGTAAGCGAGTCCACTGTGTAGCCAATCCAATTACTTTAAATCTGACTTTTTTTTTGAGGAGGAAATTTTCTTCAAACTCACGGTCACCACCAGAGACACCTTCCAATCTCCATGAAAGTGGGCCGATCCAGTGCAGAGGGGTTGACGTGGATGACAAAACGCCGCCTCTGCCTGCTAAAACCATCCCCTGCTGAGAGAGTATCTCTTCCTTAGAGTCGGCTTGACGCTTGTCATTACTTCGATCTCTGGGGAAGGTGTGTACTGCTCCGGCTAGTATTGTTCTATAGCCGGGTGCCTTAGTCTCCTATGACTACTGTGGCTTCCGTGTTGGGGTCCTGCACGGGAACGCTCGGTCACCTAGTCCCCGGCCCGTAACGGGAATGCACGGGGAGAGACTGGTGAAGAAGGAGGCCCCCGTGACAGGCCAGCCAATCTACCCAAGAGGTACCGGCTGCTCGGTCCACCTATCCCCGGTCCACCCATCTGACTAGACATTATGATAGTCCAACTATATACCATATACTGACCTGCAACTCTATTCTTTCGACAAGCAGTACTTTCTAACACGACAGACAACAACTTCACAAACCTTCGATTGCCGTATCCAACCTGCCGTTGTTGTTTCAACGACCTCACTAACAGGCGTTCCAATTTTCTAGTAATCACCGGACATTCTTTTGCAGTTATTTTCTAATGACGACCACCGAATAGTCGAACAAATGGATAAATGTAACAAAACGAATAAATTGAATCGATACAATCCTTTGTTCTAACGACCTACAATATAATAATAATAGCAGCCACCAATTCGCTTTGCTGCCTGATGGCCTCTACCACCATCGCGATTCAGACAACAAAAACAGTGTTCGCAGACAAATGACGGCCAATTGTGCACTCGTGAGAAGATTGTTGGCAGACTGGAACGCTAATAGACACACGTTAAAACCGGCCAGTGACGGCAGCAACGGCGTAGTGTTCTCGCTATGAGGATCATTGACTGACAGCAGCAATCGTGCACGTCCTATGCATCCCACTGTTTTGTCTGGTTTCCGCCACCGCAAGTTTTCATTATCATAATCAATTTTTACACGGACCCAAAAAACATCGCGACTGGCCTCACTTTATGGCAAAAAGAAATGATGTACACACATTCGACGAATGGGCTCTCGTAAAAGTGGTCACCAACGATCGTAGCGGACCATAGCTGCTACACAACATTCGTTTAACCAGTGGTCGCAATCACTGGCCTCGATATACCCAGTGTGCACATGTCTGTGTGTGTGTGATCCCTTTGTTCAGGACAGCTTTGGCCTGATGCCAAGCCTTTTCATGGATGTGCCTTGTTGGGTACACCCCCGCGCTGTGGGTGGCACACTACACTTGCCGGTGTCACTCTGTTCTGTCGCTTCGATTCTGCGCCAGTCTGCAATTCCTCCTCACACTCGAGCGATATCCGCGTCCTGTTGCAATATCATATCTACCGGCCTACTGACGTTGGACGGGATAACGGGATAAATGCATTGATATGTCATATACATATATATATGGTATATTACATATTCATGCA
Source organism: Stratiolaelaps scimitus (assembly GCA_019614645.1). Classification (NCBI taxonomy): domain Eukaryota; kingdom Metazoa; phylum Arthropoda; class Arachnida; order Mesostigmata; family Laelapidae; genus Stratiolaelaps; species Stratiolaelaps scimitus. Next base: position 846,009 of record JABWDB010000076.1, read on the forward strand.
GGAATATTGTCTGCCCTGTCGGAATGGTTGAGCAAAGACCGTCATCTATATCGCCCTATGCCCCTATTCGCCTGTAGCCGTTGATCGCTGATGTTGTGGTGCTGCATCAGAGGTCTCGAGGGCCGGACTGTTGGTTACCAATGGATCAGTTACCCACCCACCCCCCCCACCGGCGAAGGGAGGTGATCAGCCCCGTCGCGAACTAACGATGACAAAAACAGCAACAACGTCGATATTTCCGACGTCGTGACATCTACGTATAGGTATCAATCGATCTATCAGTGTGTGTGTGTGTGTGTGTGCCAGTGAAGCGGAAGGTGGTCTCGGACCCAGTCACTGACTGAGTGACTGGATGAATCTCCCGCTGTCGGCCATGTATAACATAATACCATATCCCAAGTATTAGCGGGCTATTGTACGCCAACGGCTTGCCAGAGGAGGTAATCCTCAGCTATGATATTACACATATACACCGCTATAATATCAAATACGACCAACATGGTGGTTGCTGTTGTTGCTGCTACAACGGAAAGTCAACTCTGCCGAAGCCAGAACCAGCATCACCGATGGTGAGAGTTAAATGAGAGAAAAAGAGAGAGAGAGAGAGTCAGCGGTGGTGGTTGCAGCGTCCGATAGGGACAACTGCTGCTGTTCAGTATCTCTACTGATATATTGTACCACATACTAACATTATAATAATACCACTACTATTATCATCAACAAAGGCCTCTTCGATCAATATTACGAGTCGTCGTCGCCGTTGTTATTTGGACTTTTGAACCTTCCGAATGAGCTACGGCTCAACATAGCATAGCTTACGAAGTCGATTAGGAAGCTTGGCAGGTGCGTCCCAGATATTGATCAGAGCACCAGCAGCAAACGAACGAACCAATAAAAAGCATCATCATCATCATCATCATATGGTTGAATAGTAAGCATCCTGCTGATCTATCCTGTAGTGCAGTGGCACTCCGCCGGTACCATCAGCTAAGCGATACTCAGCTGATGACGCCGATGTTGGGAAAATTCTAGGGTTCGTTTCATGCAAGCGGTAGCGGACGTGGCAAGGAGTGACTGCTAGCGCTAAATTCGCGCAAGTGTGATTGATGCTCAATAGTTCCAGCGAGAAGAAATCGATGCAATTGTGGCACAGTAGCTAGTTCAGGTCATTCAGTCACTCTAGCTGTGACAAACTCAAGACATTCAAGCAAAGTATTCGATGTGAATGAATGTTCCATGATTTTTCCTCAGCTTTTTTTGGTCCATGTGGAGCCGCAGTAAAGTTGCCCTCAAATATATATATATATATATATATTTTTTTTTTTTCGTTCAAAATTACATCTCGTAGATTAAACGCATTTCTATAAGCTATGTATGTGAATAAAGCTAAAATATATTATAATTACTACATGTCTTTGACTATTAATGATTGCCAAGCGTACAGCTGTTACGTGATTCCCACCAACAGCAGTTCGGATATCAGAGACGGCCGTAGCCAAACTTTGTAACAGGCTCATTGTGGTTATCATGGAAGTATTCAAATGATTAGAGAGAAAAACGAACAACCCAATTGGTGAACTGCAGAGAGGAAATACTAGTGTTGTTTTATAATTAATGTCGTTTTCGACACAATTTGATACAAGGACCGGGTGCTGCTTATCAGCTATTTATTTGGGACATTGTGATTGCCAGTTAAGCAAATGCAGACCACAAACATGCGTTTTACTGGTCGACGCAAACTGAACAGATTTATGTTGCGAAGTTCTCTCGCGGTCACATTTTGAGCAAACTCAGACAATGTCAATAACAACAACAACCACCACCACCTCATTTCACCGCTCGAATTTGAAACGCAAATAAACAGGGACGACCTTCGAGTAACGTTGAAACTCTGGTTATCAAAGATAAAATATGGAAAGCTGTAATGATCCGATTACAATTGTTATGCATAGTAGAATAATCCTTGTTCTTATCTAAAACTTTAACTGAGCTTTAACTTGAGAATGGCAAAGTAATCGAGCTACTCGAGGCCGCACAGGTTCGAGTCCCGCAACGTGATGACATATAAGAGAACTTAAGCATTGTAAAAATTGCAGTTCTTTTAATAAACCAATACACCTTGACGCTGATAACTTAGCTAAATGTAAATTATTAATGCAAATTAATACGAGACGACATAGATTATCTAGTAAAGTAGTGTATTTAATACCCTACCAGAGGTTTCGTTTGAATATATATATATAATATATTATAATATATATAATAATATATTATATAATATTTTCTATATTATATAGAAGATGTAGGACACAGCATTAGCCATTAGGTGAATCTCCTTCACTTTATTTCGTGTGCCTTCGGTTGACACAGGTGTCGCAGATCATCACACGGCGCTTATCTGCAATAAAATAATAGAATGCAAAAATCGTTCCAAATACATCTCATAATGTATTCTATAGGGTTTGTATTTAATGTATTCTATAGGGATTCTATACTCTGAGGTACGGCTGACACCAGTATTTGGACTTCCTCCATCTTGCAACTGCGAGAATACCATCTTAGTCTGTTGAAATTTGATTTGACATGGCCATGTGATCATCTCATTATTAATGAGGTACAATAAAAATAAGCCAGAATCAACGTTGGGAGGTTTCACTTTCACGGGATAATTATACATAGAATAGCATATAAACAATTGGAACAATTGGTTGTTTTGGAGTAACTGTAAGTAACTTGCAAAAAAACACAGTCTTGTTCACATATTTATAATAACTTGGAGACAGAGTCAAACCAAAAGCAGAACTTTTTTGAAACTATGAATGTGCCAAATCTCAATACGATAACTATATCATAATATAAACGATACTACGGTATATATATATATATATATATATATATATATATATTGCTGGGCTGTCGAGTATGTGGCTGGAAGTTTTCCGAGACGTTATGTCTGTGCTTGTCAAAGAAGTTTGCATAAGGTGCACTGTGTATACTTTCAGCGTCGATGACTGCCACCTTAGTCAGGAGAGATACAATCGTTTGGCACAGCTTTCTCCTCTCGAGTTGGCTGCCCAAGTGCTCGCAAGTACACATGGTCGTCGCTCGGCCGTGCAGCAAGATACTATAAATGTCTTTGTGTGTGTGTGTGTGTGTGTGTGTGTCGTAACCGTCAAGTAAATGAGTAAACAAATTGTTAAACTTCACCCTGGTGGATAAAATTACCCATCTGTGCGTTCGTAGCCTCCACGCTCAATTCACTTGTTGGCGTCGCTTACACTGTACCTGCTCTAATCATAATTAGCAGCTAATGTAGGTGATCACTTCCGCGGCCTTCCATCCACTTCCTCAGCGAACTATAGACGAGGACGTGGCACCACAACGGGATCAAGTTAACAAACGATAGCCCACGAGGGGAAAACAATGTCAAAAACCTTTTTTTTTCGTTGCTTTCCGCTCAGCTCACCAAAATGTCGACCGGCCAACGACAGGATGGTACTCTGCTGCTACTGAACGAAAGGACAGAATCATTCCCCGGTTTGTCGTCAGTGATAGCGGTGGCCAGGGGGACAGATTTTTATTTATTCATTGAACAAGAAAGAGTCCCCCCAGCCCCGTCCTGTATGTGAATGTGTGTGTGTGTGTGTTTTTGTGAGACCGGATCTGGCGAGGAGCTGACTCAGGCTGAAATTGGTCCAGGCGTTGCCGCGTCTGTGTAGATGAAAATTCTAGTTAGTTCGTCATGGGTCTGTCTCGTGCGATCGTTTGACTCCCATGACGGCTATGGCTAAGCTAAAGGCTTCCGTGCGGGACGGTGTGTACAGCTGCGAGTGTATTAGTCTCGTGAGTAGCCGCCGCCGCCACCACCGTCACCGTGCCACGATAGTCGCTATTGCCGTCAAAGTATAAGATGGGGATAATAAACCGTATATTCTAATTTTTTAAGGGCTTTGTACCGTCGTTCGTGGTTTCCTTCGTATTACATGTATGAAACTCCCGTATCCTGGAAGTACACCGTTGGGAAGATCAGTCTCCCAGTCGAAGAAAAAGAAGAATAGAAAGTGAACGAATACATTTAGTCGTTTCACAAGACGCACAGTTTGTGCGTCCCTGAACAGCCGGGACATGTTACCTACGAAACGAAAGCTGTCTGACGTCACAGGTATAAACGATAAAATCATTGTTCGGTATCACCATCGGTGCCGGGACGGTATCGCTCACCGCTATCATATATATATATATATGGGCATTGGAATACAATGGCTCCCAGACGGAACTACCGGGGTGTCTGTCTGAACGTCGTACGATAAATGAGAATCGGAAGATTTTGTTAACACTTAATTGCATAACGTTCTTCAGAACAGTCGTGCAGCAGCAGCAGCAGCAGCAACAACCGCCCGAGTCCACCTCGTGGGAGTTTTGTTGGCACTGCAACTAATGCCGCCTTTTTTGACCACAGCGACACACGCTATTGTCATTAAAATTTGTGCGACTTAGTCCATCGTCGTGTGCGTTGTCGACGATTACCGTCGTCCCCTCCGATACTGACTGAGACACAGCAGCAGCATCGTTGCACTCAGTAACAAAAGAATTGCTACGTAGTAGCTACAGTAACTGTACAACGGGTGTCCATATATTTCTTTTTCGCTCCAGAGGTCCCGCAGGCAGATGGGCTGGGACTCTTCTAACGCATATCGTATCAACGCGTACATGGCCGCTCGTGGACAGAGAAGGTCGCCCTTCCTCCCGTTCGTATCCACAATTGTTACCTGTTAGGGGATTTAGTGACATGGCTCATGTAAAGTAACACCCAATACCCACGGGCATGCCATAGGCACAGCATCAGGCAGCACAGTCAGAACTGTAACGACATGATCGGATGCGCCTATGATCCATGTTCAGGCCGTAACCACCACCGGTGCAGCTGCTGCCACCACTTACCGCTGTTGGCAAAAACACTGCACAAGTACTAATTGTTACGTGTGAGAACTATAAATTGTCGATGATATATAATACCGATGCCGATCCGCCATTGCGGGCCAGTTTCATCAGTGGCCAGTACATCTCGGATAAGTTAAGATCATTAGTGTTCGCTTCGGTTCGGTGGATGTCTTCGCCTGCAGCAGGAACATGCCCAGCAGCCTACTCCGACGACCGACCAGCCCTCTCGTATTGGCTAGACGGACACTGATTTGAATTGTTTGCTCAGTTGTTTTTTCGACACTGGCTGCTGCTGAACTAGGCTGCTGCCCTAGCTCGCTCTTCCAAAAGGAGGGCAAGTAGCAGGAGCAGCAGCAGCAGTACTACCACTCATCGATTTGTTTTTGGTGTAGTGTTCCTCCACGGCACGCGAGGGTGGGGTCATCATTAAGAGCACCATCATAATCAGTATCAAGTTTGTGGTGGGTGGTCATTGCGCTTAGTCAATCTTTCGGTTGGTCGTCGATCGTATTTCGTGTCAAATGACTCGAAGCAGCCACGGCAACTGTCTGATCTCCCGATGCTGTTTAGATCCGGCACTCGGCGCACCCCACGTCACTTCACTTGCCCTCCGATCGTCGGGGTTCATTCTCGAGCGATTCCACCAACAGATATGAATGATTAGCCAACCCTCAACTCACTCGTTGCTCACTCCCATCTATGGTTGGGCTGCAGTGCCCTTGTGTTGTGTGTGCCTGCCTGTTCTGCTGGCTGGCTACAAAGGAGCATCCCCATACGCGTGTACCACCTAGTTTATCCGTCAGGGAGAACCGGTCGCCGTTACCCCACCCTCCTGTGACTGCCCCTTGAGCGGAGTACTCCTGTAGTCTCCCAGCCATGGTTTTGTGGACGCTGAAATGCTAGAAACGACTTACGAGAAGTTCCTATGAACGACGACGACGACAACAACAACAGCAATAGTGCAGATGAGGGGCGTGTAATACCGACTGTTGCTGTTGGCCAGTGAACTTTCTCCTTTAACAAACGGTCATCTTGTTAAAGGCGCCGTTAAAGCTGCTTGGCGTCGCAGCTGTATATAATCGTACTTATTATCACAGTGAGCATATTTTGACGCGTGATATCAGACATCCGTCACGCGTAGTATGCGTTATGTTAGTTATGGTTGTATTGTACGACTCACCCGCAGTGTTATGATGTTAATCGTATGTCACCTTTTTGCAATATTGTTTCCTTTCTAAATGTAGAATACTCAACCAAGTGACAATGTCATCTCAAGGTTATTTCAACCACCTCTTGGTCAGCACCAATGAAACAGAATTCATCCCACGAATGAGATCAACCCCATTGAGTGCTCAGTGCTTGTCCTGGTCGATGGTTTCATTCGATGTATTTCCGCGTCCCTCCTCTCCGTATTCGCGTATATTTGTTACGGCTACGAATATCTAGAGAAAGAAAACACACGCCGGTGTTGGACCACCTCAATGTTTTAGGTGGTCAGTCGAATATGTGATAAGTCCCTGAATTTCTCCACGGAGACAAGAGAGCAACAACAACAACAAGATGACAGATCGTGATAGTTTTCGTGTCAGCTTGTCAGGGGTCGAGGAGTCGTTGCTAAAAATATACGCCACCGCATAGGGGGATGTTGGGGAATGTATCCGATTGGTGACAAGCAACCCAACCCATCTGTGGGGTAGTTATCATAGACGGTATTATATTAGCAGAACGGACAACCGAAAATGCTCTGACACACCTATCATGTATAGTGGGCGAAACACACAAACAAACAAACTGAAGTGTACATCCTAAGAGCGCGTAGTTATACCTACCATCATCTTGAGATGTCCCCGTGACTAGCTGTCGCATGGTACTGCTAACTGTTGCTATCTTGTATCTATACCTTGTCGGTCATATATATATATATATATATAATTGGTAACCTTGCGCGGTCAGGGCTGCTGTTCTGGGAGGGTTACCCGGATGGCAGGCACTTGCCTACCATGCGCCTGCTAGCATTGTACGACAAGTCCAACTTTCTCACTGCAACCATGCAGATATATATATATATATATATATATTCTCATTCAGCAAGCACAGCAGCATTGTCCTGCCGGTGTGCCGGCCTAGCGATTGCAACAAGCGATGGCCATCGTTGATGCTAAATAGTAGACCTGTGAGCGGTCTTCTGGTGTTAGTTGCGCCCAACTGCGAGTAGCCCAGTACGAGTTGCTACTATATGTCGCATTATAAAAAAGATGTATAAATACTAATGGTAATAATAACGAGTGGGTGCAGTACCACTTAAACGGTAGTGGCAGATCGGATCCTCATTGCGGTTAGATTTATGTTGGCCCGGGCGCCTGATGCTCACCCGGCAACGATCGGGCTGGCACGACGGAGCTAGCTAGCTATATGCTTAACTACGATTCAGTAATTGCGGGAGGCCGAGAAGCGTAGCAGCATCTACCGTCAACCAGCCGGGACACGTGAACATGGATTCATCCTCCTACTTCTTCCATATTTCAGAACTCTGCCAAATGAGAGCGCTGAGACTGTTGACCTATACACAACGAAAACATTGACCTGACCAGCATTTTACGGAGAGACGGTCAGCATTTTAACAGCCGGGTGAGATCGGATGCTATTTCACTGGGCGGGTTCTTTTTTAACAAAAACGTGAGTTTTTGTTCCGTCTCGTTGTGGGTGTCGCATATTTTGTTACCGAAAAACGGGTGTGTATGTGCAATTGAACGAAGATAACTGCTGCTCCGAAATGCACTCTAATTAGTTCTTGCAAATGCCATATGACTCGATAATCTGTCCAGAGGGTGGCATGTCCGTCTATGGGTGGCACGGAACAGTCTTCCACATGTAAGAACCAGTGTCACTAATTCAATGTCACCGTAGGCGGAATGTGTCAGACAAGTCATGGTAATAATAATGATAATAATAAGCTAGCTATACATTCTACTGGGAAGAGTTTGAAAAAATTGTGTTCTTGGTGCAGCTCGTCCACGCTAGGCTTCCATGTGTTTTCTAGTTGTACAGATGTAGTACTGAATCGTCACGAGGTTCACTTACATTGTGAGCTCTTTCAAGGCGATTTCCTGGTGCTATATGGTGAAATCTTCAGGTTACATCCATACTCTAGACCGGAGTCTATGTTTGCTAGTATTGATACATCGACTAATTCACTCGAGGATGCAAAGAAGGTGGTTTGTCTCCTTACCAGTCTCGATATTCCGAGAATAAAGCAATGTTGGAAGCTGGCGCACAACTCGGCCAGGTTTACCTGAATCGAGAGGGGCTTCGTCAAAAATGAAATTCGGTTGGCCCTGAAACATTATGGGGGGGTGTTAGCCGTCAAGCGTGAGATTCAAAAGAAACGAATTGGAGCGAAACCCTTCAGAATACTCACGGACAGAACTCTCTTGCGGTTTGATAAGGTGCCACCGAGTGAAGTATTTCTGACGTACACAGCACACATTGAGTGACTATGTATGCCGGGTCGCCTGTTTCTTGCTTTCGATGTCAGAGGTTGGGACATATAGCCGCTGTTTCTGCAGAAGTAAGATGGTATGCACGTACTGCCGCGAGCCTAATCACTTAGCGGCTGACTACAAGAGAGAGTGCACCTAAATCTACCAATTGTAGAGGTCCTCACCCAACTAGTTCGTCACTCTGCCCGCTTTGTGTAAGTCAAATGGAAAATGGAACTTTCGAATGAAGTGCCGGTTTCTACAGCAAGTGAGATCTGAGCATCCGAATGCGTCCAGTATTGCTGTACTCGATACCTGCTTATCTGCCCAACCTGGCACATCGAGTTATCTGACCCAATCGAGTTATCTGATTGCCTGCAAGGCCTTCTCAGCGCCCGTTGATGGATGCTTCGCATGAATCCGCTCGTTGACATCTTACTCTTTGTCTAGCACATCATGAACAGTTTTGATATTATTAATCAGTCGACCTAAATAATATCAAGGATTGTGTCAACGACTGAATAATATAGAGTACGCTGGTTACAGTTTTCCTAAGTTTAGCTTGTTCGCATGTAGCCGTGAATCCGAGACTCATAACGGGGGCGTGGGTATTGTCGCCCGACAATGTTGCACCATGCTCTCGGTGACAGTTAGAAGTAGTACTGATCAGGTACTGTTCAGGTAGTTTCCCTTCGGGTTAGAAAGGACTCCGACGTTGATATGTACATATTAGTTGGCTTCTATTCCAGCCACTTCTCTAACAAGAGCACTCTGCTCGATTCTGTTATCATCAATCGGATCACGCGTCCATCCTCGAATACCTGATTAATAATCAAATAACGATAACAAACCACAGCAGTTTTCCAGGTGTGCTTCCTGCTTCCGGTCTGAGTGACTCCTCAGCGTTTTTCTGTCCACTATCCTATAATTTTTATGTTCAAGGGAAACCCTTCGTTGTTCTTGAAGAGTCCCCTGAGGCGCCAACTTCCACCAGCCTGTACAATACGTTATCTAGGGGCCTGTTTGTTACACGTATTAAGGCCATTAACAGGCTCCAAGTCTACGATGTTGACGTTACATTAAGGCTTTATGCAAGCAACTATATTGTGTGTATGATGCAATGTTTCGCTATAGTCAATAGTGCGAAATCAGCTTGCAGCTCGATTAAATATTTGTACTCACCTGGTCCTCGTCTCTGCTGTGTGGCATCTAACTTTTAGATGCCATTTGTAAAGTTTGTTAAGGCCCAACATGAACGAACTATTTAGGTGGCATCTATGAGTTAACACAGAGCAATCTAAGGCTGACCTTCTTCTTGTTCTTGTGGGCAACTTCTCTGTCCACAAGCGATTGCGGATGAGTTGAACAGGCACCTCGTCATCATTGAGCCCGCCACGTTCAAGCTGACGTTCGGCCGAGATGGCGAATATCTGAAGTGCTGACCCGGAACTCGTTTCGGCTAAATCACGTTAGTGCTTTGGGCCACCTAGGTGTTACTCAATCATTGCAACACTGAGGAGACTTAGGGATATCGGCGTTCCAACTGGTTGTCTACTTTTGGCATTATTGTCACCGGTGTTATGCTATGTACATCTCCGTTTGAAGTGGTGGTTACCTGAGAATAGCACGCAGAGCTCAGACAATCCAAAATAATGCGCTAAGAGCCGTATTTTGTAAGACCCCCAGGGTCTCGCTGGAAGCAAAACTGTATGCTTCCAACTGATTGCTCTCTGCTGATAAAATGTATAGCCTAAATGTGGCCTCTCTTTCATTTTAGACTGTGAGGGATCTTATCGAGTGTAAGATCACATGTCCGATTACCGCAACGAGTAGCCGCTCCAATCGCCCCCTACCATATTCTTAATTCCCTTCGTCACCAGCAAATGTAGTACACATGACCTCGCCTACCGACTACCAACGCTCTGGACAATGATATGTTCCAATGTTTATTCGATACTGTGATATTTTCAGTGTGTTTGTCATAATGTATATATTTCAATCACCAATGTTCTTAAGAGGGGACTCGAGACCTGATGAGTGGTCGCCACGGTGGATCTACACTCCGCTTTTATACTGGTGAGGAATTGAAGGTGACAATAGAGCTAGGGTTTACACTATTGGTCAATATGTAGAAATATATTCGTGTAAAGTCGGTTGAGAGAGTTGTACATAACAGTTGCAATGACTTATCCGCTTGGCATCGGTATCTCAGTAACGTTTTTGTACGTACCGCGTTTGGCTGTTAGCATTTTTAGAAGCATTTTTTAGCTAACATTTAAAAAAAAAATAAAATAAAATAAAAAAATATTAGCTTATTCCAGCTGGAGGTTGAGGCCGTTTGGAAAAAGCCGGAAGTTTAAAGCTCATAAACAGATGGGGACTCATAGAAACAAGCCATGTCTTGTCTCGCTATTATTAATCTACACTTTTGGTAAATATAATTAGCAACGTTTAGTTGTAAACATCACATAGTAGCTATATATATGTGATGACTCTCATTTGCACCGTGTCCCGAAATCAGCTCCGCGTCATACAGCACCCGCAGGTACAGACTACTGAAAAGAGATTTTTCATTTGTATGCCCCCATCGTACTAACGTCTCAGCATCTATAAGCACTTTGTTTTCCATTTATTGTTGCTGTGGTAGATACTGTGGTATAATAATGTTGCCACTATTGTTTTGATTGTATTTCGAAGCGGCAAAAAAAAACAACCACAAAGTACAAAGATAAACTCACACCTCTCACATGGGACTCATGGGAACTCACTGTATGCTATTGTGTGAACAGGGTGACTTTTGTTGCCGGTATTGCCTAACTATTCACAGTGTGCTATATAACCACGGCCACCAGCAGCAGCAGCGTTACCACCGGGACCTACAATGATGCGGCTATGAGTGAAGGCGCTCTCTACTTATGACAGTGTTGTCTGGCCAGCCTGCCGATCGCAGGCGGACTTATTGTATAATGTGCCTACGGCTCCGGTATCCAGCTTCGGACGGTTCAGCTGACACCTACGATGAAGAGATAGATACAGCGGTAGCTGGATGGCGGGACGGAATGGACGTATTAATGACACGACCACGCGACACCAAGTCAACCAAGTCGCCATATACGGTGGCACCTATCTGTCTGTCTCGATGATAATAGCGTCTACTTATATGTAGATTTTTATTGTTGTTCATGCTGCTAGTGCTGCTGCTGCTGCTGCTGCAGCTGATATTGTTGTCGCTGCAGCCGCCATCGCCGTCGTTATTGTTAGGATTGTTGCTATGCCATTTTTCCCACCTGTCACTGGCACCGTTTGCTGTCGGGGGCTGGGCGAGGGGCACTACGGGAATCGGTGGGAATCTCAAACTCCTTCTGCCATCGTGAACTTCGGCAAGTCCACCAGCAGCACCACCACTGGCAGCACAGCACTGCCACGGACGACGACAGGTAGCACTCGGGATCGCGCGCGCTTGCGCGTGTGTGTGTGTGTGTATCTGTGAAGAGGGCGAAGTGGAACAGTGACGGGTAGCGAGCGGCTCGATTGTGAGCAAATAAGTGCGTCTAACTCCTCCGTCAGCCGTCCTAATCACTAATTGTGAGATTATCCTTTAGCAAGTATGACGAAGCTGTGGCCGTGGATGGTGCTTTAGTCTACTAAATATATTTGCTTAGAGGCAGGAAAGCGGTAGTGAGAGAGAAAGATAGGCATAGAATGCGAATGCACGAGAAGATGAGACAACGGGATAATGTATAATATGATAGAACCCGGGGGGCAGAACCGCAGCCCGCTGATGGCACGACCGGAAATTCACTCTCGTCTTCATTCACTCTCGCGCTAATTGGCTGCCTTATGACGTCGTCGAGTTAGTCCGTCACTCATCTATATATATATACTGTTGTTCCAATGGGCTTTGGCTATCCCCATGATTTCTCTGAACTGTAAAATTTCATAATTTCCTTTAGAGTATATGCTATTAGGTAGAAGGCCAATATTATCATCTATTGAAGTTCAATATATATATATATATATATATACATATATATGCCTTCCGGAGGACAAGGCAAAGGTAGACAATTTCAAAGGTCACCTTCGCTGAATTTTCGTGCCTTTCAATTCGTGAAACATCTGTCGGTAACGACGTGTATTAGTTTACAACAACAAACTAATGATAAGAAAACCGAAACTCAAAGTTTATAGCGCGTCAAGATCTTCACTAAAGTAGTTTGATGTTTTGTGATTCTTTTCTCGTTCGTTTTTACTTTTGCATACTTTTGCACTATTTAGATATGTAATGCAAGAGAAAAGATACGATATGTGTCTACATACGCATTGACAAAAGCTAATTCGAAGTCGACGTTGAGAACCATCAAAGTCTGAACATTCGAATACAGAGGGTAGGTAGTGGTTACATCATGGGTGGACTCGTATCAATAATGAACAATACGCACACGATGTCGTCCACTGTAGGTAAATGAATGGGTGTCCTCAAACATATCGCAGAGCAATCGTGCCCGGGTCAGGGGGTAGAATCCACCAAAAATCGAATACGAACGTCTATCTACGTATGTGGTCTAAGTTAACCCAACTTGGTCATCTTTTGTGTTTTGAACTCATGTAAAATAAACGATTCACGTTGGTGAGTGTCCACACATTTCAATGCTGCGCGCGAATCGTGTGTGCAAATGGCTGCACACACGATTAAAATGTGATGATAATTAAGCGAACATACATATTGCGTCAGCTCGTGAATATTCTCTTGTATATGCGTAGCCCTCAGAATTTCTGAAGATTTTCTACAATTCTGAATAGCTATGCAATAGTGAACAATCCAAGCGTGCTCACGTAGCCAGTGCGTGATGAATGGTTTAAGTAATGCGGTATTTCCCCCAATGTATTATAATATCACACTTTCAGCTGATCCCTCGTGTCATTTCGACAACAAGACAGTCAACCAACGAATCCGTTCACAGAATGCTACAAGGAAATTACATTTAAATTACACACATTGTAAGTAGTGTTTCAATGTTTGTAAAGTGGACTCATTTTGCAATATGACGTTCCAAGGTCGTGATAGCTCATTTTCCAATGGACGCTGACTTGGTGATTATGGCTGGTTTATGGGTACAATCGAAACATCGCAAATAATGATATTGTATAGGTTGCTTTCAAAGTCTATGTCAGAATTCTCTGTGTCGAGGAATCGACTTAAATGGTCGAACTTAACTATTAGGTTGGATACTACAGCGAGAACACATTGGGGGTATGTCTCATTCCGGCTAATACAAATGGCCGACTATCGTAAGAGATCGTTGTGCCTATATCTTACGTGTGTATTATGTCTCTACAATCGAATTTCGAATCGCACATTCACATTTCTATATATATATATATATATATATATATGTGTGTGTGTCTGTACGATTGTGTTATACGGTGGCAATGGTCTTTTATTATTATACTATTTTTATACCTGGCAGGTGGGTTTTTACTAGTATTTATATTATACTTGCATGTATGAAACTATATCCGTATAATAGTTGATGTGTATGTTGGGTGACCTTTCAAAAAGCTGAGTACTTTGAAACTCTGAGCGAACTCTTAGCGCGCTCTCGTTAACGGTATAACGGAAGCTTCAACGCAATGTTGTTGTCCTATGAATAAATGAATGTTGCCTATCTTGATGACGGTGGACAATGAGCAAGTATTTATTATATGTCTATGATTGTACCTGCGTAAACGTTCCATAGAGTACACTATCTGTGTATACTGAACCTTCAACATTAGATGGTTTGTCGTATTTAGTCACACATTTTAATAGCTCTGTAAATACAACCAAGTATAATTGGGCTGTGCACTGCCTTGCAAATATCGATATGATCGATAGTGTCACATTTCGATGAGGGTTGATGGGACGCTGTTGCATTAAGCTCAGCCGTCCCTACTGCAGTCGGTTGTGCTGCTGCTGCTTAATCAGACTGTTGAAGGATAGAGCGCTTAATATATACTGCATATTAACACGTGAGCGTTAATGCGGGCAAATTGTCATTGAATTGGCACCACCCAGACGAACAATATAGCAGACAATGGGTAATCACACAACAGCAGCTGGATCAGCAGCAGCAGCAGCAACAAGGTAACCAAGCAGACTTTCGCTTGTTAGCCCATCGATTGAAAGCCACTTCATCTTATCTCTGTTTAGCAAAACTTGCCTCTTTTCTTTCGCTCTCGACCGATATTACCATGTGATTACCATTGAAGACAGACATTCACAATCACAGTAATATAGTATTACTATAATTTCTAGAACCTACCATATATATATATATATACCTGTATATATAATAGCACCGCTATCACTGGACACCGTCGATGTCGCTCACCGGTGATCGATTTAAGACCATTATTATTGTCGGTATTATTTGATTAGTCTGACCATGGATATAGCTCTCGCTGGGTAAACTGGTTTGCTAAATATCCAAACAAACTGATAACATGAATTAAAGCATAGATAGTCTGGTCATGTATAGTTTGTTGTTGGCGTTGTATATGGCAGTGGATTAATTATAATATGTCTGCTTGTAGAACCAATGTCACTCTCGGCTAACTGCGCTCAACAGAACCATCTAAATTATAATAATAATAATGACTGACCCGTTTTTTTTTTCGGAAACCATAGGCCCGCCCAAAAAAAAATTGTTGCGTGTTCTATAAGGTTTTCTAATAAGGCTTTATATTGGACAAAAAAACGCGGACGAATCCACGCTTTGCGATCACTATCGTTGTACCTAATTCACAGCAACCACAACAGCAGTTAAGTACATCATTTCGTACAGCGTACGAACGTGAATACATATGTAGAATACAGTTTCAATAAGGGTTCGGTATCAACGGCTGTATATTGACAGGAAACAAGAATTGGGAGCACCCTCTGCCGTGATTGTTCCGCCCCCCCCTCGCAGCCATGGTTAGTCCACCTCTCCTTTGGTGGTTTGTACTTTTTAATTTGTTTCTTTCCTTTGTCGTGTAGTCGTTTCTATTTTCCCTCGCAAAGTGCCGTCTGTAATCACACGTTGACGATCGGCGAATGAGCAGGCGACTCTTCCCGATTTTAAGCTCATCAACAAGAGTCGGCCAGCTAGAATGTACAATTTTGGAGGGTGCGGCACAGAAGGGCGCCTACCAATAGCGGTCTTCGCCAATCGTTAAGAACCGTGCGTTTTCTGCTGCTGCTGCTGCTGCTGCCGCTGTTACCGTTGTTGTTGTTGTTGCTGTTGTTGTCGTAGTTTTTTTCGTTAGCATTGCGTCGTGGTCGTCTTTGAAAAAGGCGAACGGATGGATGGATGAGAGTCTATAATACGACACCGGGGCCGTGGCGCAGTTCTGCAGTTCATTCATTGTCGTTCGTCGTCAGGGTTCATAATGCGTTTCGGTTCATCGTATCAACCACTCGATGATGTCGATTTCAGCTGTGATTTTGGCTGTGATTATTTTTACTCTCGATCGGTGCGAACATAATTTTTTCGACTAGCATCTCTCTTCGTATCCCTCTTCGTCTCTCTCTCTCTCTCGCTCTCTCTCTCTCTCTCTTTCTCGTTATCTCTCTTAGTCACAATCTGATTCTTTTCTTTTAACACAATATCTCGTCCATTGCGTTTATGGGGATCCACCAGACGACGACACCCGGCCTGAGGCGATGATAGTGAGTCGTCGATTGATTTCACGGTGGCGTCGCTGCTGGCGGCGGCGGCAGTGGTGGTGGTGGTAGTGGTGCCTGTCTTGGTGGTTGACGGCCACGATGACGAATGGCAGGAGCAGGAGCAGAAGCTGCAGTGGGAAGGATTACAACTCGGACGACATCAAACCGGACACTGGGTCGGGCCGCGCCGAGTTTCGGAGCCAGGCCGAAACTTTGGCCACTTTCGCTACCCCACCGCTGACAATCTCTCGCTCGGAGCTCCTCTTGTTGTCTTTTTTTCTTCGTTTCATTTTGTAAAAAGCGCCGGCCGCGGTGGGGCTGTGTCGGCTACGACAGCAACAACAGTACAAGCAGTGGTCACAGCTGCTTGTGGAGCAGCAGCATCTGCAGCAGCAGCAATACAAACGTCTAAACCAACTCATTTTCGTCCTGATGCTGATCTGTTGCCGTCATCGCAATTGGCGTTGCTGTTATTGAGTGTCTCGTTCCTTTTCATGTTATTAGCACTGACGTCGATGCTCTACGGCCACCGATGATACCATGACGAACGGCTAGTCTAAACGAGCCCAGCGTTACGCGGTGGATTCGTCCGCCACTGTAGCCGGCATCGCCACTGTCGATCTGTCTGGCCCCGTATCAGGCGCCAACGGAAGAACGCCGAAGTCATCGGGCAGCGGTGAGCGAGTGAGATCAAAGAAATTCATCGAAATCTTGATGCTGTTCCGTTTCGACGAGCGCCGCCGAATTTCGACATAAATTTCATGTATTGTTATTGCCGTATCGGTTGTCGCTTGTGTGTCTGGGGTTTGTGTCTGGGTTCGTGCGTGTGTGTGTGTGTGTTTTTTTCAGTTATTCTCTGAGATACGAACAGTAAAGCAAAATCTCCGCCGTTGCGCTGTCCGATGTGCGGCTGGCTCAGAGTTGGAGAGCTGGCTCATTTCTATCATAGTCGCGTCGCGTGGTGTGTGGCCCACAACGCTAGATCTACATAGAAGTAAACATCCACATAAATAAATGCGCCACCCTATGGAATAATGGGGAGCACCCCCATGGGCATTATTAGGCTGTCTGTAAGATAGTGATTTACAAGGCGGCGGTCCAGTCCTGCTGAGGTGTGTGTAATCTGCACACAGACAAGTATACGCATACGCGTGCACGAGATGGCAGGTGGGCATACATGTGAACAATTTGTGAAGAGGAACAACTGCCACCACAACCACCACCAACAGCTGTTGCTGCCGTTGCTGGTCAGCTAGTAGAGAGCTGGGCAGATCGAGCAGGCGATCGGATCGAGGCAAACGAACATATTGATTTGTTCGTCTGTTGCTCGGGTGCATCACTATCGAGTCGTTGTTTCGCTGTTTATTTTTCTATTGTTTTGTCTTAGACACGACCACTAGCGGGTGCTGCTGCTGCCGCCGCTGCTGCTCCTGTTGTTGCGGCACTAGTTGTGGGGCTCTTTTGCTGTTGAAATGCGCGTGCCCGCACAGTAAATAGCGCTTTCGTTCCATTATTTTCTTGTGTATTAACACAGGGTGTGTCGAAATTTTTGGGCTCTCTTACACGACCGTATATAGCATTCTGTGCATGTGTTGATCTCTCTCTGTCGAAATCCACCAGTTTGGCAGACTAATAAGTAAAAGCTTTGATCTCCACATGCTCGAGTGTCAATGATTGTGCCGTAGTTGGTATTGGCGATTGAAACGAGGCTCAGGTGAAGAAACGAAGGCCTTCTACCATATTATTAGCCACATCCTGGTTAGATTCAGCATCTACAATATAATACATAAACTGGCAAAGCATACATCACTGTTCACTTGATATCTATATATATATATATATATATCTATATCCTTTGTAATGTGCAATGTCAGCCATTGACCCTTGAGGATGACTGGCAATCACTAACACCTCTCTTAGACACAAGTCAACCACTTAAAACTGGATGCACTCTACAGCCGACACGAGAAGTCAAAAATCGCCTCATCGATCAATCAGCTCGTGGGCTTCACCGGCGTAGATACTCGCTTTCAGTTTCATTACGTTGAAAGCGACTGTTCCTCAACCAAGTAGTACATTCATCAGCTCCACGACAAATCAATCGTTCTGTGACTGAGCGTGTGTGTGGTGTCTAGGAATGAGTATACCGACATCTCTTGCATCAGCTACTGTTGTGTCCGTATATCATATCTTCTAGCCGTGGTCTGCACACCTCAATATAGAATGTTGAATTGTTTGGCCGTTTTTATAGACAGATTCGTTCGTTGGCGTTCTTTTGGTAACGCATTAATTTTTCATTGTGATATACTAGCTATTTTGTTTGCGACTGCTACTGCTGGTTATGCCGGCGCCGGTGCATTTTTGTCGTGGTGGTAATTCGCCAGCTGTATGTTTTTGCTAGCGGCGGACCGGGCCAATATTCAGATTCAGATTGGAACGATTTTGCAGTTCTACCATCGTATCAGGCCATTCACGGCCAGAGTCGCCAGTCGCCTCTTGATCTCGCTTGACAGTTTCTTAATCGAGGTCCAGATCGAGTAAAAGCCGGGACGCGATCGTTAGCAGCAGCAGCAGCATCACGAGGTGGAGGAGAATGCGATCAAATCGTATCACCGCCTTATTTTTGTGCTGTTGTACTAGTAGTGGCAAAACAGTGACTGTAACAACGACTACAAGACAGCGCCAGCAGCAGATATCCTACCCTATAGCTAGTTCGATGCTAGTGCTGCCTGTGGTAACTAGCCCATGGTAACAGGACGAACAACTGTGTCGGCTGCTGATACTTCTACTGCAGACGCTTGTCTAACTAAGCACGCCTCCCTCTTCGCTCGGCTCTTACTAACGTTGGCAGTTTTTAAGTTGTTGTTTTGTTCGACAGTTTATACTCGTGTTGGCTGTTGTTCATAGAGCGATCTATCTGCTGAGTCGCTGTTACTGTGGCCGTTGAGAAAGGCAAATGAAACGATGGAGGCAGTGGCACAAAGCCACAGTCGTAGTTTGTGTGTGATACTGCCAAGAGCGATATCAGTATGGGCGACCATCCGTTTGTCGTCCTTCGAACTACCGTACCATATTCGTAGAAATGAATTGCTACTGGATATAGCCATTGCATTGCTGAAGGAGACGTAGTGGTTGGGTGAAAGCGGATCTTAACGGTGCCGGTTGCCACAAGCATCGATCATTTTTTGCAGACAGATCAATGGATCAACGAATTATTCGGCGAGCAATAATTAATTAATGATGATCCCGACCGCGTTTCAGCAAGCCGCCAAGCAGCGCCAGCGAGTGGAGGAGACAGAAGCGGCGGGACTGTATCATATAGTATTATTCGTGAATCACGTTCGGACTACCCCAGAGCTTGTCATCTAGGTCTTTCGGTGCATGAAGATTTGCACATCTATCTGGTTACTGGTGATTGTCCGCTCAGTACTCTCTCATAGGAAAGCAAAATGGAGAGCGTCTTAAAAATCATTCGCACAGACGAGCATGAGAAATGAGGTATGCCGCTTATGGGTAGCTCGAAAACTGTTGGAGCGTTCGTTATGAGAACATTCACTACCGAACAAGGCTAGTGCTGTATACTGTTATCACGTCGCTGTCAACCACAGCTACAGCTGAGACTGGGGTTAGTACCGTTGTCAGCGTCTATTAGCGCATAGAAATCAAGCCAACGGAGCCACGCGAGCCAGCGTGGAGCCACGGGAGATTCCCACGACAATGCACATAAACGGACCACAGTGCACGTTCACTAAGACCCACTTAACTGAACGTTGATGTTTAGATCTATATCAGCCGGCGGTGGCTAACTAAAAGTTCTCTGCGCCCAGATCTGTGCAATCGCTTCTCTCTCTCTCTCTCTCTCTCTCTCATTCGACACAGCCTTTGTTTTTCAATTTTCAAGTTACACATGGCTCGTGCTATAGGATACGATCTTGCTTTTCCATTGGTCCATAGCGGCACTATGAAGGTTGGCTGGGCGTCACTTCATAGTATCGCTATGGAAACAGATTCTTTATTGCCTTCCTGTCAAAATGCTGAGGACATCTGCAGCGATTCGGTGTTGTGTCAAATTGTTCTCTAGCTGGCGGTGATAAAGTTTGTGCTTATCGTTATTTCATCGGCCCCTACACATATTCAAATTAACTGTGATCAATTAATAGGTAATTGGTATATAGGTGTCTGACGAATGACAGTTGATACATCTAACCAATCACTATTAGTCGGCAAAGTATGAATTAATTAATTATTATTTCGACGGAAATAAACCGCAAAAAATGTTAAAAAAAAGTCAACAGCGCATACATCACGCGCACAAACAATGGCTATAGCGGGCTCCTAGATTCACATGTGCATATATCCGGCTTGACTCGACCTTATTGAGCGTGGTCACTGTCCGCTCAGGCGGCGGCGGCGGAGGAGCATCATTTGAACAGGAAAAAGCGCGACTTGATACAGTGTCATGTGACATTTAATGTGAGGCCCCCATTGCCCGCCACTCGAATCTCTCACGTGACATCACCGTTTGTAGATTCCGTCCAATGGGAAGGTTTGCGCCCAGTGTCGAAGGGTGCAATCGAGCGGCTGAAATCGTTAAAATGTTAATTACCGTGTGTGGTTTGTGGCGAAAAGCTGATACATAACAGTAATTAAAATCACAAGCATTAGTAAGAATGTCTCGAATGCGATCCACAGATGTGGCACGCGTTTCAACACCTCCTCCCCTGATCTACCAACTGTCGCTCTCGTCTCGTCGCTTGGACGCCAAAGCTGCTTTCGAAAAAATATCGCGTATTGATTATTCTATAGACAACGAGATAAATTAATTGATTTCAAAGTTCAATCGGGGAAGATTAACTGAACTGTGTAGAAAATACGGAGTGAGCAGATGTTGAATGTGATTGTATTTAGTATTTTATTGGTCGTCGCTGAATCGACATCATATTCAGCATTTTAGCGCTATATAGATATATATATATATGTATATATATATACATATATATACTGTATATTAATTATAGTATTAGATAGTGACGTATGCGATAATCAGAAGGTACATTTGGTAAGAACAGCTTAACCTTTGAGCTGCATTGTGGTTCTATGACATCGAGCGGGACCTTTATATCGTTTGCAGTGCATATCTATTTATTATAGTGCATAGCACGCAAGCTGTATGTTCTCGCGAAATGAAAAAAACATACATTTAGGGATAATACCTTCTAGCGATTAATAATATGTGATAATTATATTTGATCAGTAAATGTGTATAAATAATAATAATAATAAACCGTAGTCCTGTGCATGTATCACTGTACTGTGGTGGCCAGGTCGTCCAAACAATAAACTGTGTTTGCATTTAAATTTTAATCGATAATTATTACTATATCCTATTTAGTATAGAATATAACGAATCTGTAGAGACGACGGACCGAGTACACGAATCTTAATAACAAGACATAAGCGCCGTAGCAGTTTCTTGTAATGTCTCTTCGATAATCAAATGTTTGATAGATTAATCCCATTTTATTTATTCTTTTCCTGTTGACCCCATCCCGCGTATTGGAGCGGTTAGCGGCCAGCTACTCGAAACCAATAAACTATACTTTGCAATGCTATACACATGCATCATCAAAACAGCTCTTGTTCGATGTTGCTGCTGTTTGTCCATAGAGAACGTAAGAAACAGGTACAATATCATCATCGAATACCACTAGAAGTCCCTCGTAGTAAATTATGTATCCACTGTTGTAGACGAATTAAGCAAAGGGGACCACAAAGGGTGCCACAAATTCGCCTTCGATATATAAATAAAAGTGGCCAAATCATCATTGCACAAAACTAGGATTCACTGTAATTTGCCATTGATGAAATGTTAACATTTAGGTAAATTTAGGTTATTTTTATCCATTTGCAATAGGTTCTTGAATAGGTTGTACAAAATTGGGAAGTATCATCGTTAGCCATTAAGTTTTGCCTACAAAAGTGAGTTATTATAATCACGAGAACTTTTAGGTGATAGCCATCATTGCAATATCGAGTTTGAATTAAACTTTAGCTAAAACTGTTAGCTCCCTTTAGTTAAAACTGTTAATCCAAATGTAACTCTTAATTGTTGCACTCTTGCGTCTACCTCGAGTGCAAGCACGCATACTAGTTTACAAAACGCTAGGTGCAGCCATATTCCAAGCAGATATGTGTCGTCTAAAGCCTCAACCGTACGCGACGAAGTACATCGATTTCTGTTATGGTCCGAAATGAAGGTCGTTAAAGATTTTTCGTCGTTCTCATCTTCATATTTAGATTGTAATATGAAGTCTCGCACGAACATTATAAATAATACGCAGTCCGATAAACAGATGGGTCTATGGTCATCGATCTAGCTTAACGAATCAGATCAGCGCATTTATTGACACGTGATAGTCCAACGATGAGTGAACGAATCGCAGATAAATGGCGCACATTTAACACCAGATATCGTCAATAATGAAGATAACAATGTAACCTGCTGAATCCCTCTCTCGCTGTCTCTCTCTCATCTGCGTTGCAATCATTTTTTTGTCCCTCGCTTTTGTTTCACCATCAGACAATACCATTACGACTCTACTACGACAAGCACACCATCAACAATAACAACAACAACAACAACAACAAAAGCATAATTAATGAATCGTTAAAACGGCGAACTCGCTTTTGGTATGGCCGCTACCGCGAGAGCTGTAACCCAGCCAAAATCGATCACGTTGGAGATTAGATGAATACTCAATCAATAATCGCTCTCATTCGACCCCCGAAGAGCGTCTGCAGCGTATGTATGAGTTTCGTGCATATGCTTTTCGTTATTATCCCCATATATCTCTTTCTCACACCGCGTCCGACGTTCATCACGCATGTTCCGCTTGCGACGCTTAGACGTTCTCACTCGGGCCAGCCATTTGAGAGCCGGGATTGTAGCTGACTCATCCATCCTTCACAATCAGTACAGGGAGAGCGAGAGTATATTCGCCTATACTAATGCCTCTCAGGCGGATGCGAGCACCAATCGGCTGTCTCTGTCTTCGTCGATCTGATCCGACTCGGCGACGAAGAGGCCGTTGACCCGTTTTTTTTTTCCCCCGAGTTTCATTTTTTTTTTCATTTGTTTCGTCGTTTTCTTCAATGAGGTAGCCGTTGTGCTGGTATGGACTTCCACTACTGCGACACTGCTCCTGCTCGGGTGGTACTGCCTCGCTGATGCAGCCCCTGCTGGTGGCCTTTTCATTTTAGCTGTAGCAGCCGTGGTTCGATGAGAACGAGAGAATAAGCGCGAGAGAATGCGCGAACGACGCGAGCCACGGGACGAGAATGCGACGGAGTTCTCAATCTATTTCGTTCATTTGACAATGAACCGAGTCTTCGGCAAAGATAATAGTTTCGTTGGCTGCTGCCCAGCCGACGTCAATGGCTAACGCGTTCGAACGCCGAACACCGGCGCTCAACAATGCTTGGCAGACAGCCGGCACAGCCAACCCCGGACCACCACCACCACCATACCACTACCACCACAACAGTGGAGTGGACACTCTTCACCCCGGGGCAGCCGGGAATCGAGACGGTGATCGGCGATGCTGACACCGGCCAAGATGACAAAAAGACAGATCCTGGAGGACTCGCAGGAGCCGAAGAAGCCAATGACGAGGACGACCAAAGACGGACCACAACGGCCCGGGCCGAACTGAGCTGAACCTCGCTACTTATTATTCCTTGCCCACCTATAATAAATGCTTATCATTATACCTACCTCGCTATTTCTCTATCTATCTATCTATCTCCATTCCCTCTTTCTTCCGTTCGTCTGCTGCTTGTGCTTCTCTTTATTTATTTTTTTTTTAGTTTGTCCTTTTACAGCGACTGTCACCACTACTTTAGCACATCACATAAGCATAACATATATTATATACACCTCACTGTCACCACTACTACTAGTACTACTACTACTGCTATGTTCTTCTGCTACTGTCTTGCTCTGCTTTTTCCTGTTAAGCTGCCTGCGATGCCTGTCCCTCCTTCCCTTGGCCCTTGTCGCCGTCATTATCATCATCATCATCATCGCTGACCGAGGGGTGACCGACGAGACAAAAGGTGGCCGAACCGAAGACCCGAACAGCGTCGGTTAACTACACCTACCACCTACACATACATCTATCATGTAATTTTATGGCTAGAATATGCAACGAGGGGCCACACGCCTGCAATGTGCAAGCAACAACAACAACAACAGCGACACAGTGACTTGCTGATGCCGCCGCGGCCGCCGTCGCCGCTAGCGTCAATTCTATGTGCAGTTTTCTTGCTGGCACTCAGCAGTCAGTCAGTCAGTCGTCCCGGCTGCCTCCGTCGCCATTCTGATAGTTATCCATCTCGGCATCCAATGGACGGCGGTGTGCCCCCGGCAGCTTTGCCATATGGGTAACATGCTGTCATACTGTCATGACCTGTTATGCAGACACATGTCTGTAAACCAACACCGTCATGCTCGCCGACGGGAAGAAATGCATCCCTATTATAGGATGCATAGTCATCACGCAAAGATTCCGAGCGACGACAAAGCCACTGCAAATGCCGTATCACGGACATAAAATGAGCAACAGGCAGTGTCACGGTGGTGTGTGTGCTGTGGTACGCTGAGGAGTTGTTCCCTGCTTCGTCGATGCCTCGATGGCGACTTGCGATACGTCAGCACATGTTTAGCGTACAACATTTCTCCATTTCCTTCTTCGATAGATTTCAATGAGCAGCCTCGTCAAAGTAGAAGTGGATTCAAACGGGAACATGAGACAAAGAACATGAGACTCGTTGCCTCTCATGATATCTATCGCCTGCCAACAGATGCAAGGATACCGTATGCCCTTGGAGACGATACCTCCGACAAGTCAAAGTAATGAGAATTATAGCAAATTAGGTCGAAATATAAAGGAGAACGTCAGTCAGGTGACACACAATAACAGTAAGCAGCAGCAGTAACAAACAAAACTTGTCGGCAATGTTGGAAATGTTATTCTTGGGCCACTTTTGCTGTACTTACCCATTGATTGATTGAATGGATGATTGGCTCTGCATATCAGCATAGTTATATAGCTCCAGAACGTGCAAGTCGCGCAAATACATGAAGGTACAGAGAAATCGATGAAAACGCAATATTCAGTGCCCTCTGTTGGTTTTCCCAATGAGAAAGATGAGCAGGTGGGTGGTCAGAGATGAGCGCCGATCGTCATTAAGAGTGCTGCCGGAGATGTGCCGGTTAGCATCGGAATCGATCGCTGACGCGTTAACGTGCGATTTGGTTCTTTGCTATTTTCTTGTTTGACGGAATAAGGATTCGGTCCTGAAGCCTTTTCCTAGACGACCATCCAAAGTCACTGTACAGCAACCACCGATTGAGCGACTGCCGATAGGTCACCACCAACGATCACCACTCACCATTCGATAGCTGAGACATCTGTGTTGTGTGCCTACAGCCGATAACTACAGCCGATGACTTAAAGCATTGTGGTTATCACATGGATCGATCCTATCGAATGAAAATGGCTCTAGGTGGTATAAAATGGACCACACGCACGCGGAAACCCCTGCTATGTCCGTGGGGAACTCCATTTGAAAATTGCATTTGCCTGCTCGTCAGAGTCTTTAGTAATTCGAAGTTATTAAGCGAATATAATAATGACAACAGCAGAAGTAGCGTGCGCAGTCACTGATATGTGCACAATTACATGTGCCAGTCTGGTGACAGATAAAACAAGAGAGAGAGAGAGATATATGCAGTAGCACTATTAAAATCTTATACGTAGATCCAACGTTGCTGCTACTGCCCTGTCTAGGCACACTAAACACGATAAATATAAAAAATATATCAAGCAGTATTCTTTATTGTCCAACGGATGAGGGATGTCAATGTCGAATCTTCTTCGTCGAAAAAGCATCATCATTTGACGTCAGTTTTGTTATCGCCCGATCGTTAATTTGTCCTTTTTTCAGATGTCCATACACTGTTGTTTATTTCCGCCCCTTGAAACGGTTCACAAAATGAACGTAGCCTCCCCTGGTACGGTGACGGGAACGACCACGAGGGTCTATTCACTGTAAGAAAGACACGTGTCGTTTCGATGAGACAATATTCGATAGAGGTTCATGGTTGTGAGAGGAGTTTTTTTTTAATTACAATACGAATCTGACATCCATACGAAAATGGCTTGTTTGATGTACAATACATCACTGAATTTTTGTTGTCAGTAAAAGTGCCAATAGACAAATTGCGTGTATACTCATCACAGTAAAAGCTGCCGTCGACGTTTTTAGAAAACCACCAACAGGATAACCTTGAAGAGCACCAGACCGCTGGAGGATCAGTTTTCGTGAATAAATTTGCAACAAGTTTGAGATTATTGACAAATCTAGAAAACAGTTTGTGAAAGATACTTCTTAAAGGCGAATATTGAATTTTGTATACTCCGTGCGGATGTTCTCATTGGGTGCGGATGTTCCATGTCGGTGCTGACACAGATGCGCTCATACGTCACATTGACAAATACGAAGCACTGATTACTGACCGTGGTATAATTAACGTACAAAATAATTCATCATGTTAAATATACAAATGTCATAAATCAAACGCCTTAAAGTTAGCATTATTTCATCTTATATCGACAAATATATGTGCTTCTTTGAATTTCTTTTTGTCAAAAAATAATACTTTGTACATATATATATATATCAGTGTCGCTGCTTTCCGAAATAACAACAATGAAATTCCGAAACCATATCCCGCATTCACTTCTACAAAGCAAATCCATCCATCTATAAGGAATGAAATCAGACAGAGGGGAGCGTTTTTATTCTAGTGGCAGATTTGACCAACACTTGCAGACGTAATCCTCGACCCCCGTGAATCAACTCGTTTGATGAAACGGGCAAACACATAGTATATACGATACAAATGATCCACTCCACTGTTCTATCATAATCACCGCTCATCACCGATAGTTAACCAGTGAGTTATACTCTCGCATTGCTCATGCCTCGACTTCGCCACCAGCAACCACCGGGACTATCATGAACGTACGCAAATGCTATTAATAAGCAGGGTATTGGTGGAGAGACAGATGGATGCCCCTTTTAATCCGAATAGCTTTCGTCGTTTTGAGGCGGTTTGCTCGCTGTCGACACTGTGGTGTGCATTTTTTTCTCAACATATGCACAACTGCTTCGGCTGTTGTGGCGTTAATGCCCCGCGCGAATTCCGCCGCCTGCAATTACAGTCGACAATAATTCCGTATTCGGAGAGAATATCGGTCAACGTCAGTCACTAACATTCTCACCTTCGGTCACCCTCAATATCAGCATCATCATCACCTTCTTATGATGCTACAATCATTGTGGATGTGTAGGTAGATCGTTAGCGCTTGACAGTTAACGTTCAGGATTTCTAAATACAACGAATACTATTATAGAAATAAATATCAGGGGTGAGTACACAGATAGATGTATGCACGTGATAAATACATAGCTGCGTCGTCTATACATGAGTCAGTAAGTCAACACAAAATGAAATCGAAAAAAAAATGCACGACAAAAACTGTGAGGGGAATCTTAGGAGAGAGAATTTCGTGCGCTCACACTGGGTGACTGGGTCGGTCTGATTTTCGACCATCTTTCAATTGTCGTCCCTACCTGCAAATGAGTAAAAACTACCAACATCTGAGTAGCATCCCGATATTCTTACGTCGCTAGGCACCACAGGCACAGATTTACCGAAACGGGACAATCTCTCCCTCGCTCTTACCCTCTACTCTCTGGGTCAACGTTCGCCGTGAAGCATGCAAATTAAATATATTTGCTTGTTCGGAACAGAGCTGCTCAAAGCAATCATTTTTGTTCTTATTATTTTCGACGGCTGACAGCCACCAGCCGGCGCCATGGACGTGTCGAGTTGACAAATGTAGTGTGTCGCTATATTGCACCTCCTCGGGCTCAATGTTCGCTTATGAGACTAGCTTAATTGTGTTGACTATCTCTATCTGTCGTGTGCTCATTATATATATATATATATATATATATATATATATATAGTGAGACAAGCTTGCAGCCCACATCTAGCATAGTGTCTAGATGTGGGCTGCAAGCGTCCATAAGCTGTTAGGGTTTTTGTAACATTTCACGCTCGTTAAGCTGCTCACCCCGATGTGCGGTGCTAATCTGTTTTGCGGCACGGTTTTTTCTACGTTACCATGCGTTTCGGGGAAAGCGCACAGAAGACAAGGCTCGATTAACCGTGTATGAAATTTTGCTTGTAGTGTTTATTAAATAGCGTTAATAAAAAAAGTATATATTCAATATCGTCACCATGTACATTTCTAAATTACATATACATTCATTGCTGTCGTTGTTGTGCGGCAGACACACCTCTTAAACACTGGAGGATGTGCTTTTGGAATATAGGAGTTAATTCAACATTCAAGCATGAGTCTACGATTGTGTCGACGCTCGCCTATGTCGAATACGTTTAAAATGTTCTATTAAAATATGCGTATATATTACGAGGACCCTTTCCTTCTCTGGTGCAATGATTTTGTTCCGCCGGAGGGAATCATCCAAGGAAACAGCTATATTTAGTTTTACCATCATTTTCTTGTTAATCTTGCTTTGTCGTCATTGTTGCTGTGGTCGTCGTCGTCATCATCAAATCGTTTATTCTATCCGTTACTTTGCGGTCCATTGAAAACAACCTAGAAATAAAAACAACGCGGAGGTTTATGGGAAAATTTATTTGTGTAATTTTTTTTCTCGCTCAAACGTGATATTGTGAGGTTTGGTTTCGAGGAATGGCCGAGGGTGGGTCTTCCGAGTTTCGCATCACTAAGACGCATCACCGCTTACCAAAACATCTTCATGCGTACACAGCATCATCAGGATCCCCACCGCCAGCACGGCCGTTATCGTCGGCAACGGCAATTTCACTCCAGTATGGGTCGCATGCATCGTTCTACAATAATTTGCATATGGACGTACCTAGATAAAAAAAAATCGCCGAGTCTCTCGAAACGAAATTGTCGAAGAAAAACAAAGCGATAAGGGGATCGTCCCGATTGATTGACCGACATTTCACGGCGGCTGAAATCCCATTCATTGACGATAGCGATTCATGGGTAACGACTGACACACCTCGGGAATGAAAAAGGCGAGAGGAAGAGCTGATGAGGATGATGATTCAAAATGAAGTGAGAAATTTTGAAAGATACGTTTTAAGGATTATGACGACATTCGTCTCAATCTATGATGGCCATCGTTTGTCTCACTTCATTATGAATCATCCATTCGCTCTTTCTCACTCTTACGAAAATTGACCCGACAAGGTGATCACCTCAAATATTATAGCACATGCCTCGTATAATCTACGTCACAAATCGCTGGTGCTATAACCGTTAACGTTACATGTAGCCTTCAATGACGATAGAGTTCTCGAACCCTTCTAGATACTACAGATGGTTTAGCATAAAAAAATATAATGATACTAATTTTTGTGTATTTATCCTTGTCGGGCAGTCAATTAACAACAAGAAGTACAAATATATATATGAACATAGATATATACATATCTAAAAATTTATACACAACAGCGATGTTGGGTTAGTGTGTGATAGTCACATTAATCCAGTGATTAACAATTTCCAGTCCCTAAGTCGATAGGAACTCCAAAGCATTCGAGCGCTCGTCACATCAAAAAATATAACCTCAATAGACTTTCATTGCCTACAAATTAAATAGTTGTAAACGTTGGTCTATAAACTATGCAAGAGTCGTAATAATAATAATAACAATGAATATGCCTCATTGCGCGGAAGGACAGCAAGGTATTACTTTTTCATTCTGGATTTCGAACTGTCCTTTATCCTACAGCTGCTCGGATGATTCGCTCGCTCACGCACCTGTATTTAGTTTATAAGATAACAATCTATGGGCAGAGTTCAATGGATAATGGCAGTCAAGCAAACTGATCGTACGTATCGATACTGCTGGAGTACTGTTTGTTCATATAAGATGAAGCAAAACAATGGGTAACGTCGGAGGAAAGCTTGATCGGTGTAGTTACTTCGCCATAGGTCGCCAACGAGAGTAGTAGCTTGTCGGGATCGCTCTTGAACTTCGACAGAACCCGCCACTCCAAATATATAAAGAGATCATTTCTAAAACTGGTTTCTGGTTAAGGTACAGGCCGTTGCATGGCCTGGGGCTGTCGTTCTCATTGATGTACATACATGTCCCTGCATAGAACACCAGCCTCGGTCCTTTTTTCCATTGAGAGCCACATGAAGACAACATTCGGCGAGCCTCGATCTTCAGAAGACTTCATTCTTCCAGGCCCTACAGATTCGCACGAAGATCTCGAAAGGAACAATCGAAATCATAAACGATACCCATCTGATGAAGATTGGCGACAGGGTCGGAGCTTCCGAGGGCACCTTCCTCAACATGTTGAACGTCTCGTCTTTTGCATACGGTGTTGTCATCTAAGATGTGTACGACAACGGCACTATCTTCGCCCGCGAGGTTCTGGACATCATTCCTAATTACCTGAAGGCGCGCTTGATTGAAGGCCCCTCATTCTATCGTCAACGGACTCAACCTCAAACTTCAACTCGGTTGCTTTCAGTGCCGACATCGGATTCAAGGAGGTCAGGATGGCCAAAAAGTAACCCAAACATCCGTACAAGTTAGCGGCTGCAGCTGCCCCCGCTGCCACGGTGGCGCATCTAAGGACGCCGAGAAGTAGAAAAGAAGGAGGAGTCCGAAGAGGAAGCTGAGGACATGGGCGCTCGGTCGGTTCGATCGAACGGTGCAAGATCCCAACGAAGAACATCATTGTTGCAGCTGGGGAAGTCGAATAGAGCTGAGGTTTCGGCGGGTACCTCAGCTACCTTGACACTCAATTCGGCAAACGAAAAAACCCATCGCCACAATAAATGATGATGAAACTAATTCTTAAGGAATCATTCAAGAATTCATTCGTCTTCATTTACTTATTTCTGTTGAAGATGTTGCTCAATCAGCTCGCATTTGCAACCCGATTGTACGTCTACTCTTGCGTCATGATCCTCGTCTTCTCATCACCTCACCGCCGTCACTATCACAAACTAAATGGCGAAATGGTTTCTACGCTGAATAACATGAATGCTGATCGGCTCAGTTCTCCCCAGTTGCTTCAGTCTGTTATCGGCGGTTGGGTTTGTCAGGCAGGCCGGCCGGCCGGCCTGCCTTGCCTGCCTGCCTGGCCGGCATGCGGATAGAAGGATGTTCGGGGAATGTGGCAGAAATCTTCGAATAGGAGAAGAAAATCATTTGCCAGGCGAGCCCCTAGCCAAGAAATCTAGGAGAGGCATGAACGATTCTTGGCTTGGACGAAACATGCTGCTAGATCGCTGCTAGAATACTCACTATGCAGTGATGGCAGAAGGAAAGCACAATTTTCTACGACTACATTACCACGATGACGGCGATGGCGGCGACGACGACGATGCCAGTGGGGTCAGTGGGAACGAGCTGTGCGGGGGAGTTAGTTGGGGTTTGATCGCGGCGCTTCTTTCCCTTGGGAAAGTAAACAATGACGACTTTTGTTCAAGTTAGGTGGTGGTGGGGGTAGTGGTGGCAGTACTAGTAGAAGCGGGAGTAAGTTGATTTCGACTATGAAAACAGCAGGATCGCCGGCCTCGCCCACGATTTGTAACGCTGTGAACTTCGCCGGCCGATTGGCGGACGGGCGCCATTGCAGCTGTTGCTGACGAGTTCGTCGGGCGCTCGGTACGTTAAGTAAGCCTGGATGAAACACAGTGGCAGTAGTAATGGTGTTAGTAGTGGTTGTAGAGCCATGCGCAAACGTAGCAATCGTGAATGGTAGTGGTTGGTTATTGCCCCCCCCCGCCCCCCGCCCAGCGCGCAAACTGTGACAAATTGACGGTGCTCCGCCTTTACTAGCGTTTCAACGGCGAACTTGGCCTTCATGACATTACTTCGACATGGAAGCTAGACATGAAAGTATCGAATAGTAATATTTTCACGGCAATGACGATTGATTCGATTTGACAACACTCATAGCAGTTGTGGCTGTTCGGGCTGTTGTCGCTGTCATCATTGATTGCATAGGCGAATGCGTGCGACCCCGAAATCACTGCGCAGCTATCATAGACTTCGAAGAGGCAGAATTTGAGGAGCTAAACTCCCAGAGAGATGGACCATCATGAATCGGGAATGCATTGCCGTGAACTCTCGTCTCATCAAGCAGCCAGCCACTTTGAGTTACCATGTTGTGCATGCCTGGACTTCAAGTGTCATTTTTGCAACGTGCGCGATGCCATCGTGGTATAATGTATATTGTCCAAGTGAGCCCACACTATTTGTATCACAGAAGTGCGAATGGCGGAAAACGAAAGAGAGAGACGGCTAATGCTTAATCTCGTCGTGTTGTTCCGAACGAAGAAAATCTTCTACTTTTGATAACCATAAGCATCCTCTCCGCTTGTTGTAAATAGTTCCACTATCTGTTGCTGTTTACCCGACTCAAGCATCTGTCGGGTTGTATTATACTTCGCTAAGTCCATGAATAGTCCCAGTCTCGCTTTTGGCTTGTTGACAACTTTTGATGGAAAATGGGTAATGCTAAACTAGATCCTGCACATAGAATTAATTGTGGACTTCGGATTATTCATCAAGTGGATCTTATCACCCGTGACGTGCCGGGCTGTTCTCCGTAGCGTGGCACTGGATGGCACACGACAGCAGGTCATTGTCGGCCGAACTAAGCCCGTGGTGGTGGCCTTTCCAATTTGACTCAACAGCTTTTTGGCTGCCAGACCACTGCGCTTGGTTGATTGGCTGCTGTGTGGCCTGTTTGTTGGCCAGGCGCCCCCGGTCTGTCTTATAGTGTAATGGAAGTGGTTGCAGTCGGCGGCGGTAGCGGCTGCACTACCAGCAGCAGCAGCAGCAAATATAGCGCGTGTGTGCGTGTAGCAGGCAGGCAGGTAGGCAGGTAGGCCATTGGGTTGGTTCAGACAACATTGAAAAGTGACGGGATGAGCGACCATGGTGCTCCGCTTTGCTCGAAAACGTTTTGCTTTGTTATCTTCCGCCGTTATGTGCCGCCGTCAGACACCAACAGGCGTCGCTTATGCTCAGCGATAGAAATGCCGACAACGTCAGCAGCATCGCCGCCGCCGCCATCAACAATAACAACAACGGCCGTCGGTTATATAAACGAAGAAGACGCCGATGACGAAGTTGGAGAACGAAAAGAACGACTGAATGAAGGCGAAGTGTAACAATTTAGGCGTTTTAGTGCATGACCCCTCGAGAACTGCAGTGGTGTCTACCCGCAGGTCCCGGAGCACCGGGGGGGGGGTTACTACAACAACAACAAGAACAACAACAACTACTACTAGATCATAGTATTCTCGTTGACTTGAGTGACAACCGACCATTCTGCCATGAAAAGCTGGACTACGAGACGAATGTCCGTGTATCTGTGCGTGCGGCGCTATATGTTACTATGCTCTGGTTTAACTTAACCTACGTTGCTGCTTGCGATTGGACACTGCTGTTGTTGTATTGCAGACGCTGTCAGCTCTGTTGGCTATTTGGCTGGCAATAATAATAATAGCTAACATAGCTTCTTAGTCTTGCTCGTTCATGAGATAGGATGCACAATATTTAGAAGAAGTAAGTAAAATAATAAATGGGAGCATATAGTAGTATATAGTTACGTTATTCTTGCTGTTCTTGTCACTTTGCTTTTAGATCTGTCTCATTCAGCAGCAGCAGCAGCAGCAAAGTCGCCGCTGCCATTTTAATATCAATGTTCTCGTTGTTGTCGTTGCTGCTGCTAGTGGTGGTGGTTGTGTCGTCGTTCGTTATAATGAACGGTGCCTTGCCCTACTCTCAGTTTGTATACGTCAACTCGCATGCATGTGTCCGTGTGGATATGCTCCATGGGACATTATCCATTCTAGAGAGATTTTCGTGTTTGTAAGTGAGCATTTTGCGCTGTGTGTTTCTTGTTCGTCAGCTATGATAATCAAGCTGGACTGAAGTAAAGAGTTGAGAGGATTGTGGCCTAGAGTGGTTAGTGTCAGGTTCTGAACTTAACCGAATGACAACACAATGGCCGAGCGAGATGCGACTCACTCGAAATGATAACTTCACCCTTCAACCCGCATCGCGTGCCGTTACATCTAAACGATATCTGTTGGCATCCTTCTTTCCGTGTCTGCCTGCTCTAAATATCGTAGCTTGCTGCTTGCCGTTTTTTTTGTTACCAAACCTCGGTTTCCGTTGAGCTAAGTTGTGCGATTCGTAGTCCATTCCCGCTATCGTCCTCTCGGGATGGATGCAAAAGCCGAAAATGCCTATTTTGCTGCGATTCTTACGCCGCTCCGGACTTGGTCTCCGCGAAAAGCACAGGCGGATCGGCAGACAGCCACCAGATGCGATTCTGACCATACGACCGTGGCGGTGGCCGTCTCGGCGGTGGTTCTGGTGCCAGCACGAGCAGGGGGTGGTGGTGGTGGTGGTGTTGCTGTTGCTGCAGCACCAGCAACAATGCGCACTGAATTTCTTGGCCCACTGTTCTAATTCTGGTGGACGACTTCGCAGAATAGTGGTGCAGCCGCCTGCGATGTTTTCGTGGAGCGGTCAGCGGAGAATCGTCGAACGTTGCACAGCCCAGGGTGGCAAGGCTGAAGTGCGCGCATTGGGCAATAACAAAAACTGGATGAATAGAGGAAAAATGGGGTGGGGAAAAGCATCGTCATCATCGGCAGCAGTCTTCTTCATCTTTTCATCACCACGCGGTTTTCCCTTTATTTTTCTCTTTTTTCCTCCACCTGCTTCATCTGTCGCCGGGCGAGTCGTTGCCAGATCCATCGGGGTCGTCGGCAGCTCTTATTTTTCTTGTTGTTGTTGTTGCTGTTGAAATCTTGTCCCTCGCACCTGGACGGACTGACGACTCTAGAGAGGAGAGTATATTGTGTGATGCCCTGTCCAGTAGAAGCAAATGATGTATGTGTGTGTGTGTGTTATTCTCTCGTTGTTGTGCTTTACTTTATGAGTTGCTATCTCTCTGTACAGAAGTGGCAGCGACAATGTTGCCGCTGTTTTGGTCGACTTTCTCAAGAGCGATTGCCCGCTGGAGTAATGGTATGCTGCTACGACTGAGAAGTGGTAACTACGAACAGCTGTCGATGGACTGATGAAAGCCTGATTATTGACTTTTCGAAAAGAAGAAAATCCCTTTTTCCTTGCGTTTCCTTGTATTATTTCGTTAGAAGTTGCATACATCCCTTCGGGGGTGGAGGGGCTTAGGGATTTTCCACATCTGTCGACTCCATTTTGCCTGAGCAGCGACAGTTTCTGGTTTTCCTCCTGCACAAAAAAGTGCCTGAGTGCCGGTGTATGAATAAATGGCGTCGCAAACTCGGTAGCCGGTCCTCCTCGCAAATGAGTGCCCTAAGGCGGCGCGCGCCCGCCCGCCCGCTCACTGAAAAAGAACTGAACAAAGCCGTTACTTTG
The DNA here is from genome assembly GCA_019614645.1 of Stratiolaelaps scimitus. Classification (NCBI taxonomy): domain Eukaryota; kingdom Metazoa; phylum Arthropoda; class Arachnida; order Mesostigmata; family Laelapidae; genus Stratiolaelaps; species Stratiolaelaps scimitus. Next base: position 881,700 of record JABWDB010000076.1, read on the forward strand.
CGTTGTTGTTGTTGTGAGTGTCAAGTATACGCGAATGGACGAGGCACACCAGAAGTGCGAGATACTATAGTTGCATTGCCACCACCCTGGCAGCAGCCTGCAACCTCGTGATGGGGCAGGTTTAGGAGATGCATGTGGATCAAAGCGGCGATCTCCGGTAGACTAACTCTTTATGTCGTCGCACTTCTTATATCTCGTTCGTCCACTCTCTGTCTCGTGGTTTGCTTGATCGTGGGATGGGTGGCTTGGTTCGCTCCAGTCGCCGGCGCCTAGCTGCTTCTGATTGCTCTAAAACAAGTTCTGTCAGTCCATTGACGTTTGTCACATATCCCCAACAGCTGCAGTTGCAGGAATTATGGGGGACCCGTCAACGAGTCACCATAGGATTATATCGATATCGCCCCGCTAACGGCGCCCGACACCATTATGCGGGGTTCTTTCCTGGCCAAGTTTCCTGCTGATACCACCGCTGCTCCTGTTGTTACAGGCAGCGATGATTTTCAGTGGAAAAATCTGCTTACCCCGACTGCGTTGACTGGCGCCGTAGGTCGAATCTGAGAAAAATAACGTCCACCAGCAATCGTCCTCCTTCTCTTCGACTCCCTCGAAGATATGGTCTTCTGTGTGACTCCTCGGTGCGCTTACGATTGCTTCTGCATCGTATATCCACTCACGCCTTTGTCAGCCACTTTTGGAGTTTTTTTTTCCGGTTGGCCATCTATTTACCGACGCTCTCTGCTGCGACTGCCGACGCTGTAACGTTGCTGTTATCGCTCATGGTGTAGTTGTCGTCGTCGACCGACCGACCGACCGACTAAATTAGAAGCTGTTGTAGTCAGGAACACTCCCTCCGAATGCCGCTGCCTTCCTAGCAACGCCGCCGTTGGCAACCGACTGAGTTTTCTTGGCGTTTGGCCCCCTATTGAGGTCTTTGTCCGAGCGACCCCTAACTTCTACGGCGTCCCCTCGTTGACAATCGAGTGAGGAGTGCTCGTCGTAGCCACAGCAGCAGCAGCAGCTGTTGTCGCTGTGACTGTATGATAGTTATAGATGAAAAAATGGCAAGAGAAAATCGAGAAATACCTTCAGAAAAGCGGATGGCGATGAAAACCGGTGAGGCGGTTTTGGCGATCGCACAAACGGTTTCGTTATTGATGCCGACGCTTCTGACGTTGTTCGCAACATGACTCAACTTATTCGGCATTAGGCTGGTTTCACTAATTGAAAAATGACCTACTAGTTCATCTTATATCTACGTTATTTCTCTCTGAACTATTATTGTCGCTGACGTTAGGCTATAATAGTGATAGTGTTGTTGGTTATCGTTCGATTAGTTGTACACGACATTTGTGATATAGAGCTTTAGCTTGAATCGCGTTAACGGCAGCACCGTTAGTATTATTTTCTGTTTTGTGGCGGTTTGTTAATCCTATTTATTATTGGCTTTGCACGTAAACCGCTACCGGGACACTGCCGCTGTATTGTATAAGCTATGCTGTAATTGTTTCTTCTCAAAACCAACACTACAGCCACTGCGATTTTGTGATTTATGTATTATTTGGGGCCAACCTCTTGTTTACCTGCTATTATGAACGGCATAGGGTATCGCCTTCTAACCAAGAGAAAGAGTGAAGAATAGATATAAATTATCTATATATATATATATATATATATATATAGTATATATCTATATATATATATACATTGAGACCAGAAGAACAAAATGTGTGTAGTGCAGTACTGCTTAATGTTGTATTTTTGTGCAGAAAAGGGCCCATAATATATAGTAATGCCATCATTATGGTTACATTATTATACAAAGAAGACATAAGACTGCAGGGGTAAATGAGAGCCGACGATTTATGATCAGCTTTTATATTTTTCTATTTGTAGGTCATTGATGGAAAATAATTGGTTGAGCGGTAATGCACTCGCCAAGCCAAATGGATGCCACTCGATATAAAATGAGGTCTGCCTGTTCGAAATACACGCATACAATATATACAACTTCCTTATATACTGTTGATAACTTTTTATGGAAATCACTATTTTATACATTAAGGATAAAAAAATGTAATTAATAATAATGAATTTCAAGGACCTTACATAAATGTTAGCAGTAAGCACTGCCAATCCACCCCGTCAAAATTACCTGTCGCTTGAAAAACTCCAGTACTCGGCACTTCAAGTCAGGTAAAAAATTAATTACGCGCTTCATTAACTATATATAGAATACAAAAGAAGAGTCAATTAAGGTAACTACAGCGCAGATTAGAGCCAAATCTTTCCCTAGTGATGTATATAATTACAAGTGTACCGGTATCGGGGTATTTTCTGCTCTAAAATTGGTTAATTCGTTTAATAGTAACAATAACAATCACATCGTAACAGCCTTTATGATGACCCTTAGAGATTGATCAACGGGTATATATATATATATGTGTATTTCAATTCGAGTAGACTCTTGGAGTACACATATGCAGAATTGTGCTCCTATTTCGAGCAGGCTTAGGTTCTTCGATGTGGAATCGAATGGAACTGCATGCATTGAAGTTTATGAACCTTATGGCAGGTCCAATTGAACTGCAACATTGCTTACAATTTACTCTTTGTGTTCACGTTCATATAAACAATAGCAAAGCATGTTCGAAGAATATTCTAATTTTTGCATGGTGTCCAATTGTGCTACTGATCACTAAATTATGATACATCAGTACCAGTTCTCAATGTTTTGTTCATGCTTAAGTTATACATCGGTGCCTGCATCTTCTTTGCATAATTGCGTGGCTGCAAATGAACAACAAATGAGCCATTGATTCGATTTTGCTGTAACTTAGATTATTCAGCATAAACATCATACGTTCATAATCATACCACTATTTGTATGAAGAAGCCTAATACCGCTATAACGGACCCAGGAATGTCTACGCGGCAAAAGTAAGAAATATTATAAATGATGACCCAACGGGTGTCCGGGATTTTTGTTAAAGGTAGGGCTCTATCTATGCCGGAAAAATAATGATGCTCACGACAGAGCTGCTGCGACGTCGACATCAGCGCATAACAGCAGCGTCTGTGAAGCTTCACCCCTTCAAGCTTACATCACTCTCCAGCATTTCTGACCACCGTCGCTAACTACTGCTCTTGCTGCTCGGCATCGTTTAGTTAAAAAAAAAATAAGGAGAGAGAGAGAGAGAGATAAATATAAATAGCGACAAAGAGCCGCATTGTCACATGAAAATCGTTCTTGTGCCAATGGTACACCGTTGTCGTGGCGTACATACATTCTAAGAATACTATAGGAGATGTGGTCATTTGCACTCGTCCTCTCACCTTGTTTTTGTCCGCTTATTATTCCTATATGCCCCTATGTCTATTGCTATTTCGGTTATGACATTGCAACATAGTGGACGACACCACTATCAGTGACAAGAAGAGATGAGAGAAGTTCTGATTTAATAACTGAACAAACGTAATAATAATCGTCATCGTACTAATCATCATAACAATCATAATATTGTAATAATGATGACATAACGTCATTATCATCGTGACAGTTGCACATCACCGCTTACGTTCTAATTGCAGCCACGCAGTACAACGAATGGTAGCAACCTCATAATGTAAGGATCCAGTCGAGTAGTCGAATGCGCAACGAATCCAACCAGCAGACGCACACGTCGGCTGCGGCGAGCGTAGATCTTCATTAAAGATGGCTCAGGCCCGGCCGGCAATATTCCGCTCGCTCGTTTGATCCACGTAAACATTTGCAGTTAGCAACAACAGTAACAATATAAATGATTGACAGCATAGCGAGCGGCCCACGATTACAATTGGGCCGTTGGTGTTGTTCATATTTGCATCGACGGAGGATGAGCTGAGGGTGAGCTGAGGTCGGATGACTGCAAGGGAAGGGGAGAGAGGGCCCCCAAGCGGAGCCAAGAATAAGGGTTTCCATTGGTGCTGCCAATAGGTGGTGTGCACCGACGTTTGTGTTACCTTGTGCCTTTCTTTCGTAGACGAATGAATGGGTGGTTCAGGTGGACTGGACGAACCATGTTCTTCTTCCTCTCGGGTGTTGTTGTAAGTGCATGCATATCATCATCAGGATCATTGCTGCTTCTGCTGTGTGGATCCAATGATCACTGAGTAGTTAGCTACCTTCGACAGTTAGTGTCTACCGAGCGTTTGCTTAGCGGGCCAGACATGTATTTATTATATATGCTCGCTCACCGACTGCTCGAAAGGCTAATAATGCAGCATGCTGTTGCGGTCATTGTTCTTGCTGCTGCTGCTGTTGCTGCTGCTGCTGTTGGGTGATGGCGTGCGTGTGTATGTATCTATGTATGTATGTTATTTAGTATTAAGCGACGCCAATATGAGTTCTTCTTCTTCCTGATAGTTGGAGTCACGCGAGCGCACAACAAAACTAGTAACTATTACAACTCTTCTCTATCTGTCTATCTATGTATCTAGCTATTTTTATTACGCCGCTACCGCCGTACAAACCGCATTTGTCTTCCTGACAAGTTGATTGTTTCTAGGTGGTCCACACGGCGTTGCCAAATAAAGATGAGGCTTCGCATTACTGTCTTCGAGTCGAGTCGCGCGTGCTCCGTATGCGGGAGCGACATGCTAAAGTCAAACGTCGACAGCACTCAGGGCGGCGGCGGCCTGCGCTTTTTTTCGATGCGACCTTCAGTCACTGCTGATATTGGATTTGAACAGTCGTATGTTTTGAACGTGAGCTGCATACATGTAATGATGGCGGGCGCCCTCGTCTAACAATTGAATATAGAAGATGCTGGTGCCATCTATAGTGGTCGTTGAACTACCCGTCAGATGTTCAGAAAGAGAGAGACAGAGAGAACGAATAGGCCAAGTTGTAACGCTGCGGCTGGAGCTAAATCCAGTCCCCTCTAAAGGTTCTGGATAGTTCCGCCGCCAAATCCCCACTTCTGATCTCATCTGTGTCTCTGTCATTCTCCTGTCTCCGCAAAGCCCATGGAAGTGTCACATAATATTCTGTATCGCACTGTGACCATTGCGAAGAAAGTTCTACGATGCACCATAGAGCGCCTCGGCATTTTTCTCGGTAACGAACGAGTGCGTTACCGGCCGTTAACGACGGCACCGTGTTGGTGTTCTTGGTGTTTTGGTTGGCTCAGCAAGAACCAACTCAGATCTTGTTTACTAGCGGCGATGATAAATCAATCAGTCAACTGACAAGGCTGTTGATTGTTTGTTTCGCTGAGCTCGACCCAGACCTCTGCGCAGTCAAGTGATTCACTTACAGCTTACCGGCACGTCTTGTACAGTTTTTATGTTCAAGTATGCAGAAAACTACAAGGTGAGCGGTCAGTTAGTCCGGCATTTGAATACGGATGACAGGGCACAACATATATATATATATATATATATAACTTGTAGAGGGACTGTCGGAGCTATTAGTTCAGTTAACTACAGACCGGTTGTTGGTCTGTTACTGGAAGGTAAGCTCGTCGAGTAAGTATAGAAGTTGAAATAGGTGTGTATGTCTGCATGGTGAATACACAGTGATCTTACACAGTTTGTTCTTATCTTAATGACTTCATCTGGCTATCGGCCAGTCCTATTCATAGCGATCGCCATAATCTGTGCCTCAGCTTTTGTCCCCTCGGTTAAGTGTTGAACGTGACAGAGTGGCTGCAGCCAACTAACTAAGTCAACTCATTAAAAGAGTTTCATTAACGTATTTTGCGTCATCATATCATTTCTCTTTATTATCTACAATATACATTTCATTAGATAATAATCAACAGGAACACGTGCTGTCCTTCTTTTATTTTTTACGTATTGGAGAACAAGCAGAACATGCTCGTTATACCAATCAATTGACAGTGGAAATAAAGTAGACGACATTTCCGCCGGCTCGTTCGGGCTCGCACAGATCAGGCTAAGTGTCATCAATGTTGCTATGAAAAGACGTTCCGTTCAAGAAGAAGATCGTGAATAACCCATCATTCACAGGTGGGAATACAACATTAAGAAACACCTTGACATGGAGTAAGGACTGTATTTAACTGTCATTGATTTCCAAAGCGGGTGATATCGATGTTAATGAGATGATTATGTCACCACGTGGCTGGTGCAATTTCGAGCAATCTTAGAGAGTCGGCGGAGAGAAAGTTTAAGTGTTGGTTATTACGCTCGTCTTGAAGGGTTCGACTGTAAGTTTGACTTTGCATTGTCATTTGGTCAACGTAGAGTAGGAGACATCTTCAAAGAAGCACATATCCGAATAATTGAAGCAATTATAATACCCTAAGGGAATTTGAACTGTTGCTGATATGTTGAAGAATGAAGTCACAAATCGAATAAAAATGGTGCATGCGACATGAGATACAATATGTCTCAGCACAGACATTCCATGAAAATGAGCTCCTCTTTGCTGTTGAACATGACAAACTTTATTGCTGTGTTATGTAGCTTTGCCAGTTCGTAGATGTCGATGTCATATTCTTGTTTTTGTTATTTCTCTATCCAGCCTTCTGGCGTTCACTCTTGTAGAAGCGTTGAGTGGTCTGATTTATCTGTATCTCCCCCCCCGCCCGGTTCCCTCAACCAAATTATATATGAATGAATGGAAGTAAAAAGAACGATTGGTGGGGTCAGCACAGGACACTGGTTATCATCGACTGACTGGTTGTCCGGCTCGTGTCATTGGAACTGGCAGATTCGCTAGATTTTGCGACACCGTATACTATTATAGATCGTAGATTTCCAGCAACGACCACCGAGCTCAGATTGAAGCGGATTGAATGGAGTTGCAAGCGGGATCTGCCGGACGACTTCGTAGCAATTGAGCGGTGTTGGCAACACTTTGAAGAGACAGGAACATTCAGAGAGGGGAGAGAGTGAGAGGGCGACAAAGCGGCGACATTGTACTATTATTATTATTATTATCTCAATAGCAGCACCTCCTATATGGGAAGACGTTCACACCTTGGCACAGGAGTGGACGGGCTCCATGTTCGCTGTCCTTGAGACAAATTTTATTTAAAAAAAAGGCAACATTGGTGAGTGTGACACCTATGGCGCTGCTGATGCTAGTGTCAATTGGCGGCGACGACGACAACAACAGCAACGGTTATGTCAGCAAAACCTAAATACGAAAATTTCGGCTCGTGCTATTATACATGCACACATGACATGATTGTCCCTGCACAATTTCTCAATAATAAAGTGCCATGCTATCAGATTATTATTATTATTACGCTATTTACTCCTTCTGAGGTCGGCTTCGTTTAGTCTCCCACCAACACATACACTCGTAGATGATATTTTACTGATGAAGTGGGCGGCACTTTAAACCCATTGTGTAACAAGTCCAGCTGTATATACAAATGATGAAGGCACTTTTTTCGTTAGGCTGTTTCGACTATGGTAGCCACACCCAGACGTAGACACACACGCACATGGTTTTAGAATACAACACACACATATATATATATATATATATAATATATATTAACAAGCAACAGACAACAAATTCACGTAGCTGCGATATAATCGAGTTCAACTGGTACAAAAATATCAGGTTAAACGAACGCAAAATGGACGAAAAGTTGTTGAAGTATAAACTAAACATAATTCAAGAGTTGTTCGGTTGAGTATTATTGAAATGAGTTGTTTTAGTATGTTTGCTTCAGGCGGTATTATATGAGATATATTTTCTCTCGGCAAATATTCTCCTTCGGCATAATCTTATGCTGTTTATTAAGGTAAAAAAAATGTCACCTAGATAAATTTCACCCCTGCGGTGCGGCTGCTGAAGCCCTTCAGTTATCCGTGCGGAGATATCGCAGCAAGACATTTGTGTTATTGCTTCAATATATAATATAATACATTCAAATGGTCGACGCGGGGGGGGGGCGGATTTCGTCGTTCCCTCTGCTGGTCCGTCTGTCAGCTTCTGCTTGTACGTATGTCACTTGTCCAGCTGCCAACTCATTCTTCAATTGGTTTCTCATGAACAGTTCACGCAACTTCTTTAAGCTTCGAATAACTAACGATGCGCTGACCGCGTTCGAACTGACAACCAACCAAACAGTGGAGGGCTACTTCGCTGTCTACACCCCCGAGCGTTGGCAGTCGTGAATTGAGCGATCAGGCGGGCAGGCAGGCAAGGGACAGTGATGATTTGCCTCTGAGATGTCGCTGTGTGTATATGTCTCTGAGATCTCCGCTGTCTGTGAGAGTTGTGAGTGAATAGCGATGCTACTGGCGCGGCAGCAGCGCGTACTTGCTACGTTCCCATCGGGAGGAATCGTCGAGTGGCGGCCGGTCGTCATACGATGGTCAGAGCCAGTCGACATTTTGTGCCATAGCCAGCTGGCGCAGCAGGAGTGTATGTGTATGGCGTTGTAGGCGGTTTTCGATGCAGAGAGTCGGCTCACACCGATGTGTAATTCACTTCACTGGCTTGGTTGCATAGCCACACAAGATGAAATATATTTGCCTTTGCAATCGACACCACAGCAGCCATCAGCAACTTGAGTCACACATGACTCGAGGGGGGGCATCGTCGCCCTATGGTTGCAGATGCTGAAGCTCGAGGTCTGCTCTAGCGATCACTACTGTAGCGACTGCTGCTGCTGTGGCTTGTATTGCTCCATTTGTTCATTTTGTGCGACTCTGAGAAACACGCCGGGCATAACACACACCCGACAACGTTGGGATCTGTCTGTGGCCCGGCTATTCTTCCATCGATACTTTAGCATCCTGTCTCACTTTGTAAGCAGGCCACCAAAGAAAATACGATGGAAGCTAACCGTCTGGAAGTGTTATTATTACTCGTATCACCATTATTATTATTATTGTGATGATTATCAGCAGTGGTGTTTGCATGATGATATGATTGAGGGTGCACGAGTGACAGAGAGCGCGGAATTGAGAATAGAACAATTGGGATTGAGGAAAATCCGTAATTCAACCGTTTGCGAAGAGTTCTCGCAAAAAGCGAGAGCAAGTCAGCACTTAAAACAAAACGCCTACCTACATCACATACAGATGCAAGGCCATAATTTCGTTTAGTACTACAGATACAACGATAATTCTCTTCATATATTTTGCTTTATATAATAGTCGTGTTTCGTATCTGTATATCCCAGATGATATGGCAAGCGAAGTATTAACATTGGCACAGAGAATGCCTGAGATCAGGCTACGCAACAACGTATGTTTGCGTATCATGTTCGCTAGCTGCGGTCAAACATCAGATCGACTTCGGATAATTCAGCTCAGAAGAGATCAAACCGTCTTAAGTTGTCAGCTTTGTGAGAAATCTTAAACCGTATGTAAGTGAGTCTTGATGACTTTGCCAAGTTGCTCTTCCCGACGCCAAATCAAGACGCAAACTCGTCTAGTACGCCCTTCTTCTTATATTATACCTCACCTAAACGTGTGGTGTTCATTGAGATCGAAGTCGGGGTCACTACACGCCTACTTTTTTTCACCATTTTCCACGAAATACTTCCATTATATTTCACTAATTTCACTTTTGTGATTGGCCGAACCCTCGTCAGATCCGATGCATGCAAGTGGACGCCTATAAGCATAATCCATCTATCTGTCACATGATTCCGACTGCTATCCATTCATATGCAACGCCACATCATCAATTCATGCCGTTCACAGCTCGGCCTCTGTTTGCCCCCAACCGCATCTGCTTCCCCGAAGCCCCTACACTTGCTTGCCATCAGCTTGACTCTTTCGAATTATCAGGATTCACACGGCTGTGGCTGAGAATGGTGAACATCATTACATTGCCTCGTGGTTAACTAGAGTGCCTATTGCCGGCATCGTCCCCGTATTCTAATTAGTGCCTCCGCCCAGTTTTGTCCATGCTCTTCGCTAGTTGTTGTTTCTCCTGCTGGTACTGTGGCTGTGTCCATTTGTCGCGAGGTCGCCAAAAAGATAATCGACCAAACAAGCAGGTAGGCTCCCGTCCGCCCATTGATGCTCTAGCATTCGTCAATTATCATCGCTCTTTGGCCCAGCGTTGGCGAACAGGCCGCGACAGTTCATTTGCCATTCTGCGAGCGTAGGCGTACCGTTGCAGCTTCTGAGGGAAGCGGCCACTGTGAAATGATGGCCTTCCTTTCCACACAGGTAGTCCTGCTCTTTCCGTTAACGATGCTTCCTGATTCGTTGTGCTTAAGGACAACAACGAAAAGAGCAACGAGGGAACGGGTGTCGTTGTCGTTTTTCATCTAATATATTGCCATTGGTCAAATCGTTGGCTGAACGAGTATTCCTTTAACTATATGCAGTAATTCATGCTACGATGTGTCGTAGACATTAAGAAGAAAAGGAAGAAAAGGGGGCCTATGGTTGGTGTAACTGCGTTGAATGTCAAATGTTCACCCTCTTTAAATCTTTCTTACTCTCGCTTCTGATGGTAAGTTGCAATTGGTTGTGCAGACCTGCACAATAATATTATAACAACAAGTTGATATATTTATTTGACATTGAGACATTGAATCTTCTTCACGAGATTGGCACCTTTGCCTTCTGCTTTTTTTTAATACACAATGTTATTGTGTAACAATTATCGCTCAGAGGCTTTGGCATAACTGGAGACACTGTTGGTACTGCTGCAGAGCCGCCGTGGACATCTTTGCATATTTTTACTATGGTGAAGTGTCAGATGTCAGGGCAGTATGTTTGTAGTAAAAGAAATCATATATATATATATATATATATATATATATATACATGTATACACATATATCTTTAGCACTCGATTACCATGTGTGAACTGTCGGTCCTGTTATATTCGCTTGTCCCTTCAGCCCCCAAGTGGGGGTAAAAGTCACCTGTAAAACTGTTTCTACCTGAAATTTGTCTACCGTCTTCAACCAATTCTCGTTGCTTTCTTCGCCCATCAACTTGTTCACGACATCATGCATCCGACTGACCATTGCTTAATAGTCCTATTGAATCATATGGAAGCGCAATTATTAAACTTTACTTCGAGAATACATACGTATACAAATATAGACAATATATATATATATATATATGTGCGTGTGTGTGTGTCTGCATGTATTATTAAAACATTAGCACCGAGTATAGCTGTCTAAATATTGCCACGATCAAAGAAGGGCATGACGCCCAATTAATGTCCGGCATCCAGAGATAGAGCTAGTCGCCATCTGCCGTATCTGTTATCGTGAGTCAATTATTGGTGGTGTAATTAATTGATGCATATTTATCATTGCTATAATATAGTCCACTGTCTCGGAGACGGGTCTACAGCAGTCTATTATTGTTGCACAGTAGCAATTACTCGCAGAGGCCAGCTATGAATAATACGACGTATGTATTCAAAATGGTGATGATTTGAGAACGTCTCAATGATACGAAAACCTTTCCCACGAAAGGCGGCTTGGAACTCGTTCGCCGAATGCTTCATTAGCGAGACTGCGAAAGAGGTTATTTTTAATGACGCAGTATGTTGGCTCTGCAGGAACGGATGCATTTCCGGATACATATAATCTTACCTGTGTGCAACCCAGAGCTCAGCTCAGTGGATTAAGGACTGGGTTCTCCGTTTGTAGCCCAAAGTATATGCTATGACAGATGAAACTTTTAAAAGCTATCAATTTTGTGAATTAAAATATGATAGAACTCTGATGGCTAACTGATTATCTAGATCGAGAAGAAACGAGGCTGATGACTGTTGCAGGTTCACAACTTCATAAAGACGGCGTTTTATTAAATGGTTTTGCTGAATTCGAGATTTTGCTTTGACAGAACGAATTACGTTCGGTTGCTCTTCTGTTGAAATTCAATATTAAAACAGATTTTACTGTGGAATAAATAATTTATATATTCTAACTATGCCCCTTGTCTATTTCAGGTAAGCTATCTCAGCTGATTCGAAGGGGACGTTATATATGTTGACTACCATATCATCGAGTTTATGGAACACCTCCTGTGGTTCAAGTAAATAAACAGAACACATAGTCAAACTCTGCCTTGGAAACCCTATTCACAGAACAACCTCACAACACAATTCCCATGTGGGACAAAGTAGCTCATAAAAAGGTTTCTATTATTGAATTTTTTAAACGTTTTATCGGAGCACTGTTTGCGTATCAGTACGGAATCACTACGTCGTGATTTGAATTGTCTTACATTAACAATACTGGTGCCGACGTACAAGAATGTGCACAGAGTATAAGCTTGACAAAAACGCTACAATCTGAAAATGCTGCATACTCAACTGCATATATATATATATCTGTAATTCCTAGTGGGTTTTAACATGCCATCATTTGGATGTTCATGCTCAGAAGATTAAGCTTAAGAAATACAACAAAATATTGGAGAAAATATGGAGAGAGAGAGAGAGAGAGGGAGGTAATTTCTATACTTCGTATAGAAACACAATAAAAGTTTACACCTAAAGGCCATAGTAGACCGCAACCGCCCAATACGCGTTGATGCGCAGATAAAAGCGATGATGTTCATTGGCGTTTGCCCATCAACGAAATTCAAGGAAACAAGAGAAACACACACACACACACACATACACCTTCGCGAAAATCGATTTTCTTATTCTTCATTCTCCATTTATCCAACTATGGGCAAAATACACCCAGCCATGAATATCAGCGTGTTAGCGTGCATACGTACGCAGGTAGTTTACCATTATAACTATTATTCAATATAAGCTTCCTATTATTTACTTCGAGGTTATTAGCAGGACAGCACACGAGATCAACAGATCATTGCTTGTTTGCCCATATAGACTCGCGCTTAGTTCAGCTTACTTAGGTGATTGTGTGATGTGCTCGTGATGAAGTACGTCGTTGTTTTCTGTCAAAACATCAATTCGTGTCATATCGTCATCGGTTGCAAGTTGCCGCGTGTCATAGTGGCAATAGATTTTTGTATCGATTTGAGTGAAGGTTTCCCATCTCAAACGGTTGGCGACATCGTATATCAACTATGAAATGGCGTAAGCTGTATTGGCAGCATCATCATCATCGTAATTTTGATTGTTATAGTGAATCGCTTCGACCATAGCAGACAGTGTACGCTTATTGGCATATGTAGGAGGACGGGTATAAAGTTGCCACCCAGTTCGTTTTGGTCGATCAAAACGAAAACTCTGTTGAACATTTGGCGTCGATTATGAACGCCTTGTACATCCCTTCTGGATTTATTGTATTTATCCCTTACTTGGTTGTAGCTAACCATCTATAGTATTGCACTCTATGGGTGAATAATAATAATAATAATAACAAGATTATTACAGACTATATACTGAATGCGAAGTATGCAGATGTTACAAACGCTAGAACCACCATAGATGGCAAGCTCGACCGCACAGAAATACAAAATCGATCCTCTCCGAATTCATGTCTCGTTGACGAAAGTGTACACCTTCAGAACTCATAGAGGGCAGATATAAAATCAATTTGAATCACACTCGAACTTTTTTGAAAGCGTAAACCTGCCACATTCAATCTATTTAGTAGATAATTATCGAAGCAGATGTGAGGATGAGTCCTCGTGTGTTATTTCTGACATATTGTCTACCACGAGCCATAAGCACACCAATATTGTTTCTTTTTCTTTTGAGTGGGTTTACATACGGATGAATAGCATGTCAGTCAAGGAAACAGAATACAATAAAATCCTGTCCATACCCCATCGGAAGCCGTTTATACGAACACTAGCATAAGAGAGACTGAGCAACAACTAGGTTGGTGACGATTTTTTCATCGTCGGACTGTGACAATGAACAGATTTCTCGGATCTCGTGCCTTTGCAATGATAGCGTCAAAAATGATATTCACTTGCTCTAACATTACATGTAAACAGAATGTTTTCTTTTTAGCCATTATTATTCACTTATGCAATGAACTCAAAAGAGATTGTCCCGATCATCATTAAGTCGACAAACTTCGAAACATCTCAGGGGTCTTTTGACAAAGCATTATTGAATCGATTGATGAGTAATTAATCGTTGTTTAACTGATCATGTTAAACGGATTGCATCAATCAAAATTAAATATGCTTCAATCATTATGGAAGTATAACAGCGGATCAATTCTCTAATTTACTATATATATATATATATATATATATTGTTTACGGGAAGTATGATCTTACGTAGCACACATGCCAGCACTTGGTAACTCTAATCAGCATGCAGCCTCGTTCTTATGCGTAACCCTAAATGCTTTGTATTCTATTAAGTCAAGTTCTGCAGGACATGACTGTTGAAATGTTGAATGATTAGCTCCCTGTGAACTTGAACTAGTCCCTCAATCAAACGCGTAGATGTAATCGCAGGTCACAACGAAGATCATCATCCCATCATTTCATTGCATTTATGCAACAGTATTACATCGTTTTTCCACGGTTTCGTGAGCAGCTACTTGACGGGGGACTCCTACAGAGAGCGCTCATGCCGAGACATACATACGAGTCTACATAAGAAAATTCAAGACGATTTCCTTTAAAAGAACAAACGCTAGTCTGTGGTGGCTATTCTTAAATAGATCATCATCGTTGTGGATGCTAATGATAGCAATAGCCGTGGTGGTTGTTACCTACTCTCTCGCACAAAAATATGACGCGCGTGTTCCAGATGAATTTTTAACGTCTGCGTTAAGTTTACTCTACATGTTTTCGCTAACACTGCCGCTATTTCTACTGCAATACTGAATTGCACGATGGTGCTTTGCCGCGCGCATCGGAGCCGTGTCAGCCGTCGGCCTCCTCTTCGTCGGGGTCGTCGTTGTTGTTGTTGTTCGGATCTTGGACTGTGATTGCGATCGCGTGCATCGACAAGCGCAAGTTGCATCGACAATGCCGACTGCGCTGATGACCCCGAAGGATTCGGGCGATTCCCCTCGCTGCAGGAGATCAGAATTTCCACCACGGGCGTCACGAGGTCCCGCTAGTCGCGGTGTTGTGTGCCCGCCGATCATTGGTGGCTCCGCTGAAGTCGAGCGGGACTCCCTTCAGATCGTGTCGCAGCATGGAACGCTCGGAACGATCCTGTTCATTTTTTGTGTGTTTCTTCCGTAGAAGCAGGGCAGCACACGGAAAGCGGGTAGATACGGAGACGTCGAGGGGGGACAGAGGCACGAATCCGAAATGTGCTTCACAGCTCCTGCGTTGTTTTGACGGCATCTCCTAGAGTACAACGGCAGCATAAGCAGTAGAAGTACCAGATGCGCTGCAATACCTGCTCGAGGACCGGCTGGCATGGTGGCTACTGACGCCGGACAGGGGACCGATGGTTCGCCACCGCCAACGGATTCTCAGAATAGATTTATCCGCCATCCAGAGATCCCCTCAAGGGAGGTAGCAAGGGAAAATCCTGTCGCTGATTGCGATTGGTGCTTGCTGCTGCTGCTGCTCATCGCTTCAACATCATCGTATTTTTGCTGCTACTGGTGGTGTTGCTAACACGAATATTTAGCCACGTATATTTTGCTCAGCGGGAGCAGCCAGGGAAGGATGCTGAAGGAACAAGGCTCTTGTTCGACCAGTCGACGAAAATGATGGGTTCCGAACGAAAGGTTACCGTTGGTGAGCACTCGGCTACTCACTGGCTGCTCGACACGGTATGGATAGACTCATCAATGCTCCTTGTTTTTCTCGCTGGCTTTGGCCACTGAGCAGCAACCAATAGTTATCGCTATTGCCACTTGACCGTAGTGGAGCTAGCGACTTCGGAAAAGTATTCGTTCATAGATTTTGTTCCGTAGTAGAAAGTAAGGAAGGGGGCCGGGTGTTTAAACGAACTAGCTAAGATCATCGATGGTTGATAGGTGAGTCAAACAGAAATGGACCCAGAGAAGTATTTTACATGAACAACTCGAGAGATTATTGGTAGAAATGCATTCCGGGCCCATTTGAACGTGGGCGAACAATCGGATTTTCATAAATGAATAAAAAACATTCTAGAATTAAATCTCGCTCTGAATTGACAGGCTGACGTAACGCGATTTACAGTGTCGCGAGCTCTTGGGTTTCATCAAAGCGGGAAGGGCGGTTCATGCTGTTGTGAATAAAAAATTCAAGAAACGAAATTAGCTAGAGAGCGAAAGAAAGGAAGAAAATAATAATATTTTGAATTTACGTTTATCTCTTTTGACAACGTTGACCGTTTTGTGGAATCACATTAACATTTGCTGGCTACAGCTAATATCGTTATTTTGAGAATGACAATGGTCAATTATCTGTCATTAATATCGGACAACTCGATTGCTTCGGTGCGATACCAGTAGATTATTTGTGAAGACCCGTTATTATTATTATTATTATTAATTATATTATAAAATGAGCATTCGGTAATGGTGACCCTGCAACGTGGTTCTATCCCGAGTTTTCAATGTTTCGTGTCGCTTTTACCGACGACTGACTACATACAGAGCACTACAATATTTTGTCCACACGAACAGGTTATATGTGCTAATTGTAGAGTTACATAGGTCTGTTGGAGAACGCTCAGATTAGTCAAGTATGATCGATACGATATGTTGTTAAAGCAATGCTACACGGTGCCACCTCGACTTTTCTGCCGTGGAAAAGCAGCTGAGGTTCGGTTAAGCGAGAACAAAGAAGTAGTTACTAGAGCCCGATATGGCCAATGTTGTCTCATTATGCCGTGACATCGTCAACAGTTGACGACAACAGCTGATGACGACAACAGTTGATGACGATTATGTAAGGAACAAACAAATCGTAAACAAACTGAAGAGATATGAGCAATGTATTGTAAATTCATGCAACTATGTCCTTCGTGTGTCCATTGTGATAATCGGATTATTTGATACTGTTTAAGGGAAGAGTATCTGATGCACATAGCGATAAACTCAGTGCTCAAAATATGCCTCGGAAAGGAAAATGACTTGTGGTATGACCACGGGCATTACAGTGACCATAGGCATTTTTTATAGTGTTATCGCCAGCTGTCAACCTCATGGACTCTCCTCATCTTATGCGATGGAAGACGATGCTTAGTGAATTGAGCAGTTTACACTGCAGCACAATTTACTTGGTGTATGTATCTGTGTGTGTGTGTGTGTATGACATCTTTTTTGAATTGTCGTTCTGTCATGTTAAGGTTGGTTCATCAGATCCCAACGATAGCAAACGCTACCGGGCACTGGCCGGCCACAGGCGTAGCATTTTCTCCTAGATATCCCCGAAAACTCTAAACTGAAGAATGAACACATAGGGTCGGTCATATCGCACCACTAAGTAGCTTTCGCCGGAGGCGAGAAGTCGAATGACGCTACTTAACATTTGGCATGTTCATGCTTTTCACATAGCAGCTGCCAGGCGAAAAGGTGTGTCCAGATAGAACTCCATATACACATACACATTATATGTGCATCGTTACGAACCGAGAGGCACAAAGCGACCAAAATTGCAACGCCAGCCAACCGCCAGCGGACGACGCTTATGATGATAGTCTATAATAAGAGCACTATTATTTGATAGTAGTAGTTGCTACTGGTCATTAAGCCTTCGCATCGTTGCTGTTGTTAACATTTGGTATTGTACAAGTTTTGGACATCGTCGTTATCTTTGTTGTCATCGTAGATCGCCATACAGCCGGTACACGACAGGAAAAAATACAAAGGCAACATTTTTCGGTGGCTATAGTTTGAGATGGACGACGTTAGGCGACGTGTCTGAAGTTAGCGCTTGGTTCATGCCCAACCATTTCACATGGATTTAGGTAGATCACAGCCGGTTTGAGGTGTTCCTTGTATCTTTATATCGCTGACATGTAGTCGAACAAAATATTTGTGTTGTTAGTCTATGAATTAGGGCTTAGTCGATTAATAAATGTCTAATAAGTCGAATATGGCTAAGATCGGATGAGTTTCTGTACGTTTTCATTTTTGTTTTGCACCACATTGGGAAGAGACCTCTTCGTAGCGGGAACTGGCTACTCTGCGACCTGGACGACTTTTTTTTTCTTATTTTTAGGGGGTCGGAGGTTGTAGGCTAAAATCGGTCATGGACATCGGGCCTTACTGCTTCGCCACATTGGTATTCGCCGCGGTAGTGTAGAACTCATATTCACCAAAAGTCTTGAAAAGCGCTTGAAACAAGACTTGGGTCTTGTTTGAGACTGAATTATTAGCATTACTTCAACCTAGGACAGGATGGACATGACTGGGCTTCAATCCTATCAGAGGCGGCGAATGTTTTAGTTCTTTATCATTTTTTATTGTCAGTGGATTGTTGCCAGGCGTGTGATCGATGAAATATAGCAAAGATAGCTGCGACAGGTCCCCAAAGTAATACCTTTGAGGTAAAATGCTGAACCCTGTTATATTGAAAGGGAGCAGCTGGGAGTCAGCTCAAAACCTTTTTTCTTTACTTCAAACCAGACTTGCAGGGGGAAAGGTTGGTGATTGTGCCCAGTTTTTCATCAGCTGTCCACCCCCGTTCACCCTTTTGTCACGTTCGTCACCTGTGCAGACACACTTAGTCGCGTGCGGGATTGGGCCCACCCGCGGCCTGTGCAGCTGATTATAAGAGAGCAGATGTCCTGGCTCTTGGGTCTACCTTGTGAGACTCAACGTCGTCACCGGAATTGTTAGTGGAGATAGATGACACTCTGTTGTTTATAGGTAACATCGCCTGTCATTCAGTTGTCATTGATTATCAGAGGGGACTTCCAGCAGGACCAAGCGCATGGGGTACGTTGCAACGCCTTCTGGCTGGCCGATGTTGAAAATCGTAATCGACCCAGAACGTGAGTATAACTGGTGAAATCATCAGGTTCTCGGCTATCGATATACAATAATATACAATACAAATACACCTTTATTAACCAAAAGGGGGTGGTACAGAGATTATTAAAGAAATTACATAAATTGGTAGAGCGAAGTGAATTTTTTACAATTGTGGTAATGGCAGATGTCCACTTCCTGAGTCTCGTAGGAGACGTGCGACTCTCCAGGAGAACAAATTATTTAGCTTTTCGGTGCGTGCTACTGACGCAGTGCGCACTGTACGTCCACTGCGCAGAGGGTTTGGGCGAAATTCGACGAAATGTTTGACAGAACTATTTGGTCTTAGTCGCTGAAACAAGCGTAGGTCCGCAGTATCTAATATGGTCATTAGGGAGGGAAGCTTCACCACTTCCTTCGGAACATCACAACGCAGACTGACTCTTCGGATGAACTTCGATTGCACCCTTTCAAGCGCTAGGATATGTTTTTTGAGATAGGGCCTCCAAACTGGAGAGCAGTAAAGAAATTTTGGAATGACAAGGCTCTTATAGAGCGCAAGATAGAAATCGACATTTGAAAGAGAGAGGAAACTTGTCGATCTTTTCAAGGAGCATTTTGTAAAAATGTGTCTAAACCGCGGGGTCAATCTTAAAATCCCAGCTCCAGAATATTTCTCCATAATATGCCTGCAAAATATAGCCTACTTCTTTATGTTAAAGCAAACCCAACAAAAAGCATTATTCTGGAAGATTTTGAATGTAACTTTTATGGAATGGAGCCCTCGCCACGTTTTGGGTTTTTGCCAGAACCAGGAGTCAAATTAAATTTAAGTAGAAGTTTTTCATAATCAACCGTCTCACCTAGCAGAATTGCATTAATCCTTCTAGTTGAAACAGAGACCGCGTGGCCTCATGTCGGGTTACTTGGAACTACAAACTCCAACTTTGGAAGAATCATTGCTAATTGTCATTGACACAAAAATACAAAAAACCTTTTGATATAATAGTTGAAATTTACGCTTACTCGTAATATGAAAAAGAAACGATATTCTATACGGGATTCAACTAGTCAACTAAGTAACCATCTACATATCTGTGGTGGACTGTGATATTTGAACATATGGTTCAAACAAAATGCCCACGCGTAATTCAAAGGAGAGATGATGTGTCAGCTTGAGTTCTTCATTATGAAAATGATACGAAGCAGACGAGATGTAATTTGCTCGAGTATTTTGTACAAATCGACTTATTTATAGTGGTAATAAGTGAGGCTAGTTCCTTTTAAAACCACGAAAGCTTCTAAGAAAATGCTTGCTGCCAAAATGAGTCGAGCCTGCGCTATACGCCTAATTGAGAGTCGACAAAGACACTTTGAAGTTTGCCCGCATCCATGCTATATATGCTAAACAGCAATTTCCGTCGACATTTGGCTAGAGCCGAGATAACCACTCGTTGTTCAGATCCGCGAAAAACCCATTAAAGCCTACCATACTCCCTTCACACATCAGTGCGTGGCTTTTAGAAAATAAACGCCAATTCAATACCGTTTTTACAATTATCGGCCATCCATAACGATTTGCGAACGCATGAAGCGTTCGAACTTGAAATTGTTGCTTCTGTTCCATCTAATGATCAGTTCATCCCGAGGTGAGAATCGTTTTTGCTTTTTGACTGCTGAGATCAACCGTTGAAATCAAGATGACTTTTATTTCATCATTGTTGTCGCTATAAGTGGTCACCATCTTCTTGACTCGCTCGTTGCCTTCGGTTTCTATTTTCTTTTGGCATCATCCTCTTCTCACTTTGGCCTTTTGCTGTTGGAGTAACGTTTCTTCTACTACTATTACTACTACGGCCGGTTATGGCAATGTCCGTCAATAGCGTCAACAACAGGCCGAGCTGAACTCGCGGGTTTACGTACAATGCAACAGACATCAACAAAGTCTCTCTTCCAAATATCATCGTGATACCGGTTCGGCATCCCGTTATCACTGGCCAACGTCGTGGCGCCTCTGCCCAACTCGGGAGCAGCTTGGCATGGCTAAAAGCTAAGAGTATAGCTAGTAAATAGAGGGAGACGACAACCACCAGAAAGAATATATAGCTAGAAGCGAGAAAAATGGAGAAAAGCATCGAATGAAAAATAAGTGCCGCCAAAAGGAAAATGGCCGACTAAGAGAAATGACCGCTACCGGAGGGAGGAAGGGAGGGTTGCAGTGTTTGACTATATCTTCAACAAAACATGGGTCGTTTTCTTCCGATTTTGCCGACAACGTGGTCTGTCAATCAGGGAGGAGCCGACAGCGTGGAGAGGATAACGCGGACGCCGGTGGTGTACCGAGCGGTGGTAACGATGTCTACGTGAAGGTAGAAAAAGGGAGCTCCTAATTGATCTCATGGACGAGAGCCTATACTGCAAGGGGATTATTGTGTCCAAGACGATCCGCACGAGTCGAGAGAAAGTGAAGATGACAAAGAACTGTGAGAGCGATGCTAACGGGAGGGAGGGGGCAATTTGAAGGGCCAGACCATCGGATGGGTACACGGACGATCCTATTTGAAGCATTTTTAAGCACAAATCTAAGCTCAGTGCGGCGCGCCACTTGCCGTGAACACTCAAGCATAGCTCTAGTTATTCATCATACCATGTAGGGTCAGGCCACTCCCTCAGCAGTTCGCCGTCAGGAAGTAACGTATTGTATAAAAGGTAAGAATTCATTGAAGGTAGAGAAAATTAACATCACATATAACAGTTATCCGACCAGATTTTTGGATAACTGTGTATTCATTCATTTCATCGCGCATCGGCTTGAGCTGCGTAGATTGATACTGCATCCTGCTATATTACAGCCCCTAGAATGGAGAGACTAAAATCATTGGATTTAAAAACGACTATCTCCCTGTTTACAGCGGCCAATTGGAAATAGAATACTTTCTAACATAAAGTGTAAAAACGGCATCGATTTTATCATCTCAGTCAGACTACCGGTCGTGCTGTGTATTGCCAGCTGAAGCATACCTCCCCCAATTGACAACTACTTCGAACTCTATTCACGCTTCTCGACGCAATCGGATTTTTTGCCTCCCACATGAGGGACCTTGTGAATTCTAAACAAAAAAAAACAAAATTGGATGCAGACCACAATCAACTGCAATACATCTCGTCACTGACCAATTGACTCAAGGCAAAAGTTTGAAGCACAACGTCAGAGCGAGAGGAGAGAGAGAGAGAGATTGTCGCTGTCAACACACAGCATACTGACATGCAAGTTAGAGTCGATCGTGGCCGGACACAAACGAAGGCATCGATCAAAAGTAGCTCGTTGCCAGCCGACAACACTTCCAGTTCACCAGATAGGTATATTGAACAGCTATCTGTGAAGCCGGGAATTGTCAATTGCTTCTTCATCTCAGATTCCCTCTATCCAATGTGTTTTTCCCCCAGATCAGTGGCTCCCCTCGATTTTCATGTGACTTAGACCTGAGCTACGAAAATGGTCGCTAAAAATATCAGTCCCGCGGCCTCGACCACGGAACGGTAGTTGTCGTGAAAAACGCCTATACCGGCTGTCCCGTTTCGCCACAGCTGAACCCGAGCCAAGAGCAGACTGATGAATTTGCTCTGTTGCTATAGGGGCAGTGTCAACTAGAAAGACGTCAGAAATGTCTTTTAACGAAAAAACGATTTAATCCTCGCACTGTTACGTGCGCTGCCATTGGCAGCTACATTTTCAATATCTTCTCAAGCGCCCATGGCGGGTGAAAGGTATTGCAGAGAGATAGTCCGTCGAATTTATTTTGTTTCTACTGGCGCCGCTTTCTATTAGAGATCGTGCGATCTTTTAGTACCTGTTTGGTTGATACATAAATCCGTCGCGAAAATCAAGTGAAATTTAAACTCAAAGTATTTATCAACCAAACCATTTGAATCAACTAAATTATGTTCGATTCTATGCAATAACTTCCTTTCAGCTCTGTGCTATCTTCATTATCCATCTTCCATAAAAATTCCGAGATCTACGAGCAAAGGTATCACCCAAGATGGTTTGAGTATATCCAGGAAACTGAAGGTTTGATTATTCAAACTGTTCTGTAGCGCTCGGCGTAAGTGATAACCGGAAGTCTCTCGGGTACGGGCTATACGGTGGGTGCCCCAAAACATCCCACTCAAGCCGCAATTATTTTTGCCAGCTCATCACAGAGACGAATGGTCTAGCGTTGACCTAGTGGAACATGTCGCTCTAACGAACAAAGCGTTTGTAGTCGCCTAAATCAAGCCGCTTCTAATCGATTGCTTACTTTAGCTTAGCAAATTGTGAGCAGTTTGGTTGAATCGAGTTGAATGGAGTTGGTTAAAGCCTTGATTTGATCGACCTCCGCAGTGACTGGCCAACCAGATCGAGGAGCCTCTTGGAGATCAAAATCTCCGCAACGAAATTTCACAAACTACTTTTGACACAGAGAGCAGGCCGATACGGGCTTATGCATCAACCTAAGATTATTATAGTTACGCGGCTCTCATAAATGTTGAACTCATCCACGAACCACGAAGGCATAAAAGGTTATTGGCGGCTGAAGATCGGTTTCGAGTTTGAATAGCGTCGATTCTATATATATATATATATATATATATATATATATATATATATATATATATATATATATATATATATATATATATATATATATATATATATATATATACCAACATTTTAATGGCAGGTGACTATTTCAAGCCATCCAAATATCAGGCCGAAAAAGCTGCATTTAACATGATGCTCAAAGCAGAGGATTGTCAGCAATAACAAAGTAAAGCTTACACATTCTTTGAATCTTATATAATAGGTATTGTGCCTGCAATCTTTCACTGAAATTTATTTATCACAAGTAGGCCAATCGTTACACTACAAAGTGCGATATTTCGCATTATGCCCTATAAGGGGTCCCGCCAAACGCTTCACAGACCTTAAAAAGCTTTGTGCGACTATGGGGACTTCCCACTCCGCTCTATGATTGATTGGTCACCATTCAACTCCACGTGTAGCAGAGATCTAACAGGTGCGCAAGACTTGTTAGTCTCCAAGGGTAAAGCAGGGTTCGGACAACAATGCCCAAAAGGCGCAGAAATATCTTCTACCTTGTATCTATCTATCAGTATTCCACTTGGATGGCGCTTACATCATAGTAGTGACTTTAATTCTCGATAGCTGACAGAATATAAACCATAAACAAAAGTTATACAAGCTATTGATTGCATCTAGATATTTATCACATAATATGATATTTTAAAAACAATTCCTACCGAAAAACATATAGTAAGTGGTGATTGAAATTCGAAATGAAACATATTAAATGAGCCCATCTCAATTTAAAAAGAGTTCGCCCCAGTGTTCGAGACAATATAGAATCGAATGCAATATTTCTTGTGGAGCACGCTTGACTAGCTTTGGTTACTTCCTCGTGGGACACGAAGTGTTTGCTGCTGCTGGTGCTGGTGATTTTTTTTTATCAGATCTCTCTTTTATTTATTTGTATTCGTTCATTCTCTTTTGAAACCATCAACAAAAAGCAACACATGACTGATGATGGTTTGTTCGCTAGGTCTCAAAGTGATGGGGCATTCAAAGCTAGCAGAGCTGCCCGAAGAGCTACCGTCACCAGGGATTGAATGAACGAATCTCTTCAATGATACCTGCGCATGACGGGTTCCGTGGCATCTTGTGCAATAGAGAGAATATATATCACTCACTCTTTTGCGTTAGCAGCCGCGCGGTTTGCAATACGAGATCATACAGATAGTTATGATAATTTACTGATAGTACCGACGATTTTTTTTAGTTTGATTCGAGGCGGTGGCGGACATCAACGAAAATCAAATGATGGACTACAGTGGTAGGATTAGAAGGGATATTTCGATCTCGAATCTGAGCGAGATACATCGCGGAAATGATGCAATTTCACACTGCTGTGATGAACGATGAGGGACATTGCAGACTAAGTGGCGTTTTCCTAAATGATCAGGGGTTATCTGTCGCACTCTTTTGTCCGATACCCCAAAACGGACTCTGAGCAGGTTCTGTTAACGTGATCTTTTTAGTGAAAATGTTAGGACATTTTCATTGAGCTGAACTTAGAAACAGCACCCTGTAAATGTATAGGCCCACACTGCCATACTGCCGCAATAGGCATATGAAAATATAAATCAACTTACTTGATTTCTCAAAATCTCACTTTTGCAATAAAAATTGCCGCGAACAACGAAATTATGCGTTGAAAATAGTAAACAAATCATAAACTTCAAATAATAATCAAGTTGCCGGCCGTTTTCGATAAACCTTTCAAGTACCTAAATACAGCATTACAGATGCCTGTAGTTAGGTCGAGCAACACCGCTCTTTTCACGTTCTTAACTTGCTCGTTTGGTAATTAGTATATTTCTTTCTTTGCTAAAACGAGTACAGCTGAAGAAAAGCTGGAATATCGCAACACGCATACTCTTATATTTTACATCAACAAACGACCCTTTTTCATTTCGTTGCCTTTACCCTTCCCACGGTCTTCCACTCTGATACGATTGTTGAAATAGCCACATCCCAACGGCAACTTGCCAATGCGGCAGCTGACAACAGCAGAATTTCTGGCACAAGATGATGCATGTTCACTCATCCATTTGCCACGACTGATGCATATGGTGCTATATCTCATCTACCACCGCAGCTAGATACCACCATCATCGACACACCGACACACACCCAGACACGCGCACAGCGAGGTTTGAGAGCGTTGACTTTTTCGTTCGTCATATCGAACGAACGCGGGGAGGCATTCAGGAAGGCTGTGGGGTGGGGCTTGTGCACAAATAGTTTCTGGCTTCCGAAATGGAAAAAAATCACCCAAGCTATGGAGATCAGGCTGTGGGATAGATCGACGGGTGGAACGCTGATGGTCTTAGGCTGGCAACTTCAACTCCCTGAAGCGGATTGTGGCTGCCCACCGTGTCGGAGTCGTCCAAGCCGAGGTAGCCATTATAATAACAACAGCTCCTGGCCCGAATCGATTCAGTCTCTGGTTGGCCACCAACAAATGTGTTGCTCGGGATGATGTTATCGAATAAATAAAAAGGAAATATATAGCCATGTATGTATCATAAGTATAACACTTATATATATATAATATATATATATATATAGCAGAGCCTGCTGGCTGATTGGGTATGGCCAGAAGCATCAGCCAGAAACGACCGAAACCAAAAAATTACGCAGCATTTTACACAGAAGGAGCGATCGGATAGTCTGTATTGGAATTATGCCGATAACTGCGAATAAAAATAGCGCTCCTATCGAAGCTAGGTCACATCCCAGCTGCGAGGCCCATTCCAGCAAAGAGGTGGTTGGTTAGCAGCTTTGTGTGTTGTGTGTTTCAAAAAGAGTACAGAATAGGACAAAGTCATTAAAGTAAGAGACGCATGAACAAACAAACAAACACACACGAATCGATCCGCTCTTGAGGCTCGGTCAAACTACTTGGCAATATATCAATAGCATTACTATATTTACTTAAGTTTAGTTTAGTAACCGAACTTTTCTTAAATCCAATACAGCTGTACATTATCTCGATGTAGTGAAACTATGAATTTCGACGTCAGCTCAGTAATACCATTTTGCAGTTCTTGCTCTTGCGTTCAATAGCAAGCAGCTGCGTCTAAGTTAACGCAAAATGAACATCGACTTGTGACCGTCAAAGATATCCAGAAGAAGAAGAAAGACACGCAAGGCGGCTCCCCCGCCATCGATCCATCACCACACAGGGAATCAGCCTTGCTCGCCGTCAACCTTCTACGATTGTTATTGCAAACTTGTTGATGTAGATTTCGTAGTAATGGTTATCTCGTCCTTCCAGGGCATACTTTCCGATTCTGTTACTTTAATCCAAACATTGAAGTTTCCTCCCTGTATCAATTATTAGATCGGAGAATTAATCGAAAATTTCGAGGAATTCCGCATGCAACGCATATTTCTCTAATTTCTTTGAATAACCTAGATGTCTCTATGTCAAGGTACAAAGATAGAGTGATATATTATTGGTAAAGTTATTTTATGTCAGCTAGTGTAGGTCGAAAGGCTCAAACGGATTGGCCTTATTAGCGACCAGAAGACCGAACAGTTACCCACATATTACACGTGCACACTTTGAGATGGCGACTGTGACATTTGCTCTTGCCTGTCGGTCTGAGCCCATGACAATGCAATCAGACGGCGTCGTTTGTGTAGTATATTGTGAAGCAACCTATGCACAGGAAACCTTTACAACGATTGACTCAAGGCTGAACTCTGACAACTCCCTGCAGTCGGCGTCACATGATTGAGATAACAGGCGATTGCCGTTTACCGCTTTTGGTCCAGAGGACAAATTCCGCATAAAATCGTAGTTAAATTTGACTAGTTCAGGGTGTGATTTTTTTTCTCGTACTGTAATGACATAGTTGTGGGTAACCGATATTTAGTGTTACCTAAAAAATATTGGTTTTTAGAAATGCTCCCATATTTATATATATATATATGTTTAACTTGCAAGAACCTGCAGACCTCATAACAGATTCGTTTGCTGATCGACCCCTCCGACTTTCCTTAACTTCATTTTAAAGGTTGCCTGTCGAATTGGCGAGAAATGTAGGGTGGTGGGGTGGGTAGCTGCTTCGTGCAGTCACGCCAGACTATAGTCTGCTGGTCTTATCATTCACTACCGTCAAGGGAAATGTGACCAATGACGTTACCTGATGCCTTTTTAAGTTCGACGCTGACTGTCTACACCATAATCAAATAACTGTTAACCATAGACCTTTAGAAAGAAGCACTTCACATTCACAAACCTTTTTTAGCCGAGACCTCAGCGACTTATTGAACTGTTTGAAATGCTGCTAGTCTTGTTTACGTTATGAATTACAAAACACAGAAACAGTCAAGAATTATTCAAACCGAACGGGCGGACAGTACGATCCACAAGAGTCGAGCGATGAATCAGCCATTCCTTGAATCGGCTTTCGTATTTACACGTCACCGTAATGTTAGGCCGCTGTGCCATATATAAGTTAATAAATCAAATATAACATCCGGGTTAGCCTACAGGTAATTTCATAATTTATTTTCAAACAGATGCCGACTTCTTGAGCCCCGATGCAAGTCAGGCCTGAGACGTTGAATATGTTGTGCCGTTCGTTGCTTCTGTGTTCAACATTGTCTGTCTGTCAGTTCCATTGTTTCTAATTTGATTTGAGCCCACTTACTATTAGGTATTGGCCCGAAAACGCCTAAAACACGAAGAACCAACCACATTTGTTGTTGCTGTTCAGGCTGTTCAGCGCCATCACTCATTAAGTATACTCGTTGCCTCAGGAACGAGTTCAGTTAGCATCAACGTTGCTGGCCGACGGAGAGATCATTAAGTCACCCACTGATAGGTGACATATTGCTCCTGCAGTAGACATAACATAGCACGTGGTTGCATGGGCGGTGTCTGTCTTTGACATCGATCGCAGTTCAAATAAAGACGGCAACAATCAAGTAAACAATCAAGCATAAGTAGCAATAAAAGTCGAAGCAAATGTATGTAGTCGACGACCTATGTGGAGCTCAGGATACTGACTGTTGCATCAGTTCACTTCACAGATGATAGTGGCGATTGTGGATAGTCATCGACTCCGTCTTCAATGGATGCTCGATACGAGGATGACACTATGTCAACAGTAGCCTTTGTGTTCTATGCTGATTGTCCTTACGGCCGTGTCATAACACCCGCATCTGTACGATTGGAGATCGCTGAAGTGGCGATGGCTCATGCTAAGATGTTCCTTTCTTTTCATCTAGAAAAAGAAAACAGAGCCTTCCAACTAGGACCCATTGCCGTCTTCTCATTGGCAGATGACGGGTGAAGCCAGCGAAATCGAAAACAATCGCTTATATAGAGGTGTAATGATAAAGGAATCGATGAGACGTCCCCCTAACGTGGCCCAATGTGGCCTATCGGCGTGGAGTAACAGGCGTGGAGTAATAGTGGTGAAACAGTTACTGAAGAAGTAAAACTTCGTGAAGTGGTGTTACATTTAAAAATAAATGTATTAAATAGTACATGTACGTCAGTAGCCCCTGGAAGCAACGAAATTAATGATGTTTGCCGCAACAGCAATAGACATATATAATAGAGAGCGCGGTTCATTAAGTAAACAATTAGAAGATGTTGACATACAATTAGCAACAAAAACAACAGGACATAGCTAATAAATTCATATATTTAGCAAATCCATGAAATATATAGATCACTATCAAATATAGAACTAACTGTATCCGTGACATGACCCTTGTGAGTTAGCGAAGACATGCAATTACCTATACGTTTTGTTATAGTATTTATTGTCTATAATCCGTAACAACATTGCAATGAAGTGCAAGAATAAGCAATTATAAGTAATTTCATATATACAACTGAGTTAGATCTGCGTTAATAGGTTCGGGACCCTAGCAATCTGTGGAAAATATGATTCGGGTAGAATTTAAAAGCCATTTAGAATAATTACCACCCTTCCGGAAACCTACGTTGATATGACGATTCACTAAAGCTATTATACTACGCATTCGAACACTATGGTAATATGATTGCCATAACTACAGGATAGGATAGACAACTACTTCATTTTTGTAAAAGCGAGTAGGCATTTGTGACGTTGTAGTTGATCAGATCATCGACTCCTTCGGAAACGATTGCCCAGGTAGATTGATGCATAAGGGGGACACACATGCTAACTGTGGGTGGAACAGTTTGAAGATATGTACGCAATTATTATTCAATTCAACATATTCCATTCCAGTATTTTGAAAATAATATAAATAATCAGCGATAATCGTTATCGTCAAGGTGGAACGCCACTACATGCATAATACTCTGGAAATAAATTTTATTATCAGACGCGGTCATCTGAGACAGTTTTTATTATCCCAGATATTTCTAACCAAATAAGAATAATAAATCAATGCATCGTTGGAATATGCAATTGAAATTTCGCTGTCTTCTGGCTTCAATACCGTTCGACAAAACTCCATTATCCAAAGCGCCTCGACGTTCCTAAAATCATTGTTGTGTCCTCATTTTACACAGATTTAGTGCGCATTATCCGCGATTACTGCACCTCTCCCCAGTTAGATGTAGTTTTCGCACATTTAGTTCATGATTTGATTCTCGACCGACCGGCGACATTGGAAAAGCGCCACTTCTTTATGTAGAATTCGGCTCTTTTTTCTAGTTATTTTGGCTTACTTATCCCTTGTGTTTTCGCTTATGACTGATGCCAGTTTTCATCTGTTAGGTGTACAACTAGCATACATGTAATATCTGTCATACCATTTGAAGGCGCATTTATACATTAATGTGGTTACGGCTGTGTGTGTGTGTGCGGGTACCGTGCCATTTGCCGGAATTATGATTTTGCGTATGCGTATACTTTTTACTGTTTTTTCCTCCAGCAAACCATCTCCTCTTCGCGTGTGTGCTTGATGAACCGTCACGAGCAGTTGGGATACGAATTTTGAATCGTTTTATGGTTAGCGCACACACATCAACACATAAACAGGTCTATCCACCTGCGTGGCCACCGATCTATTATACAAATACATGCACGTTCCGATGCACATCATTATGGTAATGTGGTAAATATTTAGGCTAGCCGGTATCTATTTACATGGGAGAACCATTCAAAGTGTTCAATTCCTTTGGATTTTTATAGCCGATGAGATTGACTTTAGATCGATCTCTTTTTGCACCAGACAAAAAGTTGTCGCTTCATTTTTGCTTTTAAGAGAACTTCATGGTTTCTGTTTTCACTGGCTCAGTTGTTGCAAATGTTGCGTGTTATTGTATAATAATTGTGTTATTATTATTATTGTAGATCAGTACGTTTCATTTGCCATATCTCTCAGGTGGTTTTGGTTGTTTACGTTCAAATTCAGCCGCGTCTCTACCTGATTTTTAACAGCAATGTTGAACAAAGCTTACGTTATTATTATTATTATTATTATTATTATTATAGCAACCATTACTGTCGATGAATGGGCTAATAGTTGGTTTTGCTGGCTTTACTTATCTAGCTGCATAGACCGAATCCTTTGGCCTTGCCCGATCCATCGCTGGTTTTACGTCTCTGCTATGTTCTTTATTTCTATTTCCATATTTGTGTGGTGTCTGTTGAACATGATTATCATCTCCGTAGATGGAATGAACATCTCTCGCTGTAATCCTATTGACTCGTTACACCGTATAGATTTCAGGCAGCTTTGGTACTTTAATTGAACTGGTCTAGTTTCACTAGAAGTCCGCTTCATGTGTCTTCTCGATGGAATCCCTTCACGAGAACGTCCAGCTGTTCTACGCCTCCTTGTTGATCAGTCTTTTTGAGCCTTTTTGTGCTCATTTGATTAAGGTCGCCACTGCAAGGAATGCAAGTTTTTTTTTTTTATTTCAATGGGCAATGTCTTGCTATTTATTTTTCGAATGGTCACGTGAGATGTATAACAATGATCGTCGTACAGTCGCCCTGTTTCTGTGTCGAACAACAGGTTCGAAGACAATTTAGTCCGTGTTTGACACTGTGCTATAGACAAACGATGTTCGTCCGTGGGCATTACATGTCATTTCAATTTCTCTTAGACACCAAGCCTATCTATCTATGTATTCCTTATTCATTTTCATTATCATTTCATTCGGGGTTTATTTTCGGAACTGCAGTTTCACAATGCTTAAGTTCTCGCAAAAAATACATGATAAAAGGTGTATATATAACAAGGTCAGGATAATCTGACAAAAGATAATTGTAAAAGCCATGCACACTACAATCCGGTGCGCATATTAAGTCCCCATGACGGGAACCTGTGGCAGTCGAATGACAGCTATTATTATAATTGCCAATTAATTACTATTACATAGTAAAAATGCTTTCGGGTCACTTCGCCCTCAGAATGAATATAAGCTCTAGTTGCGCTTGCCCTATAACGCATTCTATGAAATCAAACAAGTTTCTATGACGCAGAGTCTGATGAGGTTATGACCAAACGACCTATCAACAACAGAAACAAACATCTCAGTGTAGGTATCTCTACAACGATTGTTACTATTTGGTATAACTGCTGTACCCGTAGGGGCTTCAAGTACAGTATAATGTACTGCTATTATTGTTGTTGTTGTTGTTGTTGTTGTTGTAGCAGTGGTAGTCGTTTTGGGAAATCGATGAGCGAATCCCGAAGTGGGCTGCCCTGGATGGAACGTGGGGCTTCGGGGCAGTCGGTGGTTGGTGGGGACAGCCTATTAATACCGTGACAGTTACGGAAGTCCAGAAGACATCAATTGTGTACAGGCATGCGTTGAGCGGCATATATTCTTATTCTAACTATTTGTTCAATTTCATTCTAATGAAACTAATGATATTCTGGCCGACTGACCAATAACTGTGTCTCCGCTTGATTCAACAACAGCAACAACAACAACTGATGATGATTGAAAATTTATCATACGAACCGCTACTAACTCAGTCAGTTATTCTCGCAGTAGCGTCTTATTGTTTGGCTGCAGAGCCGCCTGCTTGTAATAGTGACCCCCGCGTGTGACCTTCGGAATGGATTGTCGTTCTCGGTGGATCCACGCTGCACGAGCAGATTTTCGCGGTGGCTTTTTTTTATGCGATCTTCGCTTCTCCGTTAAATACATACCAGATATATTCTGGGAGAAACGGTACAATGGGCAAGCACGTTGTTGCTATTGACATACCGATGAGTCTTTTGACTTTATTATTTAGTAGCTGGAATCTATCATAGGAAACCATTATATATATATATATATATATATATATATTTATCCATCATTTCCGTTATCTAAGAGACTGTAATAATGCTATTATCTAGCATGCTGTAAACGAGTGACTCATGCTCACAATTCAATATCAATATCTTCGTCGTCCCCTAAGTACAAGCGCAATTTATCTACGACATAAGCACAAAAATCGCCAAGCGGCCGTTGTTTGTCCGGAAGATTGCCGGCCGTTCAGCTCGGCTGGAACGCCTACTAGTGCTCTTCAACAGCCGTCAAACGGCTCCAAAGTCAAAAGCTCAAGCGACCAGAATCAAAATTGTCGTCTGGCCAGTCACGTTTCTTTCACCGTTAAATTGCAACTTATATCACGACAAACAATAACATCCTACCGTCAAGGCAGTAGAATCAGCAGCAAATAGTAGTATACATAGCACGTAACGGTGTGTGTGTGTGTGTGTTTGCTCGCGACTGCACCACAACAGCAGCAGCAGTAGCAGCAGCAAGAGAAGTTTAACGACATCAACAAGTGCTGCGACCAGGACGAGCTCGCGCATCTTCTGATGTTGCACATGTAGTCTACCGCTATTATTACTGCTGCCACAACTACGACTACTCAATTACTACTACTAGTACTACGACATGGGTAGCCAGAAGAAGTGTCACAAGTGCAAAGTGACTGTGCACTAGCGATTGCTACACTCACATATGCACCCATAGAGAGACAGCGAGAGAGAGAGAGAGAGCTGACGTCGAACGCCTTGCTCCTGGTTATTTTAGTTCCGTGACATTTCGTTTCGTTGTTCCAACAAGGATTCGGGACAATGTGACTCTCATTGCGATATCTCATTGTTGGTTTCTGTCTGACAGACAGTCTGATCATTCTGTTGTCGTTCCACCAGGTGAGTCTGGATGAGCGAGCACAGTCAGGTAGATACGAGAAATAAATGGTGGCAACAAAAGGCGAACATTTGCCACCATCCGTAGGTGCGCTGCTACTCGACGAGTTGCATCCACACCGAAGATGAAATGTATTTTGAATCATGTAGACGATTTCTACAATATTATATGTTTACCCTTTGCAGACATATGTACGTAGTACTCGGTAGAAATAAACGTTAAAATAAATTATCAAAAAAAACATACACTAATAATATTTTTAATGCTCTGACATATATGGCACGCTTATGTATGCATATTGCTCAACATATCGTATATGTTCACCCGTACACAAAGTGGCCGCGCGGGTAGAAGTTGAGTAATAACTTTGTAGCGTTTGAATATTAACAGTAGCTAAAAATGATCTTGATTGCCACGGTGGCAGACCCTGTCTTACTAGATCTGTTAGCTGATTTGAACGTTTTCGTTACACAATAGACCTAATTTTTCGCTGATTTTGACAGTCCCAAAAAACCGTTCCAAATTTGCCAAATCAGTGGCAAAACGTGGCATTTATTAAAGACGCGTGTAAAAGCAACGGGTCACATTCTCTAAGGTCTCTATCCCAATGTGAAAAAGAAATCACTGCTCGACCCACATAATCGGGCCCACAGGTAAAGGTGAATTTTTACTAAATGTGTCCAGACTATAATGAATCACTTAATAGGGGATCACAATTTTGTCTTTCAATTTTTTCCGTTCGTTCAACTGATAGAACGACGCCGTTCAACTGACCCTTCGAGTGAGCTTAGGTGATGTCGAAACACATAGTTCATTTCAATAAACAATACAAGTCGAAAAACAATAGTGTAAAAACACTGACGAATTACAAGTTCCAGTTCTAGCGAGTCGCTGGATGACTGACAGACAAACGGATTGGGAGTTTTAAGTCGAACAATTCGTAGGCGTTTTTCGATGAGTCCCAAACGGATCACGCAGTTACGACGGCTAACGTCAACGAGATGTGAAAAAAATGTTTGGGGCTAAAATCAAAATTTTGTCCGGAACGTTTTTGTTTTGAAGCAGCAACCCTTGATGTAAATGTTGCCCAGTCTCTCTCTCTCTCTTTCTCCCTATTCATTGAGATTGATTCACTGTTCATATAATAAGATTATGATTGCGAGAGATCATATTATGCAATAGTAATGTAATTTATGCTTCGTTATAAAATATGGCCGCTAGATAAATTGGCTCGTGTGACGCACAGTATCCTCCAAATGGTTTTTGCGTGCAGCGTTTCAATGATTCAATGTTGGCGTTGATGAATCTTATTCGGCGTAGTTGACTTCGTTGAGCGCTTTCAAGTTCGCGAAGGTTAAGCTATAAATAGCAGCTCACAAATATCGAAAACACAAGAAAGCATGGCAGAGAAAAATATTAAGGGAAACAATACGTATTCCCTCGCTAAATCGGACTACGCTGAACTATGATATTCCTTGTTACTCAACTAAATGTGTAATAAATTACAGTTAGTTATAGGCACAGCACACGTTTGTTGTTGTTGTTGTAAAGCTGACAATTAACTTGGGACTAACATTGATAATGGTCAATTCACTCATTAAAGAGGAGGAGTCAACAGTCAGTCAGTAGAGCTTCCGTATCGTACAATAATAAATTCAACACCTCTCTCTCTCTCTCTAGAGCATAAAACGTATCCACTATTGATCGATCTGCTAAATGAGAAATTATTAATTGATCACATCTGATCAAATTGGAAAGGAACAAGTGATAATAAAACAACAAAAGTGAGCAAATGCCTCATCGGACCTGAGACCACTTTGGTAGGACACTACACTATATAGGTATCATCATGGTATGTTACACTTGTTCTATTTGACAATAGTGGACTCCGTAGTGATGCCTAAAATTAACTCATACATCTGTGTTAAGATGTTTGCGGTGCTGACATGGTCATCGTTGTCCTGTCCCGTCCCATTGATCAGTTCTACTTCGCCCTCATCGAATGTTTGGACTAATTAATATTTTGAGACGATCTTCTTCTTCTTCTGAATGTCTTCTCTGCCTGCTGCTGTTGCGGACACCCGATCCTTATACACAATAAATGCTATCAATCGGAAATGTTATTCCACGACACTCTCATCCCAGTATGAATAACGAGCCTTCCATTGCCATTAACCGAATACATTGCTCTATAACTGGAAGACTAACTGAAGCCACTATATGTGAATCGGACGACTGGATGAGACTGTCCAACACGTCAGAGTGTGATCAGAAACGTCTGTTCGGTCGGGCGTTCAAACTCCCACCGTCGTCTGAACTACTTCTGCACCCATTCTGATTCTGTGAGGTAACGCCAGTGATAAGGGTCGAAGTCCCAGGACGTTATTGCATAACATTACATCGCTTCTACAAACGCACTCATCCGGACCCTCTTATGGGCGAACTGAATGTAGTGACTTTGACTATGAGAACCTTTTGTGATTTTTATTATTATTACTATTGTTAGCCTAGACAGAATTCGCTCGGACGGTGCAGCTACTGTGACGAACATAGTAAGACGCTACCGTGTTCCAACGATGCGATAACCACCACTGACAATATTTTCATTCTTATGTAATGCCCCCAAATATCATAAATGAAGAAGCAGTATATCGAACACTGTAGTACAACAGTATATCGAACGCGAAACGATTCAAATGGCCAATTGGATACAATTTTTCGCGATGTAATTTGGGCGACATATAAAATTGTTGAACGCAAAGTGTGACAGTGCTACTAGAGTACATATATATATATATATATATATATATATATATATAAACAGCAGTACTCTAATAGGTGGATCACGCATGAACACATGTTTCCGCCCACTGTTAGAAGCAGTGTTGGCGGTCATTACCAGTTTTATATTAGATATATGCTTTGTGTCGTTGATCAGAGAGATTTTTCTGGATCAAAATCTGTTTAAGTTCCTCCTCCAAACAACAAAATCGCCTCACGCAGCAGAACCAGTAGGGGCCTGACACGCTTCCTATGTCATATCGCTCGCCTACCCTGTCCACAAATATATATATATATATATATACGGCTACTGCTGTTCGTACAGAAAAACCGCCACCAAATACGGGTGAACACAGCATGAAGTCATGATTCGTTTCATAATCCACCTGGACAAGGGCTACGGCAGGAACGATCTTTAACAATACCTACGTACGCGTTGGAACAACTACTCGACATGATGAGTGGGCGACATTGTTCTGTTTCGACTGTTGCTAATTTCGAGTTTCGCATCACACAATCCCTCATTCGTTTTTGGCAATTCAAGCGGTTCGCCAGCTTGTTTTGTCAAAGTATCCTCTTTATCTTTTGTTGGGCGAATAGATGTGTGTATGTACCTATTTAATGTGATATTCAATTGAACATCTCCCGTAGAGACACGTCGATGGGGCAAAATATAGAGTCGAATTGTTAATTATGCAGAGACTGATGTGATCGTTGGCAATCGTCACTTGCAGCCTCTCCCAGGTCACTAATTCATTCCCTCGCACAGTAAGCGTGTTGTACCCCAACAGAAACATTGAAATAGTCCACTTATAATCACTAGCGCGTGGTGTATGTGTTTGTGTGTGTGCCTTAGCCACGAACAGCAAGACAAGTGAATAGCTTCAGAGTGCCGTGTCCACGAGTCGAGGATAGAACAGCTTCATGGGCCCAAAACAGGTGTGTGCATTTATGCAGCAGAGAGGTACATCATGAGACGTAAAGTTTCGACATCCGTCGATGAACTAAATCAACCGGCACACGCAGGTTCTATGGATGAACGCGCACTGAACCGAAGTGTAGGTTCTATCAGTAGGGGAGTTCTGCAGGCATTGGCATTTGCCGTTGATCGTCGTAGGCACTTCCGGCGTAGGCGGTTGCTTCAGTAGGCGGAGGCTGAAGCTGTACGAAACGAACGATGCTGATGTCACTCACATGACTCGTGATCATTTTGCCTGGGGCCCTTATATCTATTCGTCAATGGTGAAGTGACCACCGCCACCGTATCAATATGGCATTGGGTGGTGCCGAACGAATCACTATTGTGTTATATATATATATATATCAGCGAGTTAACTGTACGCAGGTCATTGACTTCGAGTGTATAAAACGGGAATGAAGCCAGCTAGTGGTAGATTCAGCAGCTAAAATAATTTTCTCTATCATATTTATTTTATGTGACTCTAATAACAATAATAATACATTGTTATTAGATGCTAAATTGTAGCATTTAGTATCACAAAAATGTTTTAGTTTAAAATTCGTATGCCCATTGCAGTTTCTGAACTGTTCCAACACCCCTCACACGTTATGATTATTAATTATACATATATATATATATATATATATATATATATATATATATATATATATATATATATATATAGATGCAGTCAACTAGAACATAACAGACATTTAGACGTAGAATCTGCAGGTTTACGACGTTTTCCTTTTACAGATTTTATTTTTCTATGATTTACAATTTAATCAATTGGCATATAAACGCAATATTTAGTACTTATGAATAGGTTAAGCTACAGCATCATTTTGTACAATGATGTAGCGGTAACTAAACAGGTCCACCTTAGATAAGCTGATATGAATGTACCTGAACTGTTTATTGCATCGACTATCTGAAGCATTAAAAGGGCTTACCTGTATCACCCACTCATCACTTTTGCGTATATTCTGGACCGATTGGAACTTGTACTAGCCATCGCCAATAACATCGTATGCACTCCATCTTATATAATTGTGCAAAGTAACACCTAGCGGGCCGTTCTTCAAAGGAAACCCCAGCAGACCGATCGTCAGCATAACATACGCATAGTAACTACTTGCACGTTAAATATAGAGAACAGCGTAGCGTTCGTTTTCAACTGAGTCAGTCGAACTGACAGATTGGCGTTTACATTTGCATAAGCGGCTCGCCGTAAGCACACACTTAAACGCAGGCACTCAAACCTAGAGACACACAAGCGTGTGTCTCATCATCATTATGGGAGACTAGTTACTGAGTTGTGTGCTGCATTGTTCAAGAGCCCCAAGCATCGAATAGATTCGCCCTGGCCGGCCGTACCCCTGCACCCGGTCAGGATTTCAATGTCGCGCGTTGCAGAACGAGGAGCGGGTTGTGATGGCGTTGGTGACGGGAGGGCAGTGAATCCATGGTCCATCACCACGACAGGTCAGGATCGTCGGCAATCTTCGCCATTCTGAAACAGCCAGCCCCCCCCCCAACTGTAGGGAATCATTCAGCGAGGTCCGACCGACCGGCCAACAAAAAGCAACGAGAGACTAAAAGAATAAAAAAAAACGATCTCCTCCGTCATCGTCTTGGTTTTCATATTATTCCTTCATCTTCCTTTACTCTTCGTCATCCTCGACATCGACATCATCATCATCACCTTTTTCGTTGGCCCTTATTGTTGTTGTTGTGTTTTGATTTTTAGATTGTCTCAGAAAGAAGAACAAAAAGCCACAAGTGAGAAACTGGACGTCTCAATGAATCTGAATGAGCTGCCCAAGTTGTATTTGACTTGGCACCTTGCAGCCAAGTCTGCGAAGGCGTCGCTCTTGCAAGCAACTACCCCCCGCCCGCCCCCCGCTCTCTCAAGAAGAAGGGCGACTGGATGGTTTGCATTAGTTACACACACATGCACGCACGCAGTTTAACTTCAGATGACCCTTACTTTACTCTGGTGTAGCCTACGGTCCGGTATGGTACTTATATCAGCGCCCTACCAAGGACCATAAGCATCGCTATTATACCTTGATCGACTCGAGCGACCACCCATCGACGAGCCGGCAAGCAAATGCATCACATGTTCGTTGATCGGTGGGTGAAGTCTCTTCTTTGCTGTTAGTATTCGCTCGCTACCGTCGCTCGGGTGCCATGGTGTTGTTGCCAGGTACGGGACTACGATCCACAGCTATATGTATGACTGACGACTGCAGAAGCGACACGAACGATTGCCAACCTCTGAATATCGCCCCCGATGGTAGCGACAGTTGTTTGGGCCGACCGGGTGTGTGCGTCGACCATTGATAACAGTCGTTGTCGTCGTTGTCGTCGATGGTCGTTGTCGGATTCTATCTATCCAAGGGTCGGTCTCGTCGACCCTCGATTGTTGGCACTTTAGCTCACTTCGCTGGTCAGGAGCGGCCGTCCGACGTCCGAGCTGTCTATGGGTAAATCAGACGCTATATGTCGCTGGGTGCTGAGCCGGTCGATCAGGGTCGCGCGATACGTTTTTAGGTCGATTTAGTGGTGGCTGAAGAGCGGACTGAGCTGGCCGTTCCACTAAAAACCATCTTGATCACGTTCCTACGTTAGCAGCAAGTTAGATAAAACAAAGAAATGGCACCACTCTGCCACTTGGGATGTTTGCAATCCTCCGGCCATTATCCTGCCGCAATACATGATGACTTTAATGTGAGGCGTAAACTGAGTCGCTTATTGAACCAACATATCACCGCGGCGTTCACTCTCTCTCTCCCTATATATATGTATATATGTATATATATATATATATACATATATATATATATATATATATTAGAAGAAGATTCTTGTCAGGTACGAGTAAGGAAGAGAATAAGCAAAGGTGGCCCCGACAGGTCCTCATGGTAATACCTAAAGGTTGAGATCTGAGGCCTGTCGCATAGGGGAACAGCTGAGGGTCAGCTCAAAAAACCAAATATATATATATATATATATATATATATATATATATATAATTGTTTTCTTTACATTTCAGTCAGCCACCTGTCAAATGTCGGTTGAAACGCACAAATCTGGACGAGTCCTCTACATTCCCGAATCGCTTTGTTATCAGATATGAGCGTAATTTCAAACGCTCAGGAGCATAGGATCCACTTACTCAGAGCACTTGCAAATATGGGCCCTCTTTAGCCTGAGCTTTGTCTAATTCATAACGAATCACGAGCTAACTGCTCTTAGAACTCCGCTCTGATTCCCTATTAGCCCTGTATAGCTATCGTACAAACAAGGTACAAACAACTCAGTAGCGTGCTGTGTCTCGATACACAGCAGTATCGGAGCAAATACAACATGTGAACGATTCGGTGCGTTTGTCTAATATTGTGCTGTGCTGTACGATAGTGTAATATCCTATAACTATAGCTACATTGATGCTCACACGACCGATCCGTGAGTCCCGTGAGCATTGTGCGCCACCGCCGCTGCCGGCACTGCACGAGTTCCCGCGTGAGAACGGGAACTCCGCCTCCCCTGATCGGTTCGCCCCTTTGGACAAAAATCTGCCAACGGAAAACCATACGCCTGGCGCACTGCCGCCTCTTCGTGCGGTTTGTTGCCGTTGCTGTTGTTGTTGTTGTTGAAGTTATGCCTGCTCGTGTGTGTGTGTGTGTGCCTTTATCAGTGTGTGGTGCACAAATGAGCCGTGAAGGCATTCTTATCCAGTGTGTACTTTTGTCCGGGTGTCTGGGTGTCCGTCCCTCTGTGCCGTGAGTGACGGACTGAAGCGCATTCGTGTAACTGCCTTCATCTGTGTGTCTGTTAGTTTGTGAGCGTGTGCGATGTACGGCGATCAGTGGACGGGACTATGGCAGAGATAATACCGCTCACGGTGAACAAATGCCTACTCCTTCTGTGGAATATCCAATCCATGCGCGCGATTCTGCGGCGGCGGCGGCAGCTCGAAGAGTTTGCCGTTGGGTCCACACCGTGCTCATTGCCTTGATCATCATTGGTAGGCCCCGAAGAGCGGCACGGTTCGCCGAGAAGTAGCCGGCTACGGTGGTACTGCTTCTGCTGGTGTTGCTGTTGGTTCGAAGCGGCCGCGCCGGCCGACGGTGAATTAACATCACGAAGTTGAGTCGAGCTCGAGCAAGCGGCCCTCACTCGATGTTTGTCGAAGCTGATATGCCCGATGTATGATTCGACGCCGATTGCCTTAGCAGCAGCCGTAACAGCAGCAGCAGCAGCAGTACCAGCCCACAAGGCCCGTGGTGGTCATCGTGCGTCTGAACGATTTCACTTCATTTCACTGCGCCGAACACCGTATACCATCGCGTCGAACGGTGCGCGAAACGTTGCTCGCAACAACCAGCTGGCTAACTGCAGGATCTATCGCGCGCTAGCGAAAATATGCCAAGCTGATGGGTGCCATAACCGGATAGGAATCGCTCGTCCGTTAATGAACTCGACAAGTAACTCAGAGAGACTTTGACGAACGTCTACTTTGACCTTCTGCCTATCCAGTATAGGCACCAGTTTCCTCCGGTCGCTGTAATCCAACTCCCGAAGTTTACTGTTCCGATATTTTTGTGGATTCTTTCACCTGTTTCGCTCTGTATTGGTTTCGTGTTAACAACGGTTTACCTTTGTATGAAAATCAGCTGACGAGTGCACACGCGTATCTATATGGTG
Organism: Stratiolaelaps scimitus; assembly: GCA_019614645.1. Classification (NCBI taxonomy): domain Eukaryota; kingdom Metazoa; phylum Arthropoda; class Arachnida; order Mesostigmata; family Laelapidae; genus Stratiolaelaps; species Stratiolaelaps scimitus. The sequence goes on from JABWDB010000076.1 coordinate 923,669, forward strand.
CGACTACAAATGGAGATTATATGCTACGGTGAATAGCCCACTACTAGCAGGAGCAGGAGCAGCAGCCGCAGCAGTGGTCTTCGAGCATTCGGAGGTGTGTCTGGACACGGTGTTCATGTTCTGCTGTTCATGTAGCTGCTGTTGTCAGTGGTCAAGCGGTATTTTAGTGGTTTAACTACGGCACAACACCACTTTTCGAGAATGCGTCAATTACGAAGCTGTTGCGACGCCAACTCCGAGGACAGTGCCGCCTCCCCGGCAGCAGCAGCAGCAGCCCGTGGTGATACCACCAAAATGAAGATGCCTCGCTTTCGTCAGCCATCGAAATCAGTGGCGACGGTTCATCATTACAGAACGCAGGGATATGGTCGAGGATTTAGGCGAGCAACTTCTTGCGGTGAGATACAAAATGCATAGTTCACATGTTCACAGATTCGATATTCCTGCTGTGTGTGCCGAGACTTCGGCAGTGAAGCCAACAGGATGATATGCCGTAATGCGTTATTGAGATACGTTCCATGAGCACAGATGGGTTTACAAACGCTCTTGACGTTCATTTATTGTATAGAGCTTAGGGCTCAAAAGCTTATGGTGGTGGTGGAGGACTCGTCATCGATTGGCTTAACTCTGCACAGCATTACATCCTAGTTATTTGTCATAATGGTCACATATTGCATAATAACCGGCAATACAATTCAGCCAATATGCAAACGAATCATTATTATTACTTTGCGATCATAATGAAGAGGGTGATTATATTGATGGTCTCTCCAACGTGCCGGGCCGAATACCAAGGTCAAATCAATGGCTTGAGTGAGATTAAACCAGAAAGAAACAGCGCTGCTGTAGAAGTATTCTTTCTAGATTATATCTGATTAGAGCAATCAACTGTTTAATCCAAGTGCTTAGAAATAATTATAGCGTGTGCGAGAGAGAGAGAGAGACAGCTACAACATAAGATTTTGATGTGCCTAAGTTAGCACAGCAATTGACTAGTACATATCATACGAATTCATGATCGAATACTAGATTACGAACGTCAATCATTCGTCTGCAAGGTACAATTACGCTACAGATTTATAAAAGGCAATATTTGACTGCATATGGTGGAAAATTCTACGAATTGGGGATTCAACGCTGGGATTCTACGAATCATCCGTTCGACTTCAATGTATTAATTCCATTACGAACGGCGCACGACCTTTAGAAGGCCAACGTTAATGACGGATAATAATTAATAGAGTGGAGGGAACATACCATCCATAGACACGAAGACCACAACAAGATACACCTTATTGGAACAGCAACGAACGGACGAACCAACAACACAATGCATCCTCTCTCCATAGCAGTACAGATCCACCGGCAATGTTCCACAGATAGAGTCATCAGTCGGCCTAGACCTTTCTCATTCTAGAACAATGACTTGATCAAAAAGGCGAGTCCGAACGGTGTCGCCGACCGGGTATTGTCCACTATTCGATTACCCTGTATACATCGTACATACATGATTCTCGTACAGGCTCGAAGTACGCGTACTAATCATATATGCACACAAAAATTATAAGCGTTAGGTGGCTGTCTGCTGCATAAGATGTGTCAACCCTAGACAGAAGCGTGCCACCACTTTGCGCTGACCATCGATGATGTACAGATCATGTCGGGGGCTCGGGTATGTATTTATGTGGGGTGAGTTGACGAAGAATGGGAAAAGAATTGGCTTTCGTCGTAATAACATGTTCAAACTCCGTTAGCTACACCTCTAAACGTTGATTGATAGATTTAATGATATATAGACGGACAGATGCATGGAGACATAGAGGCGTACAATGAAATTCTGATATCGAACACGGCGCGAAATCAACGAACAAGCCATGCCATGAAGGAGCAGGACGAGATGGACAAAACGAAACTGGATTTTCTGGTTGTAAAAGCTTCCTCAACTGAACGTCTATGTTTAGCGGCCAGCAGGAATGGCGCGACCAGTAGAAACGACGTTGAAAATTGACTATATATATATATATATATATATATATATATATATATATATATATATATATATATATATATATATATATATATATATATATATACATATATATATGTATATATGAGACATGCGAAATATATATTCATCGGGTCATTTGTTCGGTTAGACAGTCATTGCCGGTATACAGCAACTGATCACTCGGCTTAACTGCTGCGCTTGAACGCTACGATCAATGCGGATTACGGGAAAACATTACTGTGGACACTCCAGCGCAGTACACGTAAGTGAGGGCCAGCCAGCTCATAGGGACAGTTCAGCACTTCAGCAACGGCGGAATGAGGTCAAACTCATCATTATAATTTGTTGCTTGCCATGGAATTGTCTTTATGAGAATTCCGCTATACCTAGCAACGGCTCATTACAGAAACATGCACGTACACAATATGATGATGGTAATATTTGTACATGTAATAATCGATTTACTTGTAAGTGCACACTTATCAATCGAGATGTCTTCACCGCAAGGTATATTGTCTTTGTCATCTCGATGCCGCTTCCTCATTTATCGCTGTTCTAAGAAAATGTTGATTTTCGATCTATGAGAATAGAGAGACCGAGAGCGAGAGAGAGAGAGAGAAAGAAATAAATTCGTTCTTCTTGAACGAGTGGTAGAGGGCACACGGGTGTACCGTTGTTTCACAATAGCTGAGTCATACTTGCACATTGTCCTTGAACTTATTTACTGATAACATCTGTCTTGTGCGTGATTCCTCTGTGTTTAGGCCGTCGTCGGAATGTTAATAATGATAATCTAGAAGAAAATTCAATCATTTTGCAAAAGTAGTCTTTCTTCCGAACGATGCCATTGGCTAATTTGTTTGTTTTAATGCAATATAATGCTGTTTTAGTGCAAGAACCCTGTAAACTCTATCGCGTTGTTTTGTCCTAGGCTTAACCCATCGGCGTTCAGACTACCCTCTCTGCTGATCTAGTTAGCATCGGGGTCCGTCTTACGAAGCGATGCGAAGGTGGTACCGTGGACGTCAAATGTTGGCTGAGAGTTAGCCCGAAAAAGTTTAGTTAGCATCGTTATAGACGACACACACACACACACACGCCAATAACATACACTTATCATCGGGCATCATTCATTAGCTCCCCACGGCACGATGCGTCAACAGCAGCGAGGCGGCGTGTTGTTAGTGCGTGGGCTACACGTTCGCACATCTTCTCGACAGCGAGTACCTGTACCGTTGATGTCCGGCGGGGCGTTGTTACCAGATCACCTCGACTCCACCATAGGGACCACGAGACTTCAGTCGCTCAGTCAGTCAGTGGAACACTCAGTTGTTCTATGTAGTGACGCATTGGTGCCGCTTGCTCTCATACTGGTGCATTCGTGTGAGCCTTGCAATCGGAGGACAAGACACGTTGATTTTACTGATCACAACCCGCCGTCTGAATGGAGAACATCAACTATTATTATGATTATGACTTTTTATCGATTCGGCCAATTTACATCTATATAGCGCCGTCTATCGATATGGTCGACATTTACGGTCTGTTATTCGAAGCGTATACGAGTATAATTTCCGCGTATAATCCTATATTCTCTTGCTCGAATAGTGTAGCTGCTTATTATTTTATCTGCTAACATGTAATGCATCTCTAGAAAAATACACGATATATATATATATTATATATATATATATATATATATATATATATATAAGATCTTAACGTATTTATATCGTTTTTAAATTTGTAGAAATCAATTTTGCAGCATCATGATCATCATCATGAAGATATAGGGCCGCCCTTGCCTCGAGCATCGGGCGTGATTCATTCATTCGTTTGTTGGTTCGCTCGCCAATAAGTTTACTATCCCCCAGCCGAAAAGGTGCCGCAAATTGAAAAGGCACAGCCGACCGCTTGATCAGTGATCGAAAGTGGAAACGATTTATTCAGCGACAGGGATCTGCTCTCTCGGTGGACGAACGCCTGTGGGGGTTTTGTCGGATAAAATCCCCCCCTGACAGGGCACGCTTTCTTTGCGAGGCGTCGATTCGTCGCCGCAGGAGCGGAGGTGGACTGTCTATCGCAGCGAGATCCCGTTGGTCAAATCAGCTTTCCTGTAACGGAGGAGAATCACAATAATTACTACATTTTGATAGCCATTATCATTCTGTTACTTGTGGCAAATAAAACAGCATTGCCTAACATCACTCAATTCATCGAATAGTTGCTGATCGTTCATGTAGATATCAGTCAGGACGCAGTATATATCTCGAACGTTATTAGGTCCATTGGACGTGCGGGATATGCGCTGCATAGTGACAGTATGATGCTGAACATGCTTGAATCTGACACAGCGCTTGAGCTTTTACTTGCGTTTATACAAAAGTAGACCAAAGCGAGTTAAAAAGGTATCTGATCGATGTACTGATTTATACCTGCACGTCATTGATAGAAAAGCTATTGCTAATAGAAAAGCCACGCTGCCTAATCAAGAGCGTGGCAAGCCTTCTTAAGATGTTCGATGACTTCCTTCGACTATTAATACAATTAGATCAATCTTATTGAAAGTCATATCCCCAGCTCCCTCTGCGAATACGTTGACGATTGTACATTTCCACCAATGTGAAGATGTCGCCGCTTCAACGAAATCACATTTCCGTTGACCTGAACGACGACGACGGCGGCGGCCTGGGTTGTTCAACGAAGTCGGCATAGCAAGTGAGTGTTTGGCGCGCTATTGCTCATAATTGCAATCGCTCATAATATAAAAGCCAATGATTTCACTCCGTTCGAGTGAAATCATTTGACTGATCGCTTAAGCGAGAGGCACGAGTATCGCCTTCGGCATTAGACATGGCATTTTTCTTGGCTTGCTCATTGAGAGCAGCAGCAGCAGCAGCAGCATCAACTTCAAGTCGAGTAACAAACAGGTGACAAGCGGACAAAAGCACGCCAAATAACGCCAATCAAGATCTCTATGGTGGTGGTATGATGATGATGATGATGATGATGGCGAATGTCACAATCATCAATTCGTTGCTGACCACATTTGACTCCGCCTCGGCGAAATCCAAATGACAACAGCCAAGACTCGTCATGTTTAGACAGGAATAGCGAAAATCATCGCTAAAATGTATGATGTATATGTGTTATCGACGTCTCATCTCGACAGCAATATCATCAGATTGTCTCCACCACTGAGCAGTGGTTTGGTGTCTGCTCGATCTCGCGTTACGACTGCTTCTCTTGTATTTGAAAGGCAAGCACAATACATATACAGGGTGACCGTGCAAGTCAGTGCAATCGTAAGAAATATACGCGATCGAGTGATGTGTGTCGTCGCCAGACGAGACGCCGTAGACATTTCCTGTTGAACGCTTAACATGTGGTGAGCTAATCAGTGAATCGATTATATCGGCCATATGAAGCGTCGACATGAATTGGCATATCTTGAGTGTTGGTCGAATAGAATAAACGCACATTTTAAAAATGGACAACATTTTCAAGCGACACCTAATCGATCCATAATTATTTCTAATTATAAAAGCGAATACTACTACTGGCATCGTATGCAAGCTGTGTTCGTTGGCGGGATTCATAACTGTGGCTGAATTTTCATTGTACAAGATTGATACAAATGACAATCATGATTGCGCCGGCTCCGTTGCTCAGAGCCATCTCAGCAATATTAGTTACAGAATAGCCACCTCATTAGTTGCCCGGCCCCAATGAGAAATGAAAAACTTGCAGTCATTAATTTTCTACGGAACAATTACTGTGCTATTTCTCTCAATATTTTGCCAAGATGGATAACCGCCACCACCATTGACAGCATTATCAATGGCAGCGCCAGCAGCAGCGTCACCGAGTCGACAACCATCGCGTACTCTTGTTCTTGCTGTTGTTGTTTATTATTATTATTGTTGTTGTTGTTGCTGCTGTGCCCTCTTCTTGTACAGTTGTTGTTGCTGTTGTTGTTGCTGCTGCTGTTGTTGCTGCTGCTGCTGCTAGTGCCGCTTCTGTCGTTGTTGTTGCGGTTGGCGTGCGCTTTTTATAGCTACCGCCGAAATTGTCCTGTGGGAGCTTTTATTTTCGCTGCTGACGTGGTGATCGTCTTCGTCAGTATTGCCGGAGGTGTTTCACCCGAGGGTTTTCTTCCTTATCTGACGCCGTCGCGTCAAATTGTAAACCACGACTGTACCGCTGCTAGTCAATGAAACAGGGCTCTTTCGATGGATATCTAACTTCGCCCACGGCTCAGCGGCTCGTTCGTATCAAGAGAATGTCATCCAATCATGATGTTTACCGCACGTTCGTGATAATCGCCAAGTGTGGCTTTGCACCGTTGGGGATTAGTTAAAAACATATTTTGAAACAACGGCATCAGCAATAACTGCTAAAGATGCGCGATTGAATTAGTTACCTGCCCAGACTAGCCGAGCATAAAACTGTGTGCGCCGCTGTGGCGTTTGGAGCATTCTGCCACGAAGAATACCATTGCGTGGAGAATAGAGATATGATAGCTGCCTAATGGGTGACGAGAATGTTATTTCTGTTGTAAAGCTGACCACCCTTTGGTGTTAAAGTGTATCATTTTTTAGTTTCATCTTTTTTCCTGCCAATTTTGTATGTTTCGAGGTATCATCCATATTCGCAATCTTGCTTTTTTAATGACGGAGAATACTCATGCAGACCAGGCCTCACACTGACGTATTTACCATGGTACTGTGGGAATTCTGCCTGATTGAGTGGCAGACCTAACTTGCGACCCACTTAAGCTTCACTCTCGGTTGGCCGGAGCTTCAGAGCTAACAGTACTAACGGCTAACCAACGGAGGTGGATCATTCGGCCGGGGTCGCCCATCGGCATCACCCCTGCAGGACCGTCATCTTCGTAACTTTTGGTAGGGAAGTCCATTGGACACATACAGTTCGTAATCTTACCTAAACACACACACACACAGTCACTTGTTCAATGTACAATTGATATGGTGCAAGTCGTTTATTTATTGCTAGCAAATATGAAGTTTTCGAGTGCTGCTGCTGCTGATGATGATGATGGGATTAAAAAGGATGGCTTGTTCACTCCATTTCCCAGTCACCTGCCAACTGCATATAATATTACATATGTGAGGGTCTGAGTTTTCATCATCCTATGGTATATAATAGCGATATCTAGCGCTCGCCACACAGAGGCCATAACAGCATACATATCTATGAAACATAATACATCACGAAGGGACAACAACAACAACAACAACAACAATAATTCTATCATAGCTTGTTGCCAGTTAAGCATTACTTGTATCCTATTTTATTCATTACTCAACGTTTGGTGCCAAAGAACGTCGTCCAACGTTGGCAACGTTAGTAGTACAGGTACTGGTTATTATTATAAATGTTGTTGTTGTTGTTGTTGTTACCTAATAATTTATTCCCGCTTTCTTATTACGAGATTCACCCCGATGTGAGTAATACTCGCGTTGATGGCAGCGGCTGGTCAGCATAATAGTCCCATCAACAACAGCCAATCATCATCTTCAGCATCCCCATCACCATCATCATCGTGATGCTGCTGCTGCTGATGATGATCGCCTGTTGTTGATTTCGATAGCGGTGACGATAGAATATGCAGTAGTCAGCAACGGATTCTTCGTCGACTTTTCTTTTCATCGATTTCTTCGATTTTCCTAGTTGTCATCGTAGTCACCATTGAAGCGAACCCTTCGTGGTTGCTTCTGCTGCTGCTGTGGCGGCGGCGGCGGCGACGGCAGCTCCCATCACCACCATCATCATGATCATGATCATCATCATCGTGTCTGGCGGTTCGTCGGGGTCTGTCTCTCAGTGGCTGTTACCGCCCATCAATCAAAGCCTGTTACTACAACTGCTGTTGCTAATGATGCCATAGATGTATTGTTGCTGCTGACGTTGCTGATTGTTGCTGGTTACGGTACACTGGTGCAGCCGAATCAACAACAGCAACAGCAGAGTTGTTGCGAGCTGGATTCGTGAATGTAGCGCCAGTGCGAGTGACTGACTGAATGTGTCTGTCTGTCTGTGTGTTTGTATGTGGGTGTCTGTGTGTAATTGTAATCGTACGTTTGACCGGCCGTTCCCGTCCATCCGGTTGTTTTTCGTTCCTGTTGACAGCATAACCACTAATGTTACACTACCTGCCGACCCAGTGACAACGAGCTGCTGTCCCCCTGCGTCTGTTTGACAGCGCTGTCCAGATCAGATCTCAGATCTTTCGAACAACAACAACGACAACACCAACAACAACAACAACAGCAGCAGCAACAACAGCAACCGCCGCCACCACCGCCGCTTTGCCAGCGCACGTCAGAGACCCTTATACCATGTACGAGTACTTTCTGTCTCATTTTGAGCGCTTTATGCCGTTCGTACCGTCTCAGTGAATGGCTGAAATACTCTAGCAAGGGGGGGACTCTGACAGATGGAGGAAATGCAACTTCCATTGGTGGCATAGCCGTGCCTGAAGTTTAGCTGCTCCTGCTGGCTGCAAGAACAATAAGCGATGCCAGGGAACGATTCAAGATGACCTGCAAAGACGAAAAAGTACACATAATAATTCAGCAGCGTATGGGTGAGAGCGTATACGTGCGGAATTCGCTGACGTTAATTATTGGCCGAAATATTTTCCGTTGTTGTTTATACCTTCCGTTGCTGTTGTCACCACCACAAGACTAATTAATTATACTATCTATCCGCAGTAGTAATCTATGGCACTGATATTACTAGCTAGTGCAGTGTCGGTAGTCTGAAATACCAGGAGGTTTTTTTTTCAACGTCAGCAAACGGCTGACGGATCGAGATGAAGAGTGAAAAAGGGAGCGGTGTCATTATCATCGGAGATCGCGACTGGTAGGTTTATACTGACGGCAGCACCGGTCGTCGTCATTCGACATAGCGACAATCATTCGGTAATTTTCAATACCAAATGAACTCTTGATCTTCTCAATCTATATCCTGGTGGGATATATACATATATTACAACATCTTACCAATACACTGACACACACGCGTACGCAGTACAAATGAACTCCGTTTGCAATTAAATATGAGATGAGAGACATGTACTTACATTGCATAAACGACCAACATCTTCTGATTAGAAAGAAACTTGGAAAGCCATGAAAATCTTTTCAACTACGTAACGAAAAGGTAGTTGTCAGGGGTAAATTTTGATCAAAATTGTCCCAAAGCGACAAGGTTTAGTGAGAGTGAAAAATTGAGTGCGTTTTGATAAAGATACAGAATTGAACTAATTCAATCTAATAATTCGAGCTCATCATATATAATAAATAAAGTCAGACGAACGAAAGCACGAGATTGTCGATATTGAAAGGATAGCCCGGTAATGTTCTTTTTATCTCTGAACGTTACGTGCTATTAACCTGCACAGAGTTATGCATCACACTGAATTATGCTACTATCGAATGTGTATATTTAAAAATTTATATATATATATATATATATATACATTTATCCGAGGGTTTAGGACGCGATATAAAATGGAATAGAAGTCAGTCTCCTCTGTGCCCAAATATAAAAGAGGGATAATTGGCTTCGATGTGGATTAAACGCTCGTCGCTCGAAATGCCAATAACATATATATATATATATATATGTGTCTATGTGCGAATCGATCCCATTCTTCGTTTGTGACATCGTGTTTATTGGCCGGTGTGAACGTGCCATTATATTGCCTGCAGTTTGCCCCCAGACAAGAGGATAACATAAACAGTTTTATTTATAAGCAGGAAGGAATCAACCGAAATACCATTCTCACCGTGTGGTTTATTTATTATAATGTCCATAATAAATGTGGTTTATCATAAGAGCACATGAATTTTCGTCGCGATTGCTCGGACAACAGCGGAGTTTCTTTTCAATTGTTGCACGAACTATATATATATATATATATATATATATATATATATGACTGTGCATTATATACATAACTTAATCACTCTGCTCTCTGAAACTGCGATGGCACAGGCATTACTCGGCCCATCGCGGTCCAGACGAACTAACTGTATGGACGTTCTATTTAGCTCTGACCGAAACCCAGGGCCAACCCAGACGTCCGATATCATTGCTTTCTATGCCTTCCACTGCGGCGACGTACGCTTTGCACTAGTGGAGGGCCAAGTCATCGCCATTGGCCTCGTTGGCACCATATTCAGCATTGTTGTTATTTGCATCCGACCGCCGCTTGTTAAGTCAGATATTATCATGATGAACAAACTTCCTAACAGTTTGCGCGAGTTTCGCCTGGGGTCTTCCCTGATCGTGTGTTCAGAGATCGTGTGTGGCTGGATAAACCATCTTCCCGTCGTACGGGAACTCTCCGGGAGACGCTTCCCTATTCCGATTGTCGGATAGTCAGCTTGAGTACCTTCCCGACATATTGTAACTATATAGATTCGCTGTCTATGGGTTTCATCACAAGCTCTTTAGTATGGTCGGCCACCGGCAGACCGCTCGACCGTTTTATGAGAGATGCCATGGCGCCTAATTGTGTACGTATTGTCTTCTTAGTCAGGCTATTCTAAAGCAAAAACAAATACTGAACTTAATGAGCCCCTTGCTCGTAGCATTGCCCTCGTTTGTCTTTGTACCCGAACTACACTCCTCCCGTGTCTTATGTTTACTTTCTGTTTATATCGTACATATATTCTACACGACAAGTATGTTAAATAAATAAATAAATAATAATAGCACAACTCTACTAAAAGACCGATGTATTAGCCAGGAAAAAAAGAACATGATAATCATTGTGAAAATAATAATAATGTGAGCCCCTTATGCCTCCCTGCTTTGGTTCGAGTTATTTGAACCGAACATCATTATATTGTGTAAACTTCTATTTTCTCTCTATGAACAAACAAGAGTGACTTTTTATGGCTCTGTATTTATTTTTGTCATTGATACGACGACCTCAAGTGAGGTTCTGCCAATGCCGCCACGCGGTTGCGATGAGGCAGTTGGCGATTATAAATCGATGATGGTCAGAGTATATATATATATATATGTATATATGTATATATATAATGTAAGCATGCCTCGACCCATCTGTATCCAGTGAATGTTCTAAACTCGAGCGGTCTGATACCGTCTCGACGCCTTCTCACGTTCTCGAAGGTTTAACCAACCAGCAGCCCCAATGGTGGCGGCGGCAGCAGCCGCAGCGGTGAAATTTTGTGCATTTGTGCAGCAACTGCGCGCGCCCGTGCTTCTAGCCACTCCTATCTGTCCACTATGAAAATCATCATCATCATCATTGACCATCAACGATCAGCAACAAGAAACGTCATCCCATCGAACACCATGACCCGGGCGCTTCTCACGCACCAGAAAAATCAACGGACGAACGAACGGAACAACTACGGCGGAACCGTCGAGCGTCCATTGGCCGTATTGCTCTTTTGAGGGCTGCGTTTTCATCTATGGTCATTTGCTGCTATCTTTCTCGTTTCTCGTTTTTGTAATGGCCACGATGTGATGCGATTCTGGTGCGAGCATTGGCAGACTCGGCAGGGGATGGGTCTCGAACCGAGCTGGCCTCCGCCGCCGCTATCGCCGCCGCCGCTGCTGCTGCTGCTGCTGCTATCGCCTCGTTGGTCGGCACGCACAAATATAATGCGTAGGGACGGACGGACGGACGAATGGATATACAGACATATAGATAAATATAATGGATCCCAGCAGAGGCGAGATGGGTGAGAGAGAGAGAGAGAGAGAGAGAGAAACGGTGAAAATAACGAGATAAAGGAAGATCGAAATAGTCAGACATATGATATATATATATATATACATACACATACATACACTTGCATTCATGCTTGTCATCTATCTGCTTATCACTTGGCGGCCACGTACGTTATTTGATGACGATGAAGATGATGCTAGATGCAAACTCATTGAAGCTCATTCACATCAGTTCGGAAGCAATGTTACGTTGAACGGGTGCGGGTACTAATACGTCGACGAGTGATAGCCGTTGCTGTAGTATTTAGTAGTAATACTGGTTGGGGGTAGTAGCAATGGTTGACAAGGCGCGGGCGAGGGGGGTGGGTGGGGGGGGTGCTTGATGGGTCAAGTGAGCACCGTAGTGTTGTAGTTCGTATAAAATACTATATGTAGTTTTACGGACATAGAGATTTTATAAGTAAACTGTGTTCGAAGAGGTCATTCTCGCTCGCTCGCATACACAGATAGAATCAGACGTACGCGTCAAGGCGAGGACAGACAATCAGACAGTAAGAGAAATAGATATTATAGAGAAATCGACAAGAAAGCGCGAGAGGGGGGGGCGTATGGAACCGCTGTTAGTGGCTGAGCTGTGAATTCAATTAATGGATACGATTGATGCCACACGAAGAGACAGCTTCGAGTGAATTCGAGGAAATTGACACGGCCACGTTCAACCACTGCACTGTTCAATCGCTAGGTATTATAGCAAACTAACTAGCTACATTCGTCTCCGTCTTCGAACGAGAGATCTTGACAGAGAAAACGAAAGGGTGTATGTGCATCATCAAGTGAGGATTCAGTACCTGCTGGGCCCGTAGGTAGAATTCGAGTGATGTAAATGTATTGTAAATATTCTGAATAAATACTTTAAAATTGAAACACTTGCAAATTATTTTACACTCCGAGTACGCTGCCGCCACGAGTCTGAAAGTGGAAAGCGGGCCCTTGAATGCCGAAAAGCAGCAGCTGTCGCTGCAGCAACAGCAGAATGACGCATATATGAGTGTGCATAATGTCATGTTGCAGTGGTAACAATATTGGAGACGCGAAAGATGAGCAGAGACAAGCCGGCTGCTTCTGCTGGCGATATCCGGAGACGCTTCCTGAAGGGAAGACGCCGGCGGGCGTCGGGCGGTCGAGCGAGCGCGCGAGGGAACCGGGTCGCTTGTTCGAATCGCTCTCGACGAATCGGTTTGGAACGAGGCACAAATTCCGATTTCTGATCACGTCGATCATCTGCGCCCTGAGTAAAGAGAGCTCGTTCACCGTCACCTCGAGTGAAGAGATAATAATAAGTGAGAAGTTAAAACAACAAGTGTCATCGTTCACAGGGACGACACCTCTCTGCACGAGTAATAAGAAATGAATGAAAAAGGATCGTTGGATTATTTTTTCACATTCAGTCAAACAAGAGCCAACCGCAGCCGTAGTTTGATTCTTGTCTCATTCGGTTAAAGTCGGCCGGATATTGTTCGTTCGTTCGTTTCTCTCTACGCGGCGTATTCACTCATCATGCATTTATGATAATTACGTTTAGCGACGCTCGTTGCTTATCTACTAGCTGGCTCGCTTTTGCTGGCCAGCTTTTGCTTATGAGCGGCACTTTTTTCTGTGCTGTTACGTAATCATGACCCGGGAAAAACTGCTCGGTCATGGATCATAGACCAACATCACGTTGTTGGCTGAGTGTTTCTTTGTTTTTGTTATTAGGATTATTATTCGTATTGGTATAACTATATGCCAAACGGTGTCCAAAAGGGAAAGAGGGAAAATATCAGTTGAAAATTACTCAAGCTAAAAACGGATACGTACGTATCTTCTCTTGTATTATATATATATTGTAGATCCTTCAGCACATTTAGTTAAGTGTCTAGGAAAATTATTATTATTATTATTATTAAGAATGACGAATGAACTGTTCAGTAAAAACTGCTATTGTGCGATGGTGATTATTAAGTGAACCATATAAATATGTAAAGAAGAATCTATTAAGTGCGCTTGTTTTCGAAATATCGCGGCATTACGAGATGGGGCATGGTTAATTTCCATTATTAATGATAACCCTAGCTGTAGCTATTTTAATTATCCACATATAGCTATCTATGCGCCAGTTATGCTACGGTTGTTGAAGAAAGGACATGCTATCCAGAGGCACACTGCTGTAAGCGTTCTTCTGAGCATCTCGTCTCGGGGATTGGAGGCTCGGATCACAGCTCTTTAGGCCTTGCAGGCACAAGACGTATTTATAAAAATGCGAGTTAATTAATTTTAAATTGAACGATTACATGGAGCATATTTTCATCTATGACACGTATAAATTTGCATGATATTATGTAGACGCGCGTTATATTTAATGTGAACAGGCTAATTCGTTTTGAACGTGTCGTCACAGAAATTTTGCTTTGTCGGTATGCACCATACTGTGGTCCGATATTTCTCTATCTGGATCGTATCTATATAAAAATAAACTTTTAAAAGCTCCCGCTGCGACCGTTGACGAGGGTTTGCACACAGTTCTACAGCCATACTGTTACTTATTGCAGACACATTCATATCTAACCAATGTACACACTTCACTAGAGACTACAATTCGTTGAATACAATGTTCCTGCATGTTAATGACCCCGATATTTTAAAATAGACCAACATAATGGCTAGTTGATGACTGACCGTTATAGCTATCGTAAACAGAAGTATATCATTTTATACCCTTTAATAATATGTCCCCATTTTTGCACACATGTAGGACATTATAGTGTACGTGACTATGGGCAAATGATAATTGGCTTGTTGTTAATCCCGACGACCTTGAACCAATTCTTTTACTATAGCTCTCTCTTTTCGCGCGGCCAACGAGATTCTACTTCACAAAACAGTTTCGTCAGCTGGACTCGTGCCGACAACCGATATTCTGGATGTTTATAATTGAGTGATTCTTGATGTTCCCGTTTTAGGTAATCAAACATTAAAAATTCTGATCTTCGAAACAGATTTGTAAACAGAGAGCCAAGAAGGTGATAGATGTTTTATTATTACTATTAGTATTCACCCTATAGTTCTCCGTTGAGGCTCAGTGATGGCAGTTTACCGTTTGTAATTAGAGTTTCAACGAGAGAGAGAGAGAGAGAGAGAGAGAGAGAGAGCTTAAACTCGGCTAATCACTTGCCTGGAAAAATGTGTCTTAACAGCAGTTTGTCCCCAGTCTTTGTAAGCTAATGCGTTATTTAGAAACAAAAAACAAAACACCTAGAAGATGATAGCTCTTCTTAATCGCTAGTTCGAATTTTGGTAGCGAACCACATTAGAACAGATCATCATCTATAGCCGGCCGAGCTAATAGTCTCAAAGAACAGACAGGTCACCGCAATTCGGGCATCAGAGGGTCACGACGTCATGGTGGGATACCCCATCATATCATTCATTCTGTTATATCCAGCCATGTCGTGTGCATATATGCGCACAGTGTGCGCAAACAATCTGTTGACGTTAGGCGACAACCAGGGCGCGCTTTATACAGGACGAAATCCGTCGACAAGAGAAAAAGGAAATAACCTCGAATTGTGTCGAGAACTACGGCCCTTGCTCCGTTTGTTATCGCCGTTTGTTAGACATACGAAAATTGTGCATGAGTGAAAAAAACAGGAAAAACCGAGCAAACAAAGTAAACATTATAGAGCAAGAATATTGTCAGATCAAATAGATGACCTCCTCGAAATTGCACTCATCGTGCGTATTCGTTTCGAGCGTATGGCTGTATTATGTCGAAACGATTCATTATTGCTTGCAGAATAAAATCTGATTCGAACCCGTATACATATATATATATATGTATATATGTATGTATATATATGTATAAAGATTTGTCGAAACGAGAGGGTTGCCTTGCTGACTGTGGCCCTCAGCGTTTCCGAAATATAATTTCCCCTCCCTTAGCTGAAACAGACATATTCTCTACTGTGAATAATCTATCGAATTACGAGTGAATAATACAATCGTCCTGAGAGCTTTAGTGTTCAGCATGACAAAAAAAGCAAGCAGGGCAATTCATGTCACGTCGGAACATCGATGTGTGAAAAAAAATCTGGAGCAGGCGTTGTGCTGCTGGAATAGACTTCATTCATGGTGACCTGATGTCTGTCTGACTGTTTGCCTGTTTGTGTGATGTGCGATACAGGTGGTCTGCTGTCAGTTCATGGAACCTATCATGAACATAATTTGCAGATGTTCTTGTCTCGGACACGCCCATAATACGATGGACTTTTTCATCGTTTTTCTTTTGTCCCACTTTGCTCTCCCTCTCTCTCTAACAACTCCCTCGGTGTTTTGAATTACGACCTAATGCGTAAACCGCACAGTGCGGCGCTATCTTCAATTCAATTCAAGTGAGTCTCTAGTAATATGTCTTTTTACGGGGATTATTCTTTGAAGTAATTGTATTCTCTGTTCTAGCGTAGGCGCAATTACAAAAATGAATCTTTATCCTGCGTTTTCTCCAGACACTGCAACAGATTCAGCGCCTAAACAGGCACTAAACATACACCACCTTGTGCCATTGCTCACTGTTACACAAACGAACGACAACGAACGACACGATGCTGTGTTTATTTGGGTGTTTGTCTGTGCTGCGCCTGTCTCCTCCGGGACCTTCTAGAGGAACGGATCACAAACAACAACTTAGATATGTACGTTTCACAAACAGGACTATTCGGGGTGGAAGCAGCCGAATGAATAAACAGATACACAATATGTGTCTGCTAGCACAAAAAAAGACGGACTACAACGGCGGCAGCGGCGACAACAGCAGCAGCAGCATCATTCGTTGTTCACTCGCTGCTGCCGCTGCTGTCACAAATGTGACAATTTTTTTGTAGTCGTGATACGACGCTCTTTTCCTGGAGCGCGGAGCTCCTCCATCGGCGGTGGCGGCAGGATCGACT
Source organism: Stratiolaelaps scimitus (assembly GCA_019614645.1). Lineage (NCBI taxonomy): Eukaryota > Metazoa > Arthropoda > Arachnida > Mesostigmata > Laelapidae > Stratiolaelaps > Stratiolaelaps scimitus. The sequence goes on from JABWDB010000076.1 coordinate 940,397, forward strand.
CGCTATACCTGTGGTTGCTGTTGTTGTTTTTATTGCTGCCGTTGTTGTTGCTGCTGATGTTGTTGTTGATGTTGTTGTTGTTGTTGCTGCTGTTGTTGTTGTCGTTGATACTCCACGACACAGGCGGCGACTAACAGAAGCCGTGAGCGAGTGCACCTCCATATCTATAACATAAAACAGCATCATGTCTCGTCATACACAGACAGCCGAACAGACAGAAGTCACGACGATGCATAACCCGAAATAGAAATAGAAACAACTGCGTCGAACAGCAACGGCAGTAACAGGAACAAATTGCCGAGTTTGGTTTGCACAAGTTCAAACCCCACCATAGCTCCCACCGAGAGCTACGTGCTACCACTGTTGCCTCTATTGTTGCTGATGCGTTTTCTCTTCTCTACCCGAGATTCTATTCTATTCCAATCCAGTTGGCACTGCGTTTTTGGTGCCGCTGTTGTGCATTAAAACTCGGTACGAAATATAAACAAAGCAGCAGGGTTCTCATATTATTCTACTACCCGCATTGTCGTGAAGTAGACGCCTCTCTATTAAGTAAACAGATCACGCGCGATCTGCATGCATATATATATAGATATATATATATATATATAGTATACCACTACGTGTATACGAGACAGTGTCATCGTCTCAGCCGATGAATGCGAACGATTTGGGGTGATCTCTCCACTGTATGGCTTTCCTGCAATGTTTTCTCTACCGTAGTGGATCGGGGCTTTGTGAGAGCATACAAAATTTCTTGGGCGAGGTGTTTCACTATGCAACATCTTGTGAAGGCAACTAAGGGCACCCAGAAGGGCTGCTCGTTTGTGCTCGGGTTGCTAATTAATAGGGGTGCAACTCTCTACATAAAACCATTTTTTTTGCATAGATTGCTCAGGTTCGTTCTCACATTCCTAGATAATACAATAATTCTTATTAAGTCCAAAAAAAGCGATAAAGAACTAAGGCGCGTTTGGCGTTTTGGAGCACACACGAACTTGATGTTAGCTAACAATTTTCATAGTTGCGCAACAATGGTTGAGGTTCGAAGTATATTGAATTCTCACGGTTGTACTGTTGTACCGATTAATTAAGCATCTAATTACCATCAGTTTGCCAAAAGTGAGTTTGCTCTGCTCCCCTAATGATTAAATGTTATTCTATGATTGAAGGAAGTTCTGATTGAGGCGTTTTTGACATAGCATGATGTGATATAAACTACCAGACATATTTTGTAATCAGCGTCTATTTGCCGCTTCAAAATCGCGCAAGGTTTCACCTCAATGTTGCACCTTCCTAGCTGCTATGTGTAGTACTTTCCATGATATTGCTATCGGAACAGTTGATTAGTATCATTATCCATTGCTTGCCCTTTAGTTTCTCTTCATGATGTGATACAGCAATCGCAGGCTGCCGTGAGAGCCTTTGGACGTAAGTGATCATGATCGATTGATACCGATCGATTGAGTGAGCTAACTTCTTCACGTTGATGATAATAACCAGTGACGCAGATTGATAATGCGGAGTCACTTACAAACCCATCCATGGTCTCTCTCTCTCTCTCTCTCTCTCTCTCTCTCTTTCTCTCAGAGAGAGAGCGAGAGATAGTCAGAACTAGAAGAGAGCAAGTGAGGCAAGTACAACCGCTGCACACTACGGGGATGAGGAAAAAGGACGCCAGGAAAGCGGAGCGAGCATTTGCGGTAAACCACCGCCTCGGGGGGGCCTCGAACACTCATAAGCACGCACATAGACGGATGCGACGGTGGACACTCCTCAGAGACAGAGCGATTGTAAAAATGGCGACCGCATATAGCTCAGTCGCCCCCCCCCCCCCCCCCGGTGCTGCTGCGCATAGAGGGAGAGAGAGAGAGGTAGAGAAATAATGAGATAACTTCCTGATGTTGACCGCTATCCATAGATAACAGAGCCATCAAAGTCATGGTACGACATAGATACGGATCGTAAGATATAATAATGATAATAATAATAGAATCGAAGACACTCACAGATACGGCCGTGAGCTATGGCCGTAGTAATAAACAGCTGTAGTGTTACTGTGGCGCGTCGATCACTTCACGACCGTGATTTCGAGTTAGTAACGCAATCGAGCGACGCTGACGAATCGGTCATTATCCGACTCATGCCATAGGACACACATAAGTGCATCTGATGTCCGTGACGATGTTGACCAGAACGAAGACACTGATCGAACAAATGAGCATCGGCACAAATAGATTAACACTGTTAGAGAGACCACCAACAGGAAGCTATCAATCAATAAAAAAAAAAAATAATTATAGCCGTTTATGATAACTGAGACATCGTGTACAATGTTGGCATATTACGCATGCATACATTTATAAAAGGCATTTTAGCATAAAAGGCAATTAGATCTGTACTTAAAAATATATTGTTGCTGCTTACCTCCATGCTGTGCCATGAGAAGCCTATAATGGGTGATCGCAGCGAACCTAGTCAAACTCTGTTTTAAATTTTGAAGTGTTGGCGAGATTTTGCTATTGAACACTTGACTAAAACTGTAAGAGTATATATAATAGTGTGTTTTACAAGCATAGTCACTCCGCGAAATTTCTATAACGGATATATGATAAGTAACACGCTTTTACTATGATCTTATCGTTGTTCGGACTGTTATTGTTGCTGTTGCTGTTCTAGCCATGAGCAAAGTATCATCTGACCATTTTATTATATCTGCATGCGGATATTCATCGCTCGGGGGCAGAGAGAAGACCCCAGCTAAGTTAGCATCGTTTACCGTATCGAGCATTTATTCCCTCATAGCCCATAACAGCTGGCAGGGGTCCTGTTTTGTAAAAGCGGTTTCGCCTTGGGGGAACATTGACTTCGTCCTGACGGGGGCCAAACCAAGATCCTTCGTGTCTGATAGAACAGCATCCGACAGAATGTTCATCTAAATTCGTCCAACAGCTGTACTTCTGCTCACTTCCTTCGAGGGGCAGCAGAACAGGAATAATAATAATAATGAATGAACATGCGCACTCACTGTGATGATAGATGTTCGATTTTAATCGATTTATATTAGATCTATAATATACATTTATCACACTGACTCTAACATAGTTGCATTGATGAAGCTATATATATATATATATATATATATATATATATATAACGATACGCACACGCGGGGATCCAAAGCCGGCTTCATACGTTCAACTGCAGAATACCTGTAATTGTTGAGGAACACACGTGGTATTGATGAAGGGGGCTAAGCTTGCCCGGAAGTGTAATATTTATTTTGTGAGAACTCGATTGTAACTGAAGTTCGAGTCTTTTAACCTGACAATACCGTTTGTTTCTATGGTGATACAGGTCTAATATTTTGCTAATCCTCTGTTTGGTAGATATAATACTCAAAATGTCTGCATGTGCACGGATGTGTTGCGTGAAATTATATTGTTACCTTCAGCTATTATATGAAAGGGCATTGTATTCAAGTAGAGACTCCACGTTGTATTACTATATACTTGCAGGATGCAAGCTTCCCAATATGAACACTAACATACACGTATTAATAAATTATAGAATATTATTACATTAATAATAATGATGCTAATACAAATAATATTATTACATCATGACCCGATTAATCGGAGTAAGCGTCCCGTTGTGTTTGGCAAAGGCCACATGGGGCGGGGAGTGGGTTAAATCTCCATAGTTTCTTCTCTGGTGGTGTATTAGTCGTCAGATAGATAACGATAGTGCAGCTGCCGGTGGATTGGATTAAATACAACATACATGTTTACATCGTTTACATTTAATAGTTCGATCGTGAATACATTATACAATGCAAACAACCGAGCAAACAATCATCACAGAGCAGCAGCACAGTAGCGAAACCGAGAACGGTAGCAATCGAAAATGACTGTTCACGAAATCATTCGTTGGGATGTTGTATTTAAAATGGCCGCTACCATTCGGTGCAAGGAGACTTCGAGGCTATAAGAGGATTTATTACTATTTTCATATTATTATTATTTATGTGCCCTATGTCATTAGCATATATTCTGGACGTTTTGAGACAATTGGGGACAATTGGATTGCAAAATGGCAAAATATATAATAGCTATGCATTGACAGCTGCCACAACCCGGCTACCACTTGAACGTAGTTTGCCCTTAATTAGCTCAATTTCCTTATCCTCTATTATCGTCACCGGACAATGGTGAACATATGTCAAATAGATGTTTTTGAAACATCTAGCCCCCAATTGCAATGCAATGCAACGATATGAGAGAAACATTGTCCTCGTCTTCTATTCTATGAACAATTACAATATGACGAGGTTAAGCTGAGTCGAAATCGGCACAAATGTTTGCTCGAGTCGAAGAGAAAAAGAACATGACTATCCGTAGGCCACCAAGATATAATTACTATGGCGTTTCATTATCGCCTGTGGTGATCATCTACTGCTCGTGCAGCTCCTGCTCTGAGCAGCTTTCTTAAATTACTTTAAATATTTGCTAGTTTTAATAGAATAGCATTTTTCAGCCTTCCCTTCTGTTTCAAGTGTTTTTCGTTCGCTGCCGACTCCGCCTGCGCCACATTTGCCGCACTATGTAACAAGGGTTCACCCAAATGTTTTCGGGCTGGCTCTCAGCCAACATTTAACGTAAGAAGTGCCTTTAGCATTGCTTCGTGAGACGGATCCCTAACAGCGGTTCACCTCTCAAGTTCTAAGCATCAGTTCGGTAGTTACTCGCGTGTTGGCCGTGTTGTCGATCATCCAACCAACTCATTCATCCATCGATGCATGATCTGTCTGGCTGGTCTGACATTTCTAGCGGTGGTCGATATAAAATATGATACTACTCGTCGTTCGATCAACGACGAAGCCAATTGATCGTGTTCATGATAGTGACATTAGGTTATGTGGAGCGCGATATATGTTACTATATGGTACACCACCCGTGTGCCTGTGGCCACCAGCTGGTGGTTGATTGGTCTCAGCTGTGGGCCGCCAGTGACCGGTTGGTCCGGTCAGTGTATTTCATTCCTGCACTAATATTGCCACAACAAAAGCAGCAGCAGTAATAATAATAATAATAATAATAATAATAATAAGAACCGTCGACATAAGAACACACCCGTCCGGCCTGAGCCATAATCTCCATTTCATGCTATTCTTTGCCGTGTCCATCTAGCGGTCCGTTCGATCCATTGGCTCGTTGCGGCGTTGTTTGTTGGACGCCTGTTGGACGCCATGGCATCAGTCGACCGCGCCGGCCGTACCCACACAAAAGACTTACGGTCGATGAAGAGCAGTAGTGTTCGAGTAGAGTTGTTCCTCCCCGAATGGGTCGCTCACCGAAGACACCGCCGAGCAGTTTTCGGCCGTCGTCTCCTTCGAGCCAATCCACCGGTCCTAACGCGGTGGAAGCGTTAAGGACGACGGCGACGACGACGATGATGATGATGTTGTTGCTGTCGTTGGCAACGCAACGCGGCTCGACTCGACTCGACTTCTCGACTTTTCCTCATCGACATAGAGAAGAAGTAAGGTTACGCGTGGGCCCTCCGTGAGGATCGCACCTGGCATAGTGGCCACGTGGCGGGATTGTCAGGCGGTGCCGAAAAGACGCCATCGGAACAGAGCGAAAATGAGCAGAAATTGGCAGAGGAGAGGGAGGCGGGCTGGATTGAAAACGATACGAAATGAACGCGAACAGGGGAACACACAAACCATCGATAGATAGAACGCTCGCTATAGAGATACCTTTACTGCACAGCACTAGCCAGTATGCAGCTAACGACATGGTGGTGTGGTAAGATAAAACGAAGAAAAGCAATTGCTAACTAGCATCGCCAAAATAACAAAAGTAGCAGCAGCAGCAAGGCCAAACAGGTAAAGAATTGGTATAATCGAGAGCTATGAGAGTAGCATAGATTGATGGCAGCATCAAACTAATCAAGCAGTGGACGGATACAACAGTAACGAATTCGCACAGGGCATGTGTTTGATCCCAACGCCAATGTGCGGCTAGCTCTCGGAGAGCTGGCTTCAAATGAAATCATATTCGCTAGCCATATTCGCTTGTATAATAAGTCGATGTATTAAAGTACACCGGGTAGATCTTGCGTCGCCTGGTGAAATTTAACACATATGTTGAACTCACTGTTGTATCTACAATAGAAGGCAACACTCGGAAGTAGTACACATAGACGCATATCGAGAGGGCGTCAGAAAAGGTAACCACACTCTGCACTTCTGTACAGGGAATGTTTCTGTGCGGGGGTTCAAGAAGAAATCGAAGCAGGTTACTCTTTACGATGTCGCCCATATCGGCCATCGCCCCCATTATACCCGAATAGCACACCATAGGCTTGTCCGATTTTGGTTAGGAGTCAGAATGAGATTGAGCTATCTCAGAAACGTGATTTTGACGAGATCTTCTAACGGAGCCATCTTCTAAGCGTCGTTGACATGGTGAGGGCCGGTAGATGTGCTAGCGGGGTCACAGCGAGGTCGGTAACCGGCACCAAAACAGCGTCACGGTGGTTTCACTATGGTGTGACTTTGCTCTGGCAGAATGTCCACCCAGCGGTATAGCAGTCACCGCCCAGGGGATGCTGGGTCGACTCGCGTAAGAGTTCGCCTTTCCGAATCTGTATTGTCTTCAGTTCGCTCATTGCCTATTCACCTCGGAATGGATTCTTGGAGAACGCTACTATGGCGACGGCAGCATCAGCAGCAGCACTTTCAGAAGACTTGTGGTTGATCGGTCGCTTGACCACCACCACTCGGCGAAGAAGTCGCTTTCTCCGGAAACGATCAGCGACTCTTCCCTTCCACCGCTTCGACCATCACCAGCATCGTTGGGTCACAAAGTCGTTGCTATACTAAAGCAGCTTTTCGTCGGTTGGCCAGCCACCTCTAGGCTCGCATCGGATCATATGCTACAATGTGACTATCTACATTACAATGTATGAACGTCGTCCCTGTAAGAATAGGTGCTTAGGCAGTTCGGCTTACGCCGTGGTACGTTATCGTAATTAAGTACAACTTATGCAGTAATTACAGGCATGGCAAAGGTAGAGATGGACGGCTCAGCGGCCTGCTCACTCACTCATAAACACGAGCTATGCGCATAATAGATGCAGACACATCGATGTATGTGCACTATATGCTGTCCGTCGCATAAAACGATTTCATTGCGGACGTTCAATGCGGAGTAGCATTGGTTTCGTCGATAGCTGAACGTGGCCAACGGGTGCAAACCTTCTCCTCCAGTTAGCAGTAGCAGCATGAGGATGGGTTCCACACAATGTTCACATGTGACAGTGAATTACAGCATGAATAGCAGGCCATACAGTGAATCACTGAAACATAACATGGGTATGAGAATGGCTCTGCGATTTTACTTCTGGTGGCTCTTGACTGAATTCTGTTAATGGATTATCAATTCATCATCGACAACTTGAGACACCATATTTAAATGTGTCGCAGTATGTTCAGCTGCACTTGGAATATAGAAATTAATATTGGTTTCTTCTCAAGCGTTCACACAGAGAGCGACAACTGTAATGAACGAAATTAAATTCTTAAATGAGGAAAGTGCGCCCTCGATCTTCTGATAGGTTCATATGATAGGTCAGAATACAACCTGACCACGTGATTTTTATATATATATATATATATATTGTACAAATTTTTAAAGGAGAAAATCTCGAAAACTTTACAAACCAAACAATTGTAGGAACTCTCATAAGAATGAAAAAATAAGTTCACATTGTGCTATATATTTGTATTATAATTATCATTAAAGCAACCGCACGCGCTGCGATAAGACACACCCTTGTGTTTGTCATAAACTTCAGCTCAACTCAACTAGAAAAACTGCAAGTTACGGTTGCTGGACCAAAGCTAAAAACAGTGAATGTGTAAAGTGCTTGTAAATGGGTCATCGCTGTAATAATAATAATAATATATATAAGATGGCGTTATAATTCATATTAACAATTCGCCCGCGTTTCGGGCTCTCGTTCCCCTCGTCAACATCTTGTGGAGTCACTAGAAGTGACTCTACAACATTAACGATACGGTACGACAAACCAACTAACTGAAACAAGGACAACAATTATACTGAAAGAGAATAAGATATCATCACAAATCATCATAGTTGGGACCGGCCGAGAGAGGGGTGGGGGGGTGGGGGTAATTTTTGCCCTATCTGCCTATTGTATACTGCTAAAATGAAATGTTGATGAAAATAACAACCATAGCTGTAATATTATAATTGCAACTATGTTTAAGGGTCAGATCTTCCTGACGGTAATTTTACTCCGTGTTGAGCTACTAAACTGGAGAGCGAAGGGTTTGTGTGCGCGACTTACATCGAATATGACAGAATGAATGCAACAGTTGCACTGATTGGCAGGCAATACGCTCAATACGTTGATCAGAGATGATCCGGCGAATAGTTCGTTGTAAGTACGAGCTTTAGTACCAGATGCATGACATAAAATGTTTGGTACATTTATTGACACAGGTCACAGATAACCCCAACGGATTGTGGAAATCGTGTTTATGTTGTCCGGATCTGCAAACATACATAGGCCTGCTGTGAGACGCTATTCAAATCTCACAGCAGTCGCTGCCTATGGGCAATGGACGCGCTGTACTATCTATTTCATATATATATATATTATATATATATTATATTATATATATATATATATAATTGATAGACTTGCAACTGTGCCAGCAACACGAGGCGAAACTTTTAGAAATGTCATAGATAAACTCGTCCTGTTTCTATTTAGTAAAATTATCTATATAATTGTTTCTAATTTTTTGAGCACACCACATTCATCTTAGAGAATGAAATCTTTATAATTTTCGAATGACTCGAATCGGACTACTGGTCATCAGGGTGTCCGATTCGTCCCGCTGCATGATCCAGATCGAGGGCAACTCTGAAGCGAGCAAATTAAGTCACGAGCAAACTCGACCGGCTCAACAATATATTATTCGTACAAAATGTCAGTCCCCACGAGGACTGGCAGTGAAATTCTGAAGCCGTATCAGATGATATCACATCAACAACAAAAGCCAACGCGGTGGTTGAAGCCACGTCAGCGATGGATGGAACCGCCTAGTGATATACATGTTTGAAAATAAATGTGACATAGCGAGTGGTATATATATATATATATATCACAACAGTGGCAGCAGCGAGAAAAGTAAGAGCACTGACAAGTGAAAGTGCTAACATACTCTCTCGCTTTGGGGGCTCCATCTCTTATGATCCTTTAACGGAGTCAACCACAACAACAAGAGCAGCAGCAGCAGTAGTAGTGCTAGTGGTCTATAACACCATTGTAGGGGGACTAGGGGCAGAAGAAGCACGTCGTATTATTTCTGCAACTGCCACCACGGCGTCTTCATTTCTCTTCGACTTCTGCGACTTCGAAAGGGAACATACGAGGTGTGCTTCCGTGGGCCGTTGGTGGCGCGGCGGCTGCCGGAACGGCAGCGGTAATCGCCCTAGTCGCAACAACATCGTCATCGTCGTCATCGGTAACAGACAAACAACGATGGTGATGATAATGATCGTGAGGGATGACATTGCGCTGTTTTACACTGCTTTTCTGTCCGCCCCCTCACCGCTGATGCCGCTGAAAACAATCGTCCGAGAATGTGGCCACACGAGGACGACGACGACAACAACAGCAACAATAGCATCAGCAGACACAGAGGTGAATTCCGCTGGGAGTAATGAGTCAACGCTGACGTTACTGCTGGTAAATTTAATCTACTTCAGCCCCCTTTTGAGTGCTTAGATTATACGATTCGATGAAGCTAAACCACGAGGCATCATAATAAATAGATATGGACGCGTCTCCTGTGCTCACCCTCCTTCCGGAATGTCTTTTTTGTCCGCAATATGCCGTACACCGACTGGCGTACACACGAGGATAATCTGGCCAGTCGATTATACCACGGCAACAACGGCAACAACAGCAACAACGAGAATGGCAACAACAATAACAAAATAGATGCGTACGCAGGTCTCTGTTGCCCTGAGCCCTGTGCTGGTCGGATGGCAAAATAGCTGAGACACGCGCGAGTTTTCGTACGGTACCATCATCATCGTCGTCGCCATCGCCATCATCGCAGTGGCTCTCTGTGCTGATGACTGACTGAATGAGTGAGTCACTGACAAACAAAGTGTTGTCGCATTGTCGGGTCGACGGCTGACCCGGAGCTGTTTGTATCTGATCGTGGTCCTGGTGGCCACGGAACTCTCGGGATATGAGCGCCCCGATGTCGTGGGTGGGTGGCTGGCTGGCTGGTTGTTTTTGGCTAGACAGGACCGATGGCCAACCGACAGAATTATGGGAATCACGTTGAAATCTAATAATAAAGTGGGCTTGATATCAGCGGCCATTTCTAACGCAAGGAGACCGGAAATGATAAGCTTATATAGAGAATGAAGAGCGAGAAAGGAAAAACATCTAGTCTAGCTAGTGATTACCCACTATAGGCTGAAATAGGGCCCGATTACCGTATTGTCGTAGAGATTTCCATTCCATAAAGATGATCACGAAAGGACGAGCTAACAAATGCAGAATTGACTGAAAGCGGGAGTATTTCGTAGAAATCTTTGTGTATGCGCATAGTGATATGTGCAGATGGGCAGATCGTTCGGAGGACGGCTGATAGGTCACTATTATTATTATTATTATCATTGTTGTTATTAGCGTTCGTAGTAAGTACTCCTCATAAGGAGTACAACGAAAATTACTATCGATGATATTTCCGGAAAATTGTTAGCTTTATTTGTACACAGATCGCGGAGCCGACAGCCGAACATGTAAGTACAAATGCGTAAAAATGAGTTTTGTAGTGAAAATCGTGATTTCACCTCACGCCTTGGGCAAGGAAGTTGGCAGGAAGTCCTACCCATCACGATGTGAATATATCATAAAGCACCACGCATATATTTACGCGGTGCGAACTCCATATTATTATTGTTATTCTTGTTGTTATTATTAGATATCGCAGAGGTCGAAGGGTTTTCAGTTGGTGCCAAACTGGAGGCAATTCCGTATTAGTTGCTGAAAGTGAGATTAGACAGAGCTTTCATCTTTTAGCTGAACCGGAGTGCATTACACTATGACCGAGAAGATAATCATCAAGATCAACCAAACGTCGAACGTAAAACTCTAATGGATCAGAATGGTCTTGACAAATGATAATCCTTGTCACCATATTTTTCGCACTGACAAATAGTTACAGGCTAAAAAGCTATAAATATATATATATATATTTTTTTTTTATGACGGAGAATGCTCATGCAGACCGGGCCTCACAACTAAGGTATTTGCCATGGTACTGTGGGACTCCTGCCTCGTGGAGTGGCAGACCTGCCCCACTAAACTTACGCCCCACTTAATCTTCACTCTGAGTTGGTCCGAATATATATATATATATAACTTGAGCAATATTTCACCTCTGTAGCTATTTTCAGTGTTATCTATTTGCCAGTACGAAAAATATGGTATATATAGATATACATATACGTTTGTGCTCTACGAATTATCTTTCCAGATTCTATTTAGATGTAGATCAGAGCAATAATTCAGATCTATTTGACCTTCCGTGTGGTGTGTCGTATTGTCTCATGGCAATTGGCTATTCGCATGAGTGGACCTCCTTGACACAACTCACCGCATAACTAGTTTGACAATTGTCTTCTTTCACTTAACCAGCTTCTCTTCTTGAGAACGATTGATTCGCGCTTCGAATTGGCCTAACGATTTTGTGAACGGTGGTGCTTTCAGGAAGGCGTTCTGTTCATGCAAACTATCGACTGGTCGTAATATCACTAAACTGAATAACCTGTCCTTACAAATACCGCAGTGAATTGCAGTCCGCTGCTACCATAACCACGATTGCTTCTGTCAGTATTACTACTGATATGGCGTTGCTAATGCAAATGCTATTGTCCATCATTAACCGGAGACCATTGAACATTATCGGGCGTGGTCACTGTAGCCACTAGAAAGGTTGTTTCGGCTTTCAACCCGTCCGTACCCGCCTCGCTCCTCCATATCATCGTTCGCCACCGTGATCCTGGCAACGACGACACGAACAACTTGAAACTATAACACACAGACACTGAGCAATGCCAACCCGAGCAACAATCATCGGGTTCTGTTTCGGCACTTTGTGATGAGACGATGACGAGGAAGTGAGTACTCGGACTGCTTACAATCACTTATGTATTTCTACTCCATCTTCGTCTTCTCGCATAATGGCAGGCGTTGACACCATTCGGTGACATCGCCAGGTCACCTTACCTCTACCCCACAAACCCCCGGTGGGGGGAGAGAGAGAGAGAGGGAGGGAGAGAGAGGGAGAGAGGGAGAGCGCTGAAGGGCTATACGGGCCTGTCTGTCACTTCGCTTTGCAGAGTATGTTGATGACGTGGTCATATCGTCAGCCTGATCTGATCTCACACAACTACTGGTTTCACCTTACCCATAATAGGTGGTAACAAGTAAGACGGGTCTGGCAAAAGTTCGGTGGTAGCAATCACAGTATAAGAACGTAAAGCAAACAGCGGAAACAGCAGCGTATATCGGTATATATGGCATGCTTTACATAGGCACAGTATTCACCGGTTGGTACAATAATGTAATAATAATAAAGTCTACTTGTCAGCGTGGTCACCTTCCTCTTGATCTTCACACAGAGATAAACGTGGGACACAGTGAAATTCGACAGCTTCAATGATTTGATCGATACTGATCTGGTCAAAGATGGTCTGGGATGCGCAGTCTATCTACTATGAAAAAAAATAATGATAATTATGATGATGCTGTTGTCAATGCATCTAATCATCATCTAACACGTTAATATATTGTGTTGATAGATGATCTTGTATATGATAATAATAATAATAATAATAACAGTGCATCAAGTATATTTGCCTCCCTGTCCTTATTAGCATTTTTATTTTCACTGTTATAAGTAGTAGCAGTAGCCGTGTAGTGGTTGTGTTACCATTGGTATTCTCACTTAACTTTAGTTAAGCGTTAAGTATCTCCTTCAACGGAGACAATTCGGTGGTACTAGGAGTACTGTGTTATAGTAGCAAATGAATAGTAATAATGTGAAAAGGGAGGTTCAACAGAGATTAACTACTAATTTCTTCAAGTTCTATTACGCAATTTGGAAATGACAAGGAGCCCGCCTGACTAAAATCGGCTAGAAAGTGGACAAACCAATGCATCCATTGTGTATTGGGCCCACCAGCGATTATCCTATCAAACAGAGTCACAAATTTTCTCGATTCAACCAGCCATTGAGGCATAAAAGCAAAAAACAGCAATCGTACAAGGCTATAGCACCGTGGGACACAACAACTTCGGGAATCAAATTGGTGACTTCGATTGATATCGAATACACAGCAAGCGTCGTTCTCGTATTGCTTGACGACACATTGGCGTTTGACCAATGTAGCTTAATCATGATGGGCATATTTATTTCGAACGTTGTGTCGTGTTGCATGGCGATAAAACCCTGATTGATTAGCGAGTCGAATACGGTGGCTGCTTCAGCAATATTAACGGCATTCATTTCATTAAGTCATTGGTCACTCGATCACTATTACAGGATTCAGATGCCAGATCCCACGACGCCTAGATTGAATGAGCAAGAGAAAGATGATATGAAATACTTCTCGACGTTCATATCAGGACAAATGTTATTGATTTTCATTTGGGGCGACATTGATTGACGATCGTGTATACAGGCCGTCCTAGAGAGTAGCGTACTTCCAGCTGGCGAAATTGCACACGGCTTCAGACATTGAGCCGGCCACAGGTGTGAGACCGTGTGGACAATTGCTGGATCAGTTCGTGAGGCCGCAACTAAAGACCTCAATAATTGACGCTTGTGACGACGACTAACCCGTCGTACATATGAGGTGTCGTCAGAACACGAAAAAATGCCTGACGGAAGCAGACTATGTCGTATAAAGAACATAATAATCTTACAATTTTCAACTTTAACCGATCGTTTGCAAGGTGCCCACTCAGCTGGATTTGCTCATGATGTACACCTTAATTTAATATAAGTCGCATTCATATATCGTTTGTTGTCATACGAAAACATTTGGCATTAATTGTTGGTTTAGTGGCAAGTCACACACGTATGGGAAATATAAGTCGCATTTAGGCCAAGCACATGCTGAAATACAGTTCTCTTTGGCATTGGATCCCAAATGTCTGTACATTCCCACTAGCCATTCTTGTCGCTTATTTACATGATAAAATTTACAATAAGCAACTTCTTTCCGAATCATGTTGCAAACATTTTAGTGATCCACCAAATGTATACCTTTGTTAATAAGGATGTTTTTGAAATTGAATTGAAATTGGTCCTCCTAATTTGGAGCCACCTTGGCTATTATGTGATTGTTGTATTAAGTGTTCCCAACTTTCATTGAACGTAAGTGGCATCTGCCGATACGATGTGTTCAAGCTAATTATTAATCAATTGTAATAATTTTAAAATAAGTCGTAAACGGAAGGAAATATGTATATTTACTATTCTTCATATGAAGATGGTTCATACGGGAACTTCACAGTTGACTTGTGTTTTCTGACTCAACGATATATCATATATATATATATATATATGTGTATGAATGTAAGGTTCAAATATGTTACCATAACTGACATTTTCCTCAGAGGCAAAAGTGCGAAATGGAAGCAGAAGTGAGCTTGACTACCTCTATGGCACGATCCACTTGTATCCATGATTGGGGGTGTAAAGTATCGTTGTTCTCTCGAAAGAGAGGAGAGATGCGGGAGCATTTAGCCATGACTGCTTTGATCGTTCCAACATTAGACTATGATATTGAAACGTCAAGGGCCTCCACCAACAGCATCATCATCATCATGATCGGGAGAATTGCAAACTCATTCGTGTGCCAATTAGCTTGCTTCCCTCTACTGTTGCTGCTGGTGCTTAGATAACGATAGCAGTAACTACTTATGCTACTAATACCGGTCGAAAGCCGAGTCGTATCTCGAGCGATAAACACTCCTGACCGGCTGAGTCAGTCAATGTGGAACCACTATTTACGTCACTACTGTATCTTCTATCTATATTGTCTGCGTTATGGTTATGCCAACACTCGCCTTTATACATTTGGCACATAGACACAATTGTACAGTTAATGTATCATATACGATGCTGTGAAATAAATGCTTGCACGTGCTGGTGCCAACGTCAAGTTGGTCGGTGCAAAGGGCGATGCTGCTGCTGCTGCTGCTGCTGTTGTTACCGTGACTGGTTGACGTTCACACTCTACGTTGCGGTTATCATAATAATCGTAATAACAGCTCCAGCGAAATGACTACTAGCACTGTTATTACGATTATTATTATTATCATTCTTGTTGTTGTTATTGTTGTTGTTATAGGCATCACTGCAATTGGTCACGTTATTGTTGCGACTACGAATTATGGTTCTATATCCTTATGATTACCCCCATAAACGATTACTAATTATCACAAGCGTGATTTTCCTCTTACCATAGCTGGGTTTTCCTTTTCCCCTATGTGGGCTCTGTGATATCGTGCATTCGTTCATTCATATAGTTGTTGTTATCATCATAGTGGCGTAGGGTAAATAAATCAATAGATTGTCGTCGCGTGCGTTTGCGACACAATTTATGTGAGTTCGCGCTTACAGCCAACCAACTATTATACATATGTATGTGTCACCATCACTTATGTTCCAAAATCAAGAGATGGGATCGAATTGTAAGAGCACATCATATGGATATAATTTAATCAATAACCGCATGGTAGATGAAATATACTGGAAAACGAAGCATAATGTTGTGCGGACTAAAATCGGCAGAAGGTTGCTTACGGCGGGGCCTCGATGACTAATACCCATCTTATTGAGCGCGGCTGGCATCGAAATTACGATTGTGCCTACAGGTTCTATTACCAGAAATCGCCGTTTGGCTAGTGCATGGTTAACATTACCACGCATTGCCATTACCATTTATTATATACATCCGTACGAAAGGGAATCATAGAGAGAGAGAGAGAGAGAGAGAGAGCGAGATAGTAAGAAAAAAAGGTGGGAAAAACAAAAGAAATCAATGCAGAACAACTAAATCGCATCGTTGTGTCTGTGTTTATTTAATAGTATTGTTTTTACACCTCAGTGACTGTTGGCAAAAAAAAAAACACCCCAACTTATTGACGTGACACTCATTTACATATTTGTATATTTTTTCTTTTACATAGCTGACCCTCAGCTGACTTCTCTCCATGGCAGAAAGGCCTCGGCAGCAGTGTTATGTAGCAACATTGCTTCAAGGACCAAGGATAATGTCAGTCATACTGGACTTACTCGGGCTTTCTTCGACAGACCGATGAGTGTATGACGCCAGGGTAATGTTAACCATGCACCAGCCAAACGGCGATTTCTGGTAATAGAACCGGTAGGCACAATCGTAATTTCGTTGCCAGCCGCTCACTCAAAGAGATCGGTATTAGTAATCCAGGCCCCGCCGTAAGCAACCTTCTGCCGATTTTAGTCCGCACAACATTATGCTTCGTTTTCCAGTATATTTCATCTAACTATCTATGCGGTTATTGATTAAATTATATCCATATGATGTGCTCTTACAATTCGATCCCATCTCTTGACTTTGGAACATAAGTGATGATGATACATACATATGTATAAATAGTTGGTTGGCTGTGTCTGCTGGCGATCGATTTTCTCTTTGATTAAACGTCGTTAAGTTCGTGTCAAGGGTATTGCGAAGATATTGCGTCGGTACCAGCCGGCTACCAGAACGCCATGCCCAGGCATTGACACATATCTGGCTGGCAGTTTCCCTTATATGTACTTACATGCGGTTACCCCGTCTTGTTGCGGATTCGATCTTACCTTCCTTCGCGATGGTCTGGATGCGTCAATAGGTTTAAGTCTCTTAACTTGGTATTGATGCACATGTCAGCAAGAATCACAAAGCATTGGCAAGCTAAGCTGCAAGTGGAAACCGTCAGTTACAGGACCGAGCACGTTTCGCCTAGTGCATACGGGAATATATCTACGTTCATTGAACTCGACGACCATAATGAGCTGATGAACTATAACGGATTTAACCGAGCAAGCTGTGTTTCATTTCACCGAATCAGTTAGACAGAACGAGGAACAATTAAGAGCATCGCCGTTGGCGCTGGTGGTAGGCAGCAACGAATGAAGACTGAAGACTGAACGAGTCACGCAGGATCACATAACAACAGTTCTATTTCAATTTCGAATTATAACTGTGCGACGCTGATGACGCTGATGACGACGACGACTAAATATGACTAATGGAAAAAAACGGCACTGAACGAGCGATAATACGAAGCTTTTCAAGTGAATCCCAGACAACGAGTACGACGGGACATGATACAATACCCGATCTGCATGTGCAGTTAGATTTATTAACATGTATTGGTGAAACATAATTTCTTAAGATTGATTTATCGATAAAGCGATGGCGCTCATGACAGCCAGTAGCGTCGGTGTAGCGAGGAGATGCTATGGGGATGGCTTAAACCACGTCTCGACCGGGTATGTGGTCACGTGTTTACAGATATGTGTAATAATCCGTCTATTATATAGTGGTTAGTCGGACAAAGCACCGACGGAGGGCTACTGACAATTGGCCATTGAATTGCCGGCATAGGCAGTGTAGTTGACGTTCCGCTCAACCTTCGGCTGTGGCAAACCCTTCGAGAAGAATTCTGCAATGGGATAGATCGAGGCGGCACAAGGGGATATGCTGAACGTAGAGGGTGTTTAGGCTTTGCCCCTCACTTTCACAACGTATCCTACAATTTCTTGTATTTTACATCGTTACACGTGCAAACGTGTACATATGAAATGAATACATGGTGCGTAATGAATGCTTCCGACAACGTGTTAATCAACGTGAACGTGCGTGTCTGGCTGTCTGTTTATCTGTGTACGTATGCAAATGTTACTGTATCCGAAAGTTGGTTGAAGTAAACGATGAGATCATTCGTCAAAGTGCCAACAGCGAACGAGCAGTGACGGCTTAATAAATGAAGAACACAAATTGAATACATTAGTCACTTTGAGCTTGGCCGACGTCAGCTGGCCACCGCAACCCTTCATGGTATCTCATAGGCACCCCTCACTACAAATATGCGTTCAAGACAGGGAACGGTCTGGAGGGAAAACGATTCGACAGAGGAAAAGCAGCTATAATCATTTTCAGTGATTTGAAGCCACTTTCACTCGGCTTGAAGGATGTGCATCGACTCCATATATAATAACACTGCACAGACTGGAACGCCAATCGTAGCATCGAAGCTAATGAGCTGCTGATAAACTGCAATACCATGACTAAGATGACACACACACACACACTATGATACAAACATGATCTAAGATTTGACGGGAAATGTCAAACAAACAGACATAAAGCAGCAGATGGCTAATTGAAATTTCAATTCATGATTTACTATTAACGAGCCAGCGAACAGAAAAAATTGACGGAATTTTTGTAGGAGCCGCCCACTGAGGTCGATTTCAACGAACCTGAGAGTGTAGATGCCCTCTACTATGATACTTATGATCATTTACAATATAATGTCATTTTTTCATATCACGTGTGTTATGTGCATCGGGTCAAACGTATATTTGTACCAGTCATCGAGGAATAGTTGATATTATGCATAGTTTTGCGGAAAATGCTATTTTTGAACAAATTTTTTTTAGTTATTCATAAATCCCGGCGTCCTAAACCAACTGTGTGTTTGTGCAAATATCGTAAGTCAATATATTTGTGTTAATTATGTATCTATGTCCTATTTACAAATTACACATCAGGTGAATACATAAGCCTGAAAATAAGAGGCCTTCGATTCTTGTCAGGTACGAGTAAGGCAGAGAATAAGGAAAGATGGCCCTGACAGATCCTCATAGTAATACCTAAAGGTTAAGAGCTGAGGCCTGTCAAATAGGGGAACAGCTGAAAGTCAGCTTAAAAAAAAAAAAAAAAAAAAAAAGAGGCTTTAAGGCGTCAGGTGTGTTATAAAGTGTTCCAAAGGAATGCATCTGTCGAATTGAGTATGTCCATGATGTTTATCTACCAGTTGATGCAGGAACTGAATCGAGAATAATGCGAATAACCTTTATAACAACATGAACACGCAGCGATTCTTTAATTTATGGATTATAATGGCAGACGTCAAAGGATTATTGTCTAAGATACCAAGAAGCTCGGAGGGGGTTATTTGATGACCAAAAAAATGAATAGCAAAAACTATGCAATCTGAAATTCGTAACGCATGTCGTAACGCTTTCCTAATTAATAAATGGGCTTCCCTTGTTGGCAAGGCTATAATAATTAAACTACATTTGTAAAAATCTTGCTAAAACACCCACCATTCTTCCGTGGAACAATGTCAACAAACATGTCAGGAAACGCGCACCCATCGATGCCGTTTCTAATGGGGTCTTCTTTGTTCAGGAGATGGCGAGACTCACTATGAGTGAGACGGTGAAAATGGCTATAGTTGTTAAGGTAGTCAATTGGATTTGTTGGATTTAATTTTACTACGTCAACGCGGTGACTTGGACGGCTGAGTCTCTGGCTGTAAAAAGCCAGAGGCCGCAGGTTCGAATCCCGTTGTATGACATATAAGAGAACTTAAGCATTTCTTTAATAAATCAATGAAGCCTTACCTTACCTTACTATTATTATAGATAGTGTTGATTCTCAGGCGAAGTATAGCTGACAATTGTCAAAAGATTTACTGTGCAAATCGTGAACAACTCTAATGAAGCTCGAGCTGGTTTATTTAATTAGAAATAATTCAGAAGGACAAATCGTTGAGCAGCAAGGACGAATCTGCGTCCTGCTAGCTTTCGACTGCGGTGCCGTTTGAGTGTGCTGTGTGCATGTCGGGTGTGTGTCGGGCGGGCTATGACTTTGAAGGACCCGCCGCCAAAGGAAGCAAGGGCTGGAGTGACCGGACAGGCTCTCCCGGATGACGTTGATGCCAAGGACGTCTCAATGGCGCCGTTTCGATGGCCTCGCCTGAGTCCTCCACCAGGAACTGCGGGATTTTCTCCTGATCTCAGCACCACAAGTCGCTAACAAGGCCGATTCTGTGTGGCCTTCGCTTCGGGGTCCTTGTGGTTGCGGCCCACAGGTGTTGCGGGACCCTGTTGCGGCGAACGGCCACCACGGCCAATTGTGCGAACGCAGCGCCGATCGTCACCGCGTCACACGATGATAAATGACACGCTCGCGGGAGTGGCATGCGGGAGTGGCATTCGCCCTGCATGTATCGCTTGCACAAGGGAGCCACAAGGCCTCAACGCCGCGGGCTAGCGCCATCCTGACGGCCTCACCTTCATCCCCTTCCATCGGGGCCAGCAACTCGTTTGGGACAGCATGGTGGTTGACACTCTACTAGCCTCTCAACCCCTGTGCAGCCACCCCCGGATTACGCGGTATCCGGCGTGGCGAATATGTGCAAGTACGTCGCCCTTCAGGCAACTTACCTCTTTTCCCTTCGGGACTCTAGGAGGCCTCGACCCGCCACTGCTAAACGCCGTTAAGGAGTCTACCACAGACTAACCCGTGCCTCCGGGAGACAAGTGCCAGGATCCTTCCTTCTGCAAAGCGTTCCGCTCGCTGTGCAGAGAGACAATGCCCTCGGCTCCCTCGGGACCGTGACGGCCTTGGTCTGACGCCCAATTCCCAACTGCCTGCCTAGTTATTGCATATTTTAAGACACGCAATCATATTAAATAGTAGCATGCCTCTATATAAGTATTTTAATCATTTACCGTCTGTATATTGTTACCTAGACCTCAATAGTGTACATTATGGTAGGTGGTAATTCGACAATTAGAACAAATCTTCTCCGCAACCGTTAAACGAATAGATGAATCAGTGTGAGAGATAGCACCCTGCCAGGAGTACCTTTACAGCAATTACTGCGGATACTAATATTTGATCACAGACACACATATATATATATATATATATATATATATATATATATATATATATATATATTTATATATTAGAATTGCAGCCTCGATTCCCGATCATATTCATGAAATAGAGCAATATCGCTCACTGGAACATTTACACCAACACTGCAACATCGGTCTATGTGGCATCATAGCATCATAAATCGTATCGACTGTTTCCATTTTTAGACCTACAGACCTTCATTGTAACAGATGTCGTACAGATTGCACCGTTCATTATCTAGCCATCAATCCACCGAGCAAATGCATATACAAGAGTATAAGAGCTCTGTGTGTGTGTGTGCATGCGGTAGAGCCGAATGTCAATATCGTCCATTGCTGATTCGAGCGAAGTGTCAGCGGTCAGCCGGCCGGTCAATCGATTATGCCCTCTGTCCCAATGCGGCCCAGGAAGAAGCAGCTGTCCTTTTTTTGAATAATACAACCGCGTTGTCCATAGTGTCAACAACCCAATGCGTGTTGTGCTGTTCTCGATCCAGCAGACAGGACGAAGAAGTCCAACTTCTTTGTTGTCATTTAGCGGCGTTCTTCGCTTCGCGACTGTTGTCGCTTCGTTGTCGAAGTTTCTTCTACAACAAAGAAAATTAGATGGCCCGTTAACTCAAGCCGACGCATGACGACCCTCCGACATGCAAGTATTCAGTATCAATAACGAGCTGTAATGCTAAAAGGGGAAGTCAATCTTTTTCTCAGCGATGTATTCACTGGTAGCACGCGCGCAGCGCACCGGTTTATGTCGGTCGAACCGAGGGAATTGACCACGGCAATGGCACCGGCAGCGAGTAGCACACCGAATATCGTAATATTCGTGAATATCCGATGCTCGAACCACTGTTCCATCGATCCATATGTAACGAGACGTAGCGAACCGTGTTATTGTTGCTGTTATTATTATGGTTGTTATTGTTGTTGTGACAACGGTTACAGATCGATTATTATCGGGCCAATCGCCGCCCGGGGATCGATTTAATGGAAAGTTACCGGTTATCATTTTATTTTATTATTTTGGGATAATCAATTTCTATTTGAATTAGTGTATCAATAAATATATAATGGATACTTCGTTTACGTATATATATATATATATATATACAAATCAAAAGTCGAATCTTCGGAGGAGGTTAATGCACTAATACGTTGTATTATATAACAGAGTGTGTGATATATCAGTGAACCCTTGACCTGCGCGGTCATCGATCACGCTGTGCTTCGGTAACGAGCGGGGGTATTTAAACATAGAATCGAGTAAGCGGATGAGTTAATTAATGGAAAATCGGCCACCGTGTTTTTTGTCTAGAAATCTAAAGGACAACAAAAGCAAGAACAAAAATAGAAACATAGTGATGTATGCGTGAGTAGGAGAGGCGAGCAGGAGAAATCCATGAGTTAAATTGGTTGGCAGTGCAGAGGGATAGATGTGTCTAATAATATATTTATTATTATTATTATTATTTATTATTATTATTATTATTATGAGATAGGACAGTCAGTACCTCACAGTATAGCATATATATGGCACACATTTGTTAATTTCCATATATCTATACGTTCATACATTGGATCTGTGTTGGATCATGTTTGGATGAATGAACAAATGGAGATAAATTGAAGTCTCTGGGGAAGCGCCATATGTCTCTTCACCTTTACCAAAAGTGACATAGTAGATATATATATCAACGCTGAAATGGGCTCACCTGGACGGATGAATGGGTGGGTGGATGGATGGACGGATGGCTGGCCAGTGGTTTTGAATAAATTCATGTTTCAAGCTATGTGCGTTAACTCAAAGCAAAACACGTTTGCTGTAATTTGTATTTTTGTATTTCTTCTTCGTCGTCTATCTGATATTCGTCACCGGTGATAATTCCAAGTTTTGTTAAGCCATAACCTACAAAGGGGTCCTTCAGTGAGAGCTCGTTTATCGTGCTATCGTTCTACTTGTCCAGAGAAGGTGAAACACACATTTGTCTGTCTCCCCTGTTGTTCGCATTCGTCGGGTGTCAAACAATGATAGCAATCGCTTCTCAAGTTCATTGGTACAGTAATGTGATTTAATCAATCGAATCGGACCTCTTGCGGCGAAACAACATCTCCTAAGACGCGTGGGCGCCGTCGCCGCATGATAAAATGGTCATCCTGGACGACTTCACGAGCACTGACCTGCCCGCGATTGAGACGATAGCCCTCTTATCTGGACGAGCTTAGCGCACTTTTGCTAGATCGGGTGGTTGCTCAGACGGATAACGACATGATGAGGGACATCTAAAGGCGTCCTCTTCAACTTGGTAGTTTGGTTTTCGACTGTTGGCGCTTCTGTTAATCATTTGCAACTTGTAGCAAACCTCATCCAAATATCCGATATCATAAATAACGACACTGGCATACCATAATCGATCTGGCTGCAATGAGACGCGTAACCGACCCATTGTCACTGCAAGAGCACTTGAAGACCTTATTTTTTAGACCAATCAATATCAGATACCTAGGGATACTTTTTTGCATGCAAAATAGATAACCACATGTGATAAACAGCGTTTCAAAGAGAAAGAGCCGTAACTCCTGTTTGAAGGGTGTACCAGTTATGTAGCGTGGCAGACGACCACTAAAGACTGATATGATCCGTCCTGTGGCAGCTTTTCAGGGTTGTGAACTGATAAATCTATTATCCGCGAATGGCATACTGATATAGTGGCATTGGCATCACCTCATCGCAGGATCATTTTCAATTACATCAGCAATCAAAGACGGCTCATTATAGTGAAATTTCTCTTTCATCATCCGCCGTTCGGGTGTATTATTCGTGGTATCCTTTGCTTGACCGCTTCGTCGCCTCCTGAAGTCACTTCGTCGAGCCTGGAACGAGTAGAACACTCGAGTGTCGATTGTATTACATTTATCACGGGGGCCCAGCGGGTCACTCCGCTCCGACAGTTCCGGTGCTGCAGCTGGCCATCAGCAATTGCAAATAATGCCTTAGCGCATTATGGCAACACTGAGTGTAAACATATGATTGTCATTGTATCTATTTATGCATTGTAACTGTGTAACGAACACTTTATGCTTGACGAAGTAATCATCACGGAAATTGCACTTATGTAAGTAATATCTGTCCATATACATCTGCATTAAATCACCTATGGACCAATCGAAAACTAGGCGATAGACACAGCTAAGAATTATTTCAATTCTCAACCCCACGCGACAATAGAACCTCCATAGACAAACGCAGGGACGTTTCCCATCCTTTAAAGGAACACAATACGCATATAGATAAATAAAAGTCGACGAAATGGCCAATTCATCCTGTGAGGTCATTCTTGGAAAAATTCATTTAAATAGATACAAGCAAAGAAACCGACTTCTTTAGATCATTCACATCCTCACATTCACGTCACTCACTGCTCACGATAACAAAATATACAGTGACCTTCGACCCGGAAACTCCACCCCAGCGACGGCATCATCATGCATTTTATTATCAGCAGCAGCAGCAGCAGCAGCAGCAACAACAACGGCCACAGCAGTAACGAGAGCATCCTACAAAATACATGCTCCGCATAGGTCCGCTCGCGAAAGAGCGATCCGTCACCCTTCGGACTTTAGGAGGCCTTTCAATTTCGTCATAACAATATGACAACTTAGTATTATTGCCAACAACGACAAGAACAACTTGACAAAGGTCGTTGGCTGAACACCAACCCCCTTGCCCCCCCTCCCCCCCCCCGGCCATTACCTCTTCGTTGTCGCGACCAGCGCCTCCCGACGGTGGGGTGAATGAAGTGACAGTGCGTTAGTCGACGCGGCTGCTTCTCATAGAGAAAGAGAGAGAGAGAGAGAGACAGAGAGAGATAAGGGTATCTATGTATCTATATATTTATCTATGCGTATATACGATAAATTGCGTTTTGATATTCATTTGTTCATTTGCCTTAAATTGCTTAGATATCGAGACATGCTCTCATTTCATGTGTCTGTGTGTCTTATCTATTATATCTGCTCATTTTATTGGTGGTAACGCTGTGGCTTTTGGTGATTTGATTGAGAAGTCCTTTGTTATACATTGACCGAATGCGAGTTGAACGAACGAAGCAGGAGAATCGGAATAAATAAACAAATAAATAACAACTAGAAGATAAGAAAACAAGACGCTGGCTGGAATGTCAGTTGGACACATATATATATATATATGTATATAATGTGGCAAAATTATTACGTTGGTTTAAAAAGCCTGCTTTATCCGTTCTTACTTGGAAATAGCATTATTGCACGCCTATTGTTATTATTTATACGGATCATGCAACAATATAGTCGTTTTGAGAGTACTCCCGGCATGATCATTCGTCAGTCAAATGTGTTTGTCATGAAACTCGAAACAAGAGGACAACCGAATTTCGTCGGGCAAACCGACTCTGACCATTGATTATATCTATTTCTTTTTTTTTGTTTTAATCCTGTTGATTAGACGAAGCGTTTATACACTTGGTTGGTAAACTTTTGAATCAGTATTTAAACCAGCTCTCCGAAGATGAACATACATGTCTTTCACGGCAATCAATCAAGCAAAGAGGAACAAATTTACACCACTTGTTCACCGGTGGTTATTGCTGTCCTATCCATATGATGCTTAAACGATATCGCTAAACGATACCGCGGCTCCAGTCAATTGCATTTCACTCTACTCTTTGGTGCGTGTATGTGTGTATTCCATTCTAGCGGTACAATTCGTTATAACGTTTATGATTACTTTTATTATATACAGTACTTTGAGTTATACTATGGAACAGGCCGAATTGCTGGGGGGCAGCCACCGCACATCACGGTATCATCAGCTTTAAGCGATGGTAATTAAATGCAACTGATAGAATTACAACAGGCAAATAATTGCAGTCAGCCGTCATCTGAACGCGCGAGGGTCATAATGATATCTTGCGATTACTCTCAACCATTAGGTGCGAATATCGATGGTATCGATGCTGGCGTGGTTGTTGCTTTTCTTGTTTTTGTTTCTTCTGCTGCTGGTGCTGCTGCTGAACTCATATACGCGGATACATATAACGTCGGTTGACTATACCAACTATGAAACGGTCATTATTACGAATTATACAGCCACTATAATGTTTATGCAGGGTAAGCGGTCCGGACAGCGTGCAATACGAAATGATCGTGGGCTATGTCCGACGTAGGCTCTTGTCGTTTCCGTTTGCTGGGAGACCCCCCAAGCAGTGACAGCCATGAACCGGTGATGATATAATATTACCTTTCAAGATTCTGATAGCGATAATATGCATTACGGCTCATTCTCATCATTAATTAGTCGACTGAAAACGGGGCTATCATCATCATCATCATCTCGAAGGAAGTCCTGATGTTTCTCGCCCCTTACCTGAAACCACATGTGCCAATTTGTAGGCCATAGCATGGTCGTTGTAGCAGCGCTGTCGTGTTTCTGAGCACAATGCCAATGAACTAACAAGCCAAGTCTCTACTGTTGTGCGATTGGCTCTATGTTCCGGAAGTGAAGGTAGATGCCCACGTATTCGTTTACTTTCCACTATCAGCCGTGCTCCATAAAGAAGAGATCTATGTGACGCTTGTTTAATCTCCGACCACTCGATGCCTACTACACGTGTGGATGCATTTGCGTGAACAGAATTGACGACTTTTCTTCAACATCAGCCGATCTGACTCACTTGAAAAATGGAAATCGTAGCAACCGTTGGCGCAGGGCGGCTTACCTGTGTTTTATTCGATCCTACGTGTACTTACGGTTATCGCATCCCTCGATTAACTTCGAACGTGACTTGTTTTTCTTTTTCTCATTTTTTTTCTGACTGTATCACATTTCTTGTTTGTGTTCCAACCATTTCGTGTCATTTTTGCCAACACCTGCCGTGCCTAGTCGTCATTACTATTGGCCACTCACGTGCTGCTCAGCAGCAGCAGCTTGTGCACGAATAATATTTAGCTGGACACACCGACGGCAAATGGCCGGCGCATCGGCGGACGGACGCCTCGACACAGCTCAAGCCAGAGATTCGTGTATTTCGTACAATCGCATCCTCCGTAGAGCTAGCCCAGTTCACCCGGCGTCTAGCCGCCATTCTAGGGCAAAACCGACACTTAGACAAAAATTAGAGCACTGCCTCCACCACCGGCACACTGGCGCTAGCTGAGTTACGCTTTGACGTGCTGCCATAGATATGCTGTAGTCCGACGCTGTAGTCCCTCCCTTAGCTGGCTGCTTTTGGTACCTGGCTGTCATAGTTAAAGAGAGACGAAGACGCTCTAGTAGCTCTGTCAGCGGCACCAGTAGCATCACAACAAGTATTACAACGACGACTACAACAACTACCACCACTATTTAGTGCTAGTCAGCACTATCTCGTACGAAAGTTTCCTCAATTTACATCTTCAAGCCGCCACCTCCCCCCTCGGCCCCACCTCCCCAAAAACGGTAGAATATCGTTTAGGCAAAAATCTTCTTCAGCATCGTCTCCCTCTCTCTCTCGCCATCATCATCATCCGCTATCCGCGTGATCATCTTCGTCTTCTTCATATTCGCTATTTTTTTCGTAGCAGTTCATTTTCGTCTTCGTTCGCCTTACTTCATTCACTGTCGTCGGTGCCACTTTCTCTTCTGATCTTCTGCTTTCATTTCTGCCGGCTCAGTAGTGGCTAGCTACTGCGGCTCCTACCACAACTACGATCACTACAACAACCATTATACTACTACTATTACAACTACTTCTTCTTCTTGTGCTTCTACTACTAGCATGTGTTGTTCTGTTGTGTTTATTTCGCTTTCTGTGGGGAAGAGCACACGCGCGAACCGCATGGTACAAATCACTCTCATAGTCAGCCGGTCAGTGTGAGTGCTCTCGCGCACGTGTAGCAAACGAGCTACGCGTGTAATGTCTGCGGCTGCTGCTGATGCTGCTGCTGCTGATTATACGAATGACAGATGTCGAATGAAACGCCTTCATCTAACTAACAAGTAATGCCCGGGGCCACGACAGAGCCCCCCCCCTTGCGAGCGAATCTTCGTGTTTCGTTACCGACACCGTCTGTGGCGTGGTCACTGGGTAGCAGCAGCCGCACAACTGCGTTCACCATGATATTCAACCAAGCGGCAAAGCGGTTTGTTGCACTATAGTAATAGTGGTAGAAGTGGTAGTACTAGCAGTAGTACTCATAGTGATATTAAAATATAATAAGAGGCCACCGCTATTTACTATCCGCGTCTTTGTCGTCCTTACATGATCTGACATATGTACTCGATTCGCTGATAGGGTAATAGAATGCTGGACAAGAGATCTGTAGCTAAGCGGAAAAACGGAAAGACTTCCGTAGACTGACAATATGCTGTACATTCATTTTGCCACCTACTGCATATGATGGCATTTCTCGCCGTGAACGAACAGCCGAGTGTAGATATATTGAAATCGAGCAGAAGACAAGGGAGAGAGAGAGGGGGAAAGACTTTATTCTTGTTCAAACTAAGAGACTGTTGCTGTTCATCATTACAAATCTATGCTGTACCACGATGATGGCTCATTCGTGAAGCTTAGGCTTTCTCAATTAAGTGCAACGGCTTTGTGAGGACGGACGGAGCTTTCCGGCTTTTTCATGACGACATTCAGAAGTAGGGATCGCGTTCACCCTCAGTCGAATGTGACGGTGGCCAAAATAGAAATTATTATTATTATTATTGCCTTCATTGTTGTACATGTATAATAACTATGATTTATAATGTTGAGGGAGAGATACTCCGTTGAATTGTGGCAACTTGAAAAATACTGGTCTGTAAAAATTCCCCTTTTATGGGTACTCTCGAACTTCGTTGCTTCGTTGCTTGTGTTTCGCGTTTCTAGAAATTGTTGTTGTTGCTGTTGTTTTCCGCAGCAATACATTCTACTCGGATCTATTTTTAGGCAAAGCGGCGCTTTTAGTTTAGCGGCTGACAAATTGTGGGCCGTTAGAGCGGTTCAGCTGGCGCTGCAGGACATCTCAGCTCCGGGTCCCAGAATGTTTTACACATGTTAACCAGTGATACCATCTGCGGTTAAAGCTGGACCCCACCGGACGACGTACAATATAAGAAATCAGATCAATTTGAGAGTGAGAGACATATGTCGCTACAAAGATTGATGATTCGATAGATATATGCCTCCGTAGATATATGAAGATAAAAAACAAAATAGCAAATCATCATGCTATATAGGCGACAACGGACCGAGACAACCGCAGGCTCGGTCGCACAGAGAAATCGGGACACGATATTAAGCCAAAGAAGCGAACGAAAGTTATAGCGCTGTAGAGAAAACGACCGTTGCCTGCTCGGTTCGAACCTCCGAAGTTTTATTTTCTAGAAATCAACGTAAAAGAAGCCACAGCGGAATGAAAGTAAAAGCTGAAAATATCGATAGCCACAAGTGCCCTGCCGTTGTCGCTACCGTGCCCGAGCTACCGAGCCAGCGCCGAAGCCCGAAGTAGTCACCGACAACGACAGTAGCCACAACAACAACAGCAACCAGCGAAAAAAAGAAGAAGAATGGCACAAGTCAAGGGGAAATTCGATGTGTTTTTTAGTGTGTTGCTCTCTCGCGACGGCTGTGAAATTTAGGATTCGCTTTGCCTTTGGTGTTCGGCAGAGGACTGATTCGAGTTCGGCGAATGCAGGACGCACTCACTCGAATCAGAGGCATCGGTAGTCTTTGTTGTTGCTGTTGCTGTTGTCCCTCAGCAACGGCAACTGCACTATTCCACCTGTTGACGTCGCTAAACGTCCCGTGATGAAACTGCTCCTTTTTTGATTGGCCTTATCATTCGTCCTATAATCATTTGTGTTTGAAAATTAAATGGACGTTACCTAACAGAATGCACTAATCAATTGTTGTTAATTAGGTTTCACCGCTT
Source organism: Stratiolaelaps scimitus (assembly GCA_019614645.1). Lineage (NCBI taxonomy): Eukaryota > Metazoa > Arthropoda > Arachnida > Mesostigmata > Laelapidae > Stratiolaelaps > Stratiolaelaps scimitus. The sequence goes on from JABWDB010000076.1 coordinate 970,431, forward strand.
ACCGTTTAGAGCAGAGTACAACTTTGCGTCGGTATCCAGCAGCCAACACGCAATAGGCTTGGGGAGTGTTAGTGTGCAATATAAAATTCCAGCGGGTTAGGAATAGCAGCGCCACTGACAATATTTACAGATAAAAAAAAATATACTGATATGCTTTTCTACTTATTTTAGGTGACATCACCGAAGCGGAGATGGTTCGTGTCCTTCAGACGCAGTTTGCTCCTCTGGCAGAAGCTCTTTGCAAGGCCGTGTTCGATCTATCACAGAGAGGCGACCCTGCCACACTTGATTCACTCACCCTCGAACTTATGCGCACATATCCCGGAATGGAGAAGCCTGCCAGCGATATCATTTACAAGTAAGTGGGGCGACCAGTTGGTCCACGACATATGTTTGTATGCATACATTTTATGTTTTCTTCGTCAGCTATAGCTTTCGTAACATGGCCAAATAGAAGTGAGCATAAAAGAGAGCCATCCACCTGAGCCATCTACGATGAATCGAACGGTGGGGGGTCGATTGCGTACGAATTAGTGTTAGAACAGGGTTATTGTCCTGTTCGTCGTACGCATCACAGGTCGATTCAGCACCCAACAAGGAGATAACCGTCAAATTTCGTTACTCGCAAACCGCAAACAAAAAAGGCAAAAGCAGCTTTCGAGGTCGGATGTTCGCTTCGAATGGTGGATAAATAAAGTTAAGGGTGATGACCTTTATGTTAGAGGATAGTGTCAAATTCGGAGTGTTTTATGGAACAGTTATGCGAGCTGGTCGTACGCCCTGCGGCGGAGCGAGAGAGAGAGAGAGAGAGAACATGGACTCGCGTTTAGTTTACAAGGAAACAATGTCCATTAAAGAAAATACTTTCAAGGGAAGACCATGCATGTTACTACACAATACCTATAAATTACATACTCAGTGTTGATCTCCTGACAATGAAAATACGTTTCTGGTTATTCTGTAGGGTCATTTGTTAAATTGCATTAATCATTTGCGTACATACGACGAACATTAATAATACACATGATATACACGTTCATTTAATAAAACTAGGGATTGTGTTGGCAAAACTGGATAAACACGGGCCGGTTTTTCTATAACGTGTGCCTGTTTACGCTTTCATTCTGTGTTAATATCTGTAGTGGCTATGCAGACGATTGCTGTACTATATTATCCCCTTAATAACCAATAACAACAAGAACAGGCACAACGCCCAACGTTTGTAGATTTATTTGGCCCTCCCCTGATTGTGCATTGTGTCCGCAATTCGCATTGATATGGGAGTAGCCTTTACTGGTGAATGTGTTCACATAATTATTGCCCGTCTGTCCTAATGCATTTTCTCTGATTCGAATATGCACATATTCTTAATTCGTGCAATATATATATATATATATATATATATATATGGTTGAGTGCACACCCTATGCTCAACCAGATCAATACAATAACAGTCACAAAAAGTTCATTCAAATCCAATATTACTACCAGTACATATTACTACATACACTGAACGGTACACTATATTACAAGAGTATATGCCTATACCATATATATATATACGGAATGCGTTACCTCGATACAGGTACAGGCGTTAGACCTTGAGCGTGGTGGACGCATTGTTGTTATTTATTCTAGCATTAGTGTTGTTGTTATTAGTGTTATTATGATTGTGCATTGTGTTGTATTCAATCCCTTGATGAGAACGACAGTGAACGGACAATAAACATCGCACCAAGGAGACTGAAGCTCATTGACACCCACTGAATCGTTCAAGCGATCGATTCCAGAGAACAACAATTCCCCAATTCCTTCGCAATGTATATAATACAATATGTTCTACATATCGATGTGCATGGCCACTCTCCTACATATCACTAAGTATGCTGTATAGCTGGGCTGGTTTAGAACATCCATATTGAAAGGGAATGTTGAAATCCAATACAATGGGGACGTAACGAAAGCCTGGGCAAGACAGAAGATTTCGTCGACGAGCAGCCGAGCAACAGCGAGCTGCCTGCCCCGACCCTCATCAGAACTATGGAGTTTGAATGATCCGTAAAATTGACAATATGTGTACACGTAACCGCGGCAAGGTACATTGACCCGAATTAAGTGGACTATATATATATATATATATATGTAGGTTAATAGTAATAGCCCATATGCACGGGTTGCTGTTGGGCGGTTGTTAATGTGGAATAGACTGTCGTGGCGCTCGTGAGAATGAATTAGTGATTGTTTGTTTGCGTATAATCCATGTTCGAGAGTTCAATCCGGTCGCCTTGAGTATATAGCGGCACTTAAACAAACATATCGCCTATTAAGGGTCCACCTAGCAAAGGCTCGAGCTTATTCTGAACCCTCAATTGAGTTATCGTACGATAGTTCTTTCTCATATAGTTCGTATCTAAGGTATACGGCGATTTAGCCTTAACTTACGTATCCGGCAAACCGATGGGTGAGATAGATCTCTAGGCAACCACGACTGCTATGCCTGTACACGTATATAAATACTGTAGTGATAGAAGCGGTACCCAGCGGGCATGGTTCCTGTTAAATTAACCTGGTGGAAGATTGGCTAATTAACGATTCAGTACCACGGCATTTATTTTTAGCATTACGTATTGTATTATGCTTTGCACAATGCATCCTACAGTAATCTACACGTAACATATAGTATAATGGCAAGGGACTTTCTCAAGGAGGCGTGATAATATTTGATGGAACTGCGTTGACTTTGTTCAAATCGCCATGTGATTCTCATACTAATGCTAATAATAGAGATAAGCAGCAGTGGATATTGAGACCGAAGGCAAATGACCTAATCGACTAACGCCGCAATATTGATCATTTCTTTTAAGCTGTTGAGCTTCGTTGGTGAGTCTGGCTCATGCATATTCCTAGCGTATGATGAGTGTAGCTGTATAGTGTGATCGAAAAATGTACATAGCCATCACAGTTTTATGCGAACGAAGTTTACAATCGTTAAATACTTATCATTAGGTAGGAATCACTTTCTCGAAAGAAAGCGTTTGCCGCGCTCGTGGCATACATGACGCCGGGTTCAATGGCCAGGGTATAGTACACCATTACAGAATACCATCGTGCACTAGATGATATGACACGCAATTGATATACGTAACGGGCAATCATTTCAAATTGTCGCTGGAAGGAAGTTATAAGGAAGTCTTTATGTAATTTGCAACCGGGCAATGAGATATCTTACGCTGCTCGTTCCGGTGAACCACAAAACTTCAATCAGCAATTACGCATTTAGCCCTATATCAACTGAGCTGTTACTATAATTGTAACAGTCTCGCGTAGTCCCATGTCTCGTCGATTGACGCAAACCTCTGAAATGACGACCGTGAAGTTTATGGCTAATATAAAGCAAGTAACTATTTAATTGACAAGCCAATCAAATAATGATTATCGTATAAGCTACCTATAGAAGACATCGGTATGGCGTCCATTTGATGAAATCAGTACGGTGTCTGTTATATAATACTACGACGTTAGCAGGACTATCAAAAGTACGAATATACAACGCAACAAACATCAATATTGTTTTTGTTGCTGCTGCTGCTGCTATTGCATCCCTCTGACAGAACTGTTTCGATACTCTTCCTCTGTGTTTTCTTGTGCAAAACGGCATTTGAAAAATAAACAGTAGCACTACACATATACATTTAATTAGTTATAACGATATGAACGACGAGCCCCTCTAATAGTGAGCCGTCGTCGTATTTTTGTCAAACGAACCATAGTAATAATATGATGTATAGCTCTTCAAATGATGACCGGGCAACTCGTGTGCAACTCGTTATGTACTAGCCACACGTTCAACGATTTATATATATACATATATATTTATATGGTCGTGATGTCAACTATCTATTAAATATCAATTTATTTACTACTCAGGCGAACGTTGTGCTACTGAAAGCTCGCTTATATAGCATAGCGACAGATAGATATATCATAATAACAATAATAATAATTGTATAACAACTTTGGGTCATTTGACTTATAATTATACCAGAACAACGTTAACCGTCGCAGTATATGTTCGTCGAAGCATTCGAATACATTACCAAGTATTGCGCATTCATTGTAGAGCACGCCAGTATGGGGCGGAAGCAATGACTGTGCTGCAAATTAAGTTATTTATTTATTTATTGATCCACCCATCCATCAATGTATGTACATATGTAAGCATCAGCGTTTCAACGTTGTGCCAGATGAGAGTTGTGTCTATACCAAGAACTAATCAGTGTAAGCCATAATCAATCAGTAACCAACGTGGACGCTGGGTAGTCACAGTATTACCTGTGTACCGTTACATGAGACAAGAATCAAACCTCACGTATCTGTAATGTGCGTGGTATTTCTTCATGGACGAAATAACCCAATTCAGAGTATAAGCACTTCTTACTGATGATGTACAACAATAGAATAATATTATAACTGGATTCAAAAATAAATCAGCCTCCATTCCGCCCTCTGGCTCCTCTGATAGACCTTGGTATAGATGTATGTACACCACAATATGCTAGAATAATGAGAAGGCCTTCTGTATATATATATATATATATATATAATATATATGTGTGCTTGTGTCCGCTATCAATTTTCGTAGGACACTGGGAACCCTCATCCGGGAGCGTCGGCTGTACCACACCGGCAGCGGCTACGCGGTTGCGGAGCCCGAACAATTCCTGCGAGGGACTCCCACGCTAAAGAGGGCTAGTCTTCTCACGAACGGCGTTGACGCTTCCAAGGTACGTAGCACCGTTCGCGTTGTGACAACGTTTCGTGATGAGGCGATCGGGAGACCGGCAAACGGCCGATCACCAACCAAGCAACAACTCACCTCACTGATCGACTCTCGTTGACTGAAGTGTTGCTGGCCGAACATTATCTCCTGACAGGGTCTCCGATAGCAGTAAATCGGCCTAATGCTTTGCTCGCACCATTTTATTTATCTAGGTTTTACCTTCATACGTGTAGAGAGAGAAAGAATTGAGCAGCCAAAATGTCAGCTCAAAGTTTTCTTTGCTGTAACGATTTTTGTGAAGCAAATGTTGCCATCAATCAGCCATCAAAATGTTCTATAATTTCTAATTATTGATATATATATATATATTTGTAATTCCGATACGAAGGCCCGAAATGAGCAAAAAAAACCCTTTGATTAATTCGAAGCGTGATCCTAATACTATTTCAATTAAATGATTTCAATCGATACGGGGTTGGGGAATTTCGTGCGAGCAAAACTCTTGTACGAGGTCGACAATTTTCTAGAGGCAATATTCTTCCTAACATAAGCATATTTCCTGTAGAAACATAATTTACCAAAAGAAATTTCTGCAGCTCCCGAGCGCTAAAGATATATAAGCTGGTGTGTCAGTAACAGTCAGTTAAATGCTAAGTGTTGGACAGTTGCTAGAGATACCGATCTGGTAAGGTCTCGTAAATGTAGATATTCTAGATATTTTCAATAGATAGATAGATAAATAGACAGTTAGCATTATTTGCGTTATAAACAGGCGTTCTTAAAGCAGGTCCCTTTTTTATGACGGTGGCAAACGTTTTCAGAAATTCGGATGCATTCAGAGCAAGGCAACTAACTGTCATTGTGACTTTCCTCTTTTGCAGCAGTGGAGTAGTCAGAGAGTAAGCAAAAACACATCAAACATTTAACGTACATAAACGTGTAATACAGATATTATCACTGGTCTGATCACCCAGAAAGCACATTAACAAAATAAAAGACGCTTACACGTCTTTTTTTCGTCAGCTATCCACTATGTTTGTGTGCTCACTCATATAATATACATATATATATATATATATATATATATATATATATATATATATATATTATATATGTATATATATATATATTATATATGTATATATATATATTATATATGTATATATATATATATATGCACACATCTAGATATATCCATACTATATCTGTGCGGCTATATCTGACTGTATATGAGAGTGTAAGCTCCTAAACAGAACACACCGAGGTGCGTGGGGATGTTTGTGTCTCGTCGGTTCTTTTCTTGTGTTCTCTATCGTCCCGTTTCTCGAACTTTGCGTTGGTGCTAGTTGTCCCTGATGATCGACTACGGCGTTGGTGACTCTACGCGTGTGTTGCCGTCCTTTCGTGCTTTTCGAACTTGAACTCTAGCGACGCAGCGGTACCACCACAACAACAACAACAACTATTATACTTTGTCGCGAAGAGCAGTGACTCGTCGAGCCGCTAGTTCATATAGCTGATCTCTGCTTTCGTCCCATAGTATGATATATATGAACACAAAGACACACACACACACAGAGAGAGACTCACAGCAAGTAGTAACACTACAACTAGATGCTGCTGCTGCTGCTGCTACTAGAGACGTATTGTCGTTGAATTGGCGCGAGGAAAGAGTGTGTGTGTGTAGGATTCCACACAGGGGGTGGCGCCAATAGCGTTCGTTGCCTTCAATTTTCGCTTTACGTTTTCCCTTCTGGTTGTTCATTCATTCATTTATTTATTTGTGCTTGGTTGTTGCCTCTTTATTTCTTTATCTCTTTGATTCCCTCCCATGGCTCTCCCTCATCTTCTCCTCCTGTATGCGTGTTGCTCTGTCGACATTTTTTTTTCACGGTGATTCGCCAACGTTGCCGGGTCGTCGTTGTCAAAACCTGGTCACAACAACGGCCACCTACAACTATCCCGGTCACGTAGCTACGGGTCCAACAACAACAACGATGGTGACGATGGTGCCAGTTTCACTTGGGCTGAGCCCGCTAACCCGTAAGGGTGCGTTCCCCTCACTCAGTGCTTGTAGGGCTGAATTCTGCTGTTCTGAATTTCTTCTAGTTTGAATTTTTTTTTCTGCTCCTCTGTTTATTTCTTCTTTCGTTCGTTCCTCCTCTTCTTCTTCTTTTTCATCGTTTTTCCAATCATTGCTCCCGCAGTCACGACCATAATCATCATCGTCGTCGTCATTGTTACCGTCGTGATTTCGTCATTCATTTTTCTCTAAAAACTTTGGTAGAAAAGTATGCTTGTCTCACACAAGCTATATTTTGAGAAGGGAAGGAAATCTATGTGCTGGGTAATATCGCAGCGGTAGATCGAAATCGGTAGCTCTCGATTTGCTTTTAACAGCTTGCTGTCCTACGTACACTGTGAGTGTCGTTGTAGCTTGTCAAGCCTTAACTGGAGTTCACAAGCGACATAATAGCCGATGCGAGTTCACTGAACAGTGATGCGAGTTCACTGTTCGTTGTGAAGCTTCTTTACAACAAACCACTAGGATTAATCATGTTCTGAGATTTAGTGTCCATAAGGTAGGCAAGTACATCTTCGATGTACTTGTCTTGAGGATATCTCACAGATATCTCATTCATGTGGATATGTATGAGGTATTTTCCTCCTCTTAGCTTGTTTTGTGCATCTGTCCGGGTGGGATTCGTTGTTCCGGCGTCGTCTTGAGTTGCAACTTGGACTATCCCCTTTGGCGATTTTGGTTTCTTTGGCCGTCCAAAATGAATAGATCACTGATTTGCCGACGCACTGGCATAGTGACAGCCAGGTCATTCATCAGCGATGCCGTGTCCTGCCATGCGGATTTTTCTGCCGAACAACATTCGCGGAGGGAGAGGAATCTCAATTTGCTGTTCTGAGAAGCGAAGTTCTGTTGGAAGTACAGCTGAAAGTTCAGTTACGTCTTTTGCTCAGCCAACCCCACTGCTGCTATCATATCATATACCACCACGTTCACCATCTGAACAAAGGTTGAAACAACGATGGTTCGATGGTAAGCGGAAAAAGCGCATCGGAAAGTGACAATTATACCGGGATTCGCCAACAGGCAATCATGAAGTGATTGCCTGTTCTCAGTGACACAGCCACACCCACAACAAAGCAATGGTAATAAGCAACCACTGATACAGATCCCAAGCAGACACGAACGAACGTGCCGATAAGAAATAGATAGATCCATACATATGTTATATATAGTTAGCTAGAGAAAGCTCGATCAGGTAGGCTCGACACACACACACACACTGTTTCGTTTGTTGTTGTTGTTGCGGTGGTGTTTAAGCAAGCCACAGTGGTAGTCGCACTCGTTAGAAGCACACAAAGTTCAACGGCCCACCGCGATGCTATGTTGTTGCTGTTGTTGTTGTTATTATTGTTGGCCTCGTCGTTGTCTTGCTGCACACAGACTCAACCGTGTTGGTTGTGCGCATCGTTAACCTTCGGCTATTCAGAGTGTATGGAGCATTTCGAATGTTTGGATATATGTACGTGTGTGTGTGTGTAAAAGCGTGATGAATAAGCACAAAGGGAGACCAGCCAAAACAAATCAAAACGCAACAAGCAGCATGTAAAAACATCTTCTCCCTGTTTAGTACATGTCTAGCAGCTAAAGTGTTGATGAGAATCGAGATTTGATCGAAAACAGACAGAGGAGAGAGAGTCTCGTTCTCAGGATACAGGGTAATTGGTGCCGACTGAACGAATTTGATTGTTCAGGCTCGTGGTGTTAGATTTGTATTTAAGGGGTTTGTCCTATGAAGCAGTACCGAAAGCTGTTCTACCGTGGACGTTAAATGTTTAAGGCCGAGGATCAGCCCGGAAATTTTACTTTAGATTGCTTTTCGATGGCTTGTTTTGGCTTCTCGGCTGCCTGTATCTGCCTGTCTGTTTACATGTGGCGGTGACCTGGTCAATGTCGAGATTTCATTTCTTATCATTCTGAGTGCACTGCCCTTAATCAGTCCACATCGCGTTTGTGTATGTGTGCTCGCGCACGTGTTATCGTTAATACTCATGTGGGAAGGGCTCCATGACATGATCTAGAAGAATATTAATCAGTTGGGAGATTTGTTGTTGGTAGCTTAGACGACCACCCGCGCACTTCGGGAGAAAATCGCTGCGTAACCTATAACCTATATTGTAGAAACTACTATGCAAATAGCAACTTCTCGCTTTGTCTTGTATATGTATCTGTTGGGGAGACTGGGAGTCGAAGGTTTAGCCTCATTAGCTCAAGGTTAGAGTGGAGACCAAATACGTAAAAAAAAACAGATTGTTTTCCAACCACGTTAGAGGTAAAGTCTTTAGATCCAATGCAGACTTGCAGACTAATCTAATATGCGTCATCCAGCACTTGTCTGACGTTTTGTAGAATCATAATAATAATTCGTCTATAATAATAATAATAATAATAATTCGAAAGCTCCGGAACCTTGATTACCTACTCAGCGAGATGTACGAGTAGATAATCATGTGTAGTTTGTCTTGGACAGCGGGTCACTCAGCAGCAGCTGGCGGAATGCAGTTTGCAATCTGTGTCGTGGTGTGTCTTGGGGCTTTTCTCTATCAGTGATTCTGATCGTCGCTGTCATTCACCAATTTTTGCTGATGATGTCATTATGCACTGATTGTGTAATTACATGTTAGTGGCATTGCATATCTGTGTTTGTTTGTCTGTTCGTCTGTGACGTCGTCGTCGTTGTCTTCGTCCTCTAACTTCGGCCTCTGCTGTTTGTTCCCACCTGTACCACGCTATCATTACATCCTACTTGCGCTATATCGCACCGTACGATGTCGGGGTGCGTCGGGACTGCGTTCTGTTCGCGGGGCTGGATTGGGCCGCACCGGTTCGTCGATGCCCGTTCATCGCCGTCGATAGATGCTGAACTCGTCGAGTGGCGAGTCGCGACAGAGCACACTGGAACGTTCCGCATCGATGAGACTCCTTCGTGAGAGGGACCGCGATAAGGGGCCGCTCTGTCGGAGCGCCTCAGTTCGACTTTACAATCGAAGCAAGAGCTCCCTGAATGATCACGCAGATAACAGCAGGGATATCCACAGACAGCAAGCGGCACAGCACACGCCGCAACTAGCTAAACGTCAGTTGGAGATTTCGATTATGTTTCTATCTACAAGTAGAGAATCATGCTAGAAGTAAATCATGCTGCTATAATAATAATAATAATAATCATACATGTCGTTTCAGGCTCATCGTTAGTAAAATATATCATTGTATAATTGCACATAACTTTAGCTGGAATGAATAATTCAGCCGTCAACTAGAAAATTGACTATAACGTTCATAATATAGCTAATATTATGAAAACCGTTCTTTCATTCGATGGGACACGAATTCTATGAAACCCTTCGAGTGAATAATAACATAGACGGTTTCTAAATGGTAGTCTTTCCTACATGTAAAAATCGTGTATACAGCTGTGTTGATGATAGTTATATATATATATATTGTTTTCGATAACAATGTTTTAACTGTCGCTGATCGTAATCCCCGACAACATTCATCATGTGTCAAATCGGTGACGCGCATGCTCCGTTTCAACGCAACAGGGGACAGTCCCAAGCGTTCGTCGATGTTCTCTCGCTTCTTTCGCAAGAAAGAGAAGAGCTCGCCGGAGATTGTCGTTGTTCATACGACAACAGCATCAACGGGCGGACGCGATGTGACTCGTAATTCTCGCTCGGAGTCTCACACAACACAGATGGCTTCGGCCGTGACAGCAGCAGCAGATGGCAGCACAAATCAGCATCATCAGCATATTCACCATCAGACTGCAACGACCACTTCGTCGACATCGACGGCGGGCGGTTCACCAATAGGTGGCGGTGCTACGGCCGCTGAGGGAACTTCACCATTGGTGTCGGCTTCGTCGCCGAAGACTCGACTCTCGTTTGCTGCTCAATTTCCGCCAGTTGACTGGCGAGATCCCGACTATGTGAACTATCATTCGAGGAGCACGCAGACATCGGTGAATCGCGAACAGCAAACTACGAACAGTCTGATAAGTAGTCTTATTAACAATAATCAGGAGAGCGTACGTCACGACATAGGCCATGCCGACAACGATCGTCAGCATGGCCACAAAAATACTGGCACGTATCAGCACCATCATCACGCACAATATCCCAGTCAACAACAACAACAGCAACAACAACATCATCATCACCAACAGCAGCAGCAGCAGCAACAACAACAACAGATTGTGGCTACTACTCATCAACTACATAGCAACAACAATACGAGCAACAATCAACAACTGCAGCCGATAAGGCATCATGAGGTAAAACATCAACCTAGAAATAATAATAATGATATACTGTAAAAATGGGCTACACTGGCTTGGGTAAATCTAGTTATACCGCATAGTAGAGTAAATACTAGTGACTTGTAGACTTCTGACCACTTTTCGCCCTGGTTTCATTACCCCGTTGGTGATTGTCCGAGTCCGCCAACTTTCTGTGACCAAAACCAAAAATTCATATACCAAAGGCTGCGTCGTGCCACGGGACACAAACGCCCAGGACCTTTCCTTACACAGTGTGATTTCCTTTGATGTGTATAGAAAGGGAATGACATTTCGTCCATCGCGTGTGGTGACTAGGACACGGCCTAGTCCTGACACCCTGTCCCCAACTCCTTCTCTAATTATTGCATATCTATATTTTGTTTGGCTAATTTCGAAAATTATGAATCTATAGAATTCATATATATGTTTGGTTGTTGTTTATTTCCATTTACAGATGGATTAACACGTGTTTAATTTAGTGCAATATTTTCTAGTAGAAATCACGTAATTGGCTTCATTAGCTGTCATCTCGTCCATAGGACCTTCTACAAAACAAAACTAACTATAATTAGTTCAGTGAAGTTGCTCTGAAAGCTACACAGTGTTATATATTTACCGTTTACAAAATCGATAAACGCGAGCAGAGCAAATGCATAGAGAATCTTTCCTTTTGCAAATGAACACAAATTCTTACATTTGATGCAAATAGCCAATGAGGCGGTGCAAATCGGCTCAAGTTTCCTTTTGATTTTCTCTTTTTTTTCTCGATGTTTACCCATTTTCCAGTCGACAAAAACATTGTGTAGTTGGTTTCATTTTCTAGAGATTCCTGTGGATGAGATTGCAGCTACTGAAGCCAATCAAGTGATTTCTATTAGAAAATACTGCACCTAATCAAATACGTGTTAGTCCAACTGTAAATGGAGAGGAACAACAAACAGACACATATGCATTTTTGTTTTGATCATAGAAAGTTGGCGGACTCGATCGGGGCGATCACCATCGGGGTAATGCGACCAGGGTGAAGAATAGTCAGAAGTCTACAAGTCATTGTTTACGCTTGTATACGTATAACTAGATCTACAATATCAATACAGTAATATGTCGGGGCCACAAGAAGCAGCGCTTTCTTGTGGTCGAAGCGAGAAAAGGGCAACTCAATCATTTTATGGATCATGCTGAATTCAAATCGACTGAAATCAAAGGCGGGTCCAAAACACGTTTATACTACTTATTTCTATTTACTATCATTGCTATCTATACCCTTTAGTTCATCCGCCCCCTCATAAAGACGTCTGTTGATAAAAAAAGCGAAATTGACTGGATGGCCTTGACATAATCCAATGTCGATAGTCATCCGATTAAGGACCTTCTCGTTGCCGTATATGCTGGGCTTAGGCTATGTGATCATACAACTGATGAGACATCGTTCAGGTTTTATGCGGCCGCAAGCTCTGCCCACGAGTCGTCCATTGGGTTGAACAAACAGAATCTACTACTGGATGTTGTTGCGTTATTCCCATTTGGCTCATTGGAGCGGTTAAGGTCAACGCTCAGATATGTCAGCGCACTATTATATAATGGAAGCTATTTTCTGCTATCAAGCCAAGTTGCCGGGTACAACCACACGTGCTTAATGAACGTCTAGTGGTTAACTAGGACACGAGTGAGTCAAGCAAGACTCTACGGCGATGGTTACAATCAACCAGAGTGGATTCGGTTGTGAGAAGTTGTCTTTGTGAAAACAGTCGTGCATGGATTATTTGATCTATTGCGCATGAATAATTCAAGAATTATAAATTAATATATTATTTATACAATTAAGTGTTAAGGGTAGAATTCTCTTAAATAAGGAACACCTGGTATTATATTGCCATGGTATTATATTATATTGGTAGTATTATAATATCTATTGAAACGAGAGGAGCAATATTAATTATCAAGAGTTGAAAACTATTAATTTCTTATCTAGTTTTACCTTACTAATATGCTCACTCTGTCATTTGTATACGGTACACGTAAAACCTCGCAAATAGAATATATGCGTGATTTCCAAAGCGGAAATTGGTATCTAATTAGTTCTGTTGTAGGCATGAAAATTGGCATTTAAGTTACCCAATTCTCCCCTGATCCATAAGTTACTGTACTGCAGGCCACTCGAGGGGTAACCCAGAGGGCCAACATCGATTGAGCTTCATCTGCTGCATGTGAACACCAACACTTCTAATAATATAAGCCGCCCAAGGTTATAAAAATGTATTTTGTCTTTGAATAAACTGCAGCACAAAAAGCCCATGCAAGTTGAGAAACAGCTGGGAAAGATTGAGCCACTATTACCAAAGATGCTTATATGTGACACTGTATGGAAGAAACTCATAATTAAAAGTTAGCTTCTTAGCAAATCGAAGGTAATATAATACTATTTGCATTAAACTGAAGTTGTTATTTGTTTTACCGAACGTACTTGGTTGAACTGCTTGAACTATTCTGGAACAGCTAATGGGTGCTGAAGAGCTTCAGTTCAGTTAATTACAATAAGTACAGCAAGGTTGCGTTGTCTTCTTCCGTCCGGCCATTCATTATACGTGCACTACATATTATGGATACGTTTGTTACGATGTAAATATTCAGAACAAGTCCACGTGACTCTGGGTGTGTGTGTGTTTGTTAGGCAGTACTCATTTCTTTAATTGGATTAAACTGAATTTTGCAAATGATGTATCGTTTTGTTTGTAACATAGACTGAAATGCAACACACTAGATCCATAGGTCCTACGGAATCACCGCACCATAATGTCACCGCATCGGAACATGTTCAGTTCGGCTCAGAGAGGGTGGTACCTATTTATTTCTATGACTTACCTCGCCTTATGTATGTTTCCCGTCAATGGCCGCCCTTCGCTACACAGATTCCATCACGTGCGTTGAGTCTTGCTCGCCATGGTCACACAGCTAGACAGAGTTCGTGCTGTAGCGATGCCACACCTGACGATAGCGGAGCTGAGCTGTCATCCAGAAGACGGACATCCTCCAGATCGAATTCAAGGTACGTACAACAATCCCCACCTCAGAGCGTCAGAAAACACTGCACCAGAAATCATATAGGATGACCATTATGGTCAACGCACTCTGCATACCAAAGCACAATAAGAGAAAGACGACGATAGAGTGAGAAAATGGTACACACCCACCTTTAGTATGATACCTTCTAGCACTTGGTAGTGTCTCTCCCCACGACGACATCCAACGAATGACGTTAACCAATCTGTACAAGAGAGACTTTCATGTTGTTGTGGCTTGTACGCCTTGCAGGTCGACGCGCCATCGGCGGCATTGCTCGATATCGGATGAGGTGTGCTGTCGCCACAGGAGTTCATCTCCCCCGCGCCGGAAGTCACAAACACCGCGTCGCTTGCCACCGACGATGCCGGGTGATGTATCGCCTTTGCAACTGCGCAAGACCCATCCTCGATATTTGCCCGCCCCACCGAACGGCTGCAAGATACCCACGTTGCCACCGTATCCTACAAGCGGACTGTACAGGTTAGCTTAGATAATATATATCTGTTTTTTCGAGCTGACCCTCAGCTGTTCCCCTATCTGACAGGCCTCAGCTTAGATAATATATATATATATATATATATATATATATATATATATACAATATATACACACATGCGTGCATTGTGATACAACCAGCCGGGAGAAATGGTTTGGAATTTTCCTCAATTATGAGAAAATAAGGTTATATATATATATATAATATATATATATATCATAATTAATGTGAATAATTTGTATATTCAGAGCTTTGATTTTCAATGTATATAAATTGAGGCCATGTCTGGAGATAGTGAAATACATGCGAAACGCACAATTTGGAACAGCTTTAGTGCTATATTAATAATAGGATCACACGCGACAAGGTCCCCACGCAAATCTCTCGTTCACACAGAACGAACCAGACCAGTGTCATCATCCTGAAGCTACGCTAACAGACACGATCAGATGCTAGACGAACACAATCGTCCACGGGATCAGATCAGTCAGGTGTCTTGACCCCCTCACGTCCGATACTTCTCAGTTTATGTTATGGTGTTGATTGTTGATATGTTCAACTCCACACTTGATGCAATATACGGGTGATTCGAGCTCGCGTTCTAACTTAGTGAAATCCACATCCTCATTGAAGTTTGCTAAATCGGTGGAATGATTCACAACCATTGGTAATTTATTTTTTCTTTCTGCCAGACTAAACCGGCCTCCGCTATTTCCGCCGGCTCCTCCGCCCAATACAGATCTGTTCCGGCAGACGGAACGATTCCGACAACACAGCAGTATCCTTTTCCACAGCACGGACGAGGACTCGCCACAGGTTTCATCGTTGTTCATTTTTGTGATGTTGTTTTTATTTTTATAGTAAAAGTTTTCTACCATTTTGTTCATATTGATATTATGGCAGCTATATTTGTTAACAGATCTCAGATCGATTTCAACAATGGGAATTTTGCAAAGTAGGCTAGATATCACGCTAGCTGCGAATAACAACAGAGAGGGAACAAACACCATGTCTCCTTTACCCCTCTGAATAACTTAGCGAAAATAAATACAAATTAATCGGACGATGCGGGAATTTAACTAGTGTCATTATTGCTTTTGTGATTATCATCGACATTGTAACAGCTTCAGCGGAAGGCGGTCATCTCGACAGAAAAGGAGATCAAGAGTATCGGAGCATTGGGGCCTCTGAACGACGGCAGCGGTCGAGCCCAAGTTAGCCAGGTGATTACGACGTCGCCGAAAACTGGCGCGATAAGACATACGACAACGGTGACCAACGATTCACACGGCACCTCACAGTTCGACCATGCCAATAACATGCGAAACTCGGCGCGTTCGCATCAGCTACCCAGGTTAGTGGTAGATGATCAGATTTGGGACATTTATGCAAACACAGGTAGCATATAATTGGGTACACCTCACTGTGGCAATTATATAATATGATATTTGTATTTTTTTTTGCTGGTTGTTGCCACCAGACTGCTTGTGATGAGGTATACTGCTGTTAATTTCTGTGTTTAGTGATCTGCTCTCTTTTACTTTGGTTAGATACGATCCGTGTGTTGAATCCATGTGTGTGTGTGTGTGTGTGTGTGTGTGTGTGTGTTTATGCGAGCGCCTCTATAACTCCAAAAAAATATTTCACCTTGTCACGCTGCGTCACGATACATGGCAGAGTGTTACAATTATCCTTGTGAAGTTCACGAAAATTATACAGCAAGTTTACATGCACTCACTTAACACATGGACACACTTTTTGTACACATCCATATGTGTGTGTGTGTGTGTGTACAGGTACACAGGCAATGCGTACTTGCGCTCCCTAAACAACAACAACAACAGCAACATTGGCAGCAACACTTCATTTCACAGCCCGCTGCTATGCGGTGCCACCAAAGAGAAGTGTACCACAACGACTCGAACAACAACGACAATCTCGGAGAAGATTGACAGTTCCGGCAATTGCACTACAACGACAAGCACCACAGGCGGCAACGGATCGAACACAGCGGGTGTTGATGCGAACATTGGCGGTACCACCTCGAACGCACGAGGTCATACGCATCATGGTTGCAGCGCTAGCGGCGTGAATTTATGCGGTCCCGTTGGTGACTACAAGTCGATTGTCGACGTGAACGTTGTCACCGATGCTGCTGGCCGTACGGTGACCAACATTAAGACATCAGTATGCGCCACACCGAAGGGTCAGGAGAACCCCCAAATGTCGTCAGCTAAGGTGGAAAAGGTGTGTAAGATTACGATGTTTACTCGTTGTACACGTTTTGTAGATAATTTTGATCTTGTACACGTTACTTGTTGCCTACTGCCGATTGGATTGGCCAATTAGTACCTAGCTAATCAAGAGACAATCGGCCGCCCGTGAAGTGAACAGGTAGACAGTTGTACCTGGCCACAGGTGAATTTATGCGTTTAACTACCAACCCGTCTTTGTAGAAGACGTTGCTTATCTTTATAGTGACGGTCGGGATATGAAGGTCATAATGTCATAGACTGACAAATGTTCGACGCTGAGGATTTGTTGCTATTGAGGAGATTCAATATCTATAATACTATATACGAATATGAGCAATGAACTTCTTGTTCAAAGACAAGGGTTAAAATGTATTGTTTTTTCAACAAAGTGTATTGCAATATTAACAAATTCAACGAATTCGAAAAACGGAACTCCGCGCAGAGGTGAAATTACAAAAATTAAATCAACGTCGCAAATTTGGGAGTTTATCCCACAGATAATAAAATAGCGTTCAACCCATCACAACGAACCACCAATTATAGCTCAAATTCAGACATTATCGGTGCCTGGAGTTTCTTCAATTTTGACTAAATTTTGTCAATTTATGATTTCTGTCTGCATTTACATTAAGATGGAGCTAAATATTAATCAAAACGATTATCTTATATATAATTAAGATTTGAGGAGAGTAGTAACGACGGTTACGTAATTGACATAAATAACGATAATCCATAGAAGGTTATCTAATGACAATCATTGTATCGTTCTATTGTGTTTAGCCCCCATATGAGTTTATCTTTCTGAGAAAACCCATTGGGGGCTGTGAAAATTTTGACACTTTTGCTCTCGTTTTACGTTGAATGACTATTTGTGAATAACAGAAAGACAAATCAAAGCACCCTGTGCTAATTATCTTTTGTTTGAATGATATTAACTATCTTAAAATATTATTTGATATTCCACTTTAAAAGTTCGTAGGTATCAACGCGATAATCTCGTTTGGCTTTTATTACTGACTCATGCTGTGTGTTATAGATATTCTTTCTATAACAGCCTGACAACAATCAACTATCACTGCGAATACTGGTATAGCTTCTGACAGCTCCTTCTCGAACAAAACGGTCTCTGTTGCATCTTTGAACTTTACTAACACTAACAGCATTGCTCTAACGTCCGACGACCGCAGGTCACTACGCAACCTCATCGAAGACGAGCCTGGTCGTTGTCCGTTAGAAATAAGATCTACCAGTATGGTAATATGTGTTTTGAGAAGTCCACTGCTACTGGTAGCTCTTAGGCTAACTTCTGAAGACGAACACATTCATATAGGAATACGAACTATCCAATGGCGCGAATTTGACACCAGCAACAACAATTGCAAATTGTCATAAGGTGTGAATAACTCGATTTCAATATACGGGGAGGACCAACTGAGCACGAGCAAGTTTAAAATGACCCGTAAGAAAAAAAAATGGCTGACCATATTTTCAAAATTATTGCTTAATTACAAACATCCAACATCCAAGATTTTAACTGAATACCACAACGACAAGGTGGTCTCCATTGGCTTTCTTCACGGCATTAATTCGCTTTACTTTAGTCAGTTGGCCGCGGATGGCGAGCTGAGCATTTTCAAACTACCCCCTCCGCCCTGCTTTTGTGCGCTGTATTTCTTTACAATTGAGTGGCAGAACGATACAACAGTTGACCATAAGCCCTCTTAGTGAACAAAAATAAAAACGAGTCATACACGTATATTTGGAAAATCGGTATTCGATCACGGCCTGCGAAAGTGCCCTAGGATGCGATCAGGAGACGATCACGGGGTTTCTGACACCCCAACTCACTGAAAATGGTTTCCATGATCTGTGGTGTCAGTAGGATGCCCCCCCCCCCCCAACAACGATATCGCCCTATTAAGGGCGTCTCTTCGGTGACTACTTGTCTCGAGGAGGGGTACGTCCCCAAGCCATGTGACATAACTGCGCTTGATTTCTTTCTATAGGGTTAACTTAAAGAGCAAAGTCTGTCACGACAATCCACGTACCGTTCGTAAACTGAACCATCACATCCATGCTATCATTTCAGATATAGAGCGACAAGCAGCGAAACAACGAAATTAAGCGAATTAATGAAGAGCGCCAATGACGACCACCCTGTCATTGTAGTGTTCAGTTGATATCATTGATGTTGGATGTTTGTAATAAAGCAATAATTTTGTAAATAATTTTCAGCCATTTTTTTTCTTACGGGTCATTTTGAAGTTGTTGGCGCTCAGTTCGTCCTCTCTGTATATCGCCTCACTCTCTCGGCTATCTCTCTATATCTCTCTGCTTCATTGTTGCTGTAGGCTGTTCACCTTTCGGTTGTGAGAGCGAATAGGTTCACGAAGGGACCTGCCTTCTAACATTGTTGTACTAGTTAGACACGAGTGTCATTCACCAGCGCGTTGAAATGCATGTCAGAATTTCTTCTATTTTTCTGTCTTTTCATTTATTTTATTATTATCTTTTTAATCAACGTTTCGATCGTTTGCGAAGCTAGATGTCTATATGTTGAACTGTGCCACAGATGCAAACGACCTATGTTTATAGTGCAGTGAACGACGTGACTTATCTGTTCACACATATTGACTCATACCGTCCTTGGTATCGTCAGCGTGAATGATTCTTGTTGAGTCTCAACAATGATCGAATTCGCTCAGTGGACTTTCGGCTCTAAGCGTGTTCAAAATGTACGCAAAACAGTTCTCGGTTCCTCAACGGTTACGCCGATTAGTCTGTACACATACGATTATATCGGCGAGGTGTTCATTTATCCTCAGTTGGACGCACCATGGTGTGGGATTCGTTAGACGTGTTTAACGCATGCTCGCATGAAATGTCAGGGCACACCAACGAATAAGCGCTCGAGCGAGTGTCAACAGCGATATATCTAACGTTGCATCGTTTGCCGCGACCCCGGAAACGTCCGTTGTGGTTGTGCTCCCCGAACTTCTTGTGCTCTTTTGCAGACAAAACCTGAGCTGATCATTCCGGCCGATGAGAAGGCGACCTCGGACACTGACCTGGATGCGGTGGACCCGTCTCCTGAGGAATCATCTGCCGAGGCTGCGCGCTTCTTCGAGAGCGCAGCCACTGCTGCTGTTGCTGCCGCCAACGCCAAAGCATCGGCTTCCACTGGTGGTAACCTGTCCGCCGATGACTCGGGCTTCCTCTCGACCTCGCCTCAACCGCAGTCGTTTGTGACGACTTCATCATAAGTTATTCTCGTGCTACCTCATGTCATTCGTTTCGTCGAGACGCGTACTGCCATGCGACTGAACTGAAAACAAGCATGCTATAGACACTTGAGGTATAGCGAGATTGCCTGTGTTCCCCCATATAACACGACCTCTGGAGTCGAACTCCCAATACCTCATATGACACCGTATGGCAGACAGAACATCTGAATGTCGCGCTGCGACATCGCGAACTCACAAAGCAAAATATACATTAGCCCATCACAGGTGCCCTAGTGCAGAATGGCGATAGCCATGTGATGAGTCGCAGGAGGAACATATCCCCTCCCCGTCTGCCTGCCTGTCTACCGGCCAGCGAACGTTTGGTGCAGTGGCGCACATCTCTCTGCACGACGTTTGCATAACCTTTTTAATCAGCAGCCATTCCTCGCCATTTGCCCCAACGCCCATCGGCCACCATTTTCTTGATGCTATGACGTGATGACGATGACGCATATCAATCACTCCATCAATCAATCCATACAAGCACCCATCTGTCACCAATCTTTAATAATAGTATAATAATATCTTCACACCCACGCAACCTCCCCCATGCAACACCGCCGTAGTTACGGGGCACCTGCAGCGCATTCCCGGATGAATGCCAGCGGTGCTACCGTTCCCCGTGTCCATCAAGAGATCCTCTCATGATGATATCCCCGAATCCCCGCCTCGTTCTCACTCTATCGCGCTTCCGTGTGCCCATCAATCAATTAATAAATCAATCAACCTAGTTGGTTAGCTGGCCAACATCATCGAAAAGCTCCTCATCGACGTCTTATCGTGCCTACATCATCATGATATATTTCTGAGAGCGATACGCAGCTTATTCATGATATCCCATTGAGCATTCATTCATTCATTCAATCAATCAATCAATACGCTTCGATTGTTTTCCAGAAGAGCTGCCCGTGAAAGGGCGCTATTCTGTCTCGTTGCTTCGTACGATATCATCGTGTACCCTATATAGGTATATATATATATAAATATATATTACTGCTCTAACATCCCTCCTCCGAACCCAACTTGAAACTTCGGCTGAACGCGGAGTCTTGTGCGTGCCGCAAGACCTGGCGTTGCTTCGACGAAGACCGCACCGCCCCCCCCCCTGACACAGTCCTTACGCTTGTTTTTTGCTGAAAGTCCTTTGTGAACCATCTCGAAATATGTTCGAGAGACGCTTTTGAATCGTTGTTCGCCGATGTTCAGTCACTCGAACTCCAAAAATGTGAGGTTCATCCCTCGAATCGAGTCTCGAGTCTGAGAGGTGCAGACGAACTACCTCAAACTACAGTGTGCCAAAGTGCAGAAACAACACGAAATGTCAACGACAAGAACAACAACCGTCTCGAACGAGGCGCAAACCTCAAAAACGTCCATACGCCAGTCGTTAAGTAAAAAAGAACACACAGGAACTTCACTTCGGGGCGATTTCTAGCTAGATAAACAGGAAGAAAGAGAGAGAGGTAGAGAGAGAGAGAGGAATCGTCCTTGAGCCCGAACTTCGAACGAACTTTGGCGAGGTGATGCACAAATTCGACTCTGATTCGCCACGGAGATAATCTACCCTCGCTCGGTGACCGTAACGCGCCAACTAGTTTGCGGCAGAAAGTATACATTTCAGTTTGGACGACCAATTGTGGTTTTCCTTTTTGGTGGACAATCGATATTGTTCATCATGTTGTCACACACAAACATGATGTCAATTTCTTTAATACATTTGTTCCCCTGGGTTAATGGTCATTACGTAAACAACAATCAACTACGCAAAAATACTGCACTCAGACATAAACACATCCACCGAGTGCGCTGTACTTCCCACCCCAATTTCATGTACTTAATTAATATATGATAATAATAAAATGATGACATAATGACCCATAATATATGAAATATCAACAATGAACACATGAATGAAGAAGACATGTTTTATCATCAATAAATCACCTTTCACCGTACGTGCTGTGCTGTGTATTTATTTTAAATGTATTAGTGTTGTTTGATAATGATGATGATGATGACTTTATTTGTACGATTGATGTCTGATTATTAACCAATGGGGGGTAGAACAGAATTATAGTATGTTATTTAAATTAAACGATATATACGGTAAATTTAACGATATATACGGTAAATTTAACGATATATATCAATTAGCCGATACGCGCGCCACTTGTTTTGTGATCAAGGCGATGTGAGGCCGACCAGAAAGGCCTTGGTCCAGTTGGAATCCTAGATATCTAGCCTCCCTTTTGACTCGTATAGGGTGGGCCTCTAAATGGAGCTCCCAGTCTCCCACTCTCTTCCTTCCTGTCAGGAAGATCGCCCCAGTCTTCGCCGGCGCAAGGCTCAGGTGCCACTCTGCTCTGCCATCCATTCCGCCACTCTTTTTTTTTGGACCACCCACGACCTTGTGGGTGGCAAGTTTATTAAGACAAAATTACGGAACATGTACATGATTACTTCGTAATTTTTGGCTGTGTTCTTCTTTTCTTTCTACGAACGCCCTTGCCGGGCCATCTCCGCACGCTCCTTGCGCGAGATGGCCTCCTCTGCAAACTCTTGCACTGCTTCCCACTTTTCTGCACTCTGCAGCATGTGCTGTACTAAGTTCTGAGTGGTTACTTTGTCTTCTATCTTCCGCTCCATCTTGAGTCTTTCCTCTTGGAACGCTTCACACTTCAGCAGTGTATGTTCTGCGTCGTCCTCTGCCCCGCTGTCGCAGTGGACACAAAACGGCGATTCTACCTTCTTAAATTTATGAAGGTATTTCGCAAAACACCCGTGCCCGCCGAGCAACTGGGTAAGTCTGTAAGTGGTTTCACCATGTTCTCGGTGGAACCACCCGCTTAGGTCGCGGATGATGGACTTGGTCCACCTCGACGTCCCTCCCTGCTCCCACTCTGCTTGCATCTCTCTGATGCTTTCCTCTCTTACAGCGACTGGGCCGGTATTGAGGTCTCTGCCCAACTTGGCCCTTTCTTCTACCTTCAGGTCCCAGGGGACCATCCGGCTCAGGACCAGGGCCGTGAGGGTGGCCGTGGTCCTGTATGCACGGCACACGCGCAGTGCCAGGACACGCTGCGTTTTTCTTAGCGCTTTCACGTTACACTTCTTCTTCAGCGCCTGTCGCCAAACCGGCGATGCGTAGAGCACCACCGATTCTGCAACGGTTGCCAACAGACGCCTTTTCCCCTCGCTGGCACCCCGTGTTCTCGGCATGAGCCGGCAGAGGTTTGTTGCCGCCTGCTCCGCCTTCTTGGTGGCATATCGTATGTGAGCACTAAAGGTCATGCCTTGGTCCAGCATGACCCCCAGATACTTTACCTCCTTCTTCGGGGTGACCACTTGGGTCCCGTGCATCAGGGCCATGGGGACATTCAGCCGTTTCCTCCCTATTAGGAAGATGGCCTCTGTCTTTTCCGGTGCGAGGCGAAGCCCGTGGGCGGTCATCCAAGCTTCCACCTGGGCGATGGCCTCGTTCGCCTTCCTTTTAATGTCGCTTTCCTTTTTGTCCTTGATAATGAGCACCAGGTCGTCTGCATACGCCACCGGTGTGACCTCTTCTGGGTAGTCTAGCCTCAGCACGTCGTCGTAGGCCACGTTCCACAGTATCGGCCCTAAGACCGATCCCTGTGGTACGCCCGCCGTCATTTCGTGCTCTGCTCCGTCCCAGTTGATCCTCCGTTCGCTGAGGTAGCTGTTGATCACCTCCTGGAGGTATCGCGACACTCCCTTTCTCTCCAGCGCTTCGCACACCGTGCTCCAGGGGATGGAGTTGAAGGCGTTCTTCACGTCTAAGAGCACCGCAAGACAGAATTTCCTTGTCCTCGGCGTTCTTTCTCTCTCCTCTTGCGCCAGTCTCATTACGCTTTCCAGAGCGGTCTGCGTCGATCGTCTCTTCCTGAAACCATGTTGGGCGTCCGAGAGGAGGTTGCCCTCCTCCAGTTCGGTCACTAGCCGTCTCGCTATCACTGCCTCAAACTCCTTCGCCACGACGCTAAGCAGGCAGAGAGGTCGGTAAGCCGAGGGGGAGACCAACGGCTTACCCGGTTTCGCTAGTAGTACTAGCTTGGCCGACTTCCACTGGGTAGGAAAGGACCTCTCTCTCAGAAGCTTATTTACAATCGTGGCGAAGTAGTCCGGTCTCTCTTTGATCAAGGCTTTGATCGCTTCTGGGGGAATACCATCCGGGCCTCCCGCTTTACGGGCGGCGATGCGTTCCCCAGCTTCGCGTACCTCCTCTTCTGTAACAGTGGGTGGCGGCGACGTGTCATGGTCGTCTTGCTGCAGCCTGGGTTGATGGATAGGAAAGAGGTGCCGGATGGCCCTCATTCCCTGTTCCCTCGCCATCTTGGGAGGGGCCGCGCCAAACCTCTTCATGACAATTTTGTACGCGTCTCCCCATACATTTGTCTCTACCTGCTCGGTTAGTTCTCTCCATTTACTTTCTTTGCTTCTCCGTATTAGGAGCTCATATTCGTGTTTCCTCAGCTTGTATTCTTGTTCTATCGGGGGTAGTGTACCTCCTCGGGTAGTCTCCCTCCGTTGTCTTGTGTAGATTCTTCTTACAGTGTTGCATTCCCGTCGTGCTCTTCCTATTTCCCTCGTCCACCAGTATTTCGGCCTCCGGTTGCGGCCCGCCGAGTGTGTCACTGGTGCTGCTTCCTCGCACGCTTTCTCGAGGATCTTTATAAGGTTCCCCTCTGTTCGTTCGTCCTCATGCGCTTCGCACCATCTTCGGGTAGCTTGTCTAAGCTTGTCTTTGTCAAGCCGTTTGGCTAGCCACTGTCGCCGCTGCTGTTGTTGGGGGACCCGCTGCAGAGACAAGTCGAAGCTGATGTAGTGGTGGTCGCTGAGGGATTCCTCATCGTCCATCGCCACCCAGTCTGTTACCCCCACCCCTCCAGAATAAAGCGTCAGGTCGATGAATGCCGTCTGTCCCCTCCTGGAGAAAGTAGGTGTTAGCCCGTCGTTTGCCAACTCCAGGTCTGCTGTAGCCGCCCATTCGAGCAGCTCCCATCCCCTCGGGTTTGTGGCCCTGCTCCCCCATTCCGTTGCCGCCGCGTTGAAGTCACCGGTGACGACGAACTTTCCGCCTTGGTGCATCACGTTCTCTATTTTGGACAGGAAATCGGTGAACTCCTGCAGGGATCTATTCGGGGAGAAGTAACAGCTGAACACTGTCGTTCCCCCCGTTTTTACCCAGGCAAAGCCGTCACCTCTTCCCTGTTCTTCTATTGTCATGCTTCTGTCCACTATCCAGACAGCCGCATCTTCTCGCTCGTCTAAGAGCCAGCCTTTCTTCTTGGCCAGCTTCACATTGGGTTCTGTGACCAAACACATGTCCACTTGAAGCCTCGTGGCTGTTGTCTCAAGTAGATCATGTGCCAGCCGGGCCCTGTTCAGGTTAACCTGTAGAACCTTAATCATTTTTAGGGTGAGGGAGGGGGACCCCGCCACTTTCGCTGCCGTCATTGCTTGGGCAACGAGCCGACACTCGTGGCGTGGTGAATCCATCCTTGTCTACAGTCGCCCTCTTCTTTCCCCACGGTTTTTATCCGCCACTGGTGCTGCCACTGCCTCAGTTGCTCCGTCGGACCGTGACGCTTGAGCTGTCCCTGCTGCGGTCTCTGAGGCACGACGGAGGGGCTCCCTGTTCCTTGCTTTGGCTTCTTCCCGCAGCTCTTTCAGCTTTGCCGCCATTTTCGGGCATGTGGCGGAGTAGGCCGAGTGTCCCTCCACTTCACATGAGTGGCAGTACCAGTCCGGCTTCTCGCAGCACCGGGACACATGCCCGGTGTCTCCGCATCTGTAACAGCGCTTACCGTCTAGCCGTTCTTCACTGCAGTTCTTGGCCTGGTGGCCTGGTTTCTGACAGCGGTGGCATACCGGCAGCTGGTGCCATTTCTCGGTGCGTGAGGTTTGGCCGCAGATCGTTATCTTGCCTTTCGCGATGAGGCGGGCCGCCGCAGAGGTTGGCAGACCGACAAGGCATTGCCATCGTCCTCTTGTTTCTCGCGGTTCCTCGGTACGGATGGGTATCCCCGTCGGTAGTCCTAGTTCCTTCCGCACTATCTGCTCTATGGTTCTTCTATCTGCGAGTGCATAGACGTCTCGCAGGACAACCGACTGCATGGGTCCTACGCCCTGCTTGCAGTCAACTGTCGCCTTTGCTCCATTCCGGATAGCCTCGGCGAAAGATTTCCCTGCGCCTGCTTTCGACTCGCTTACCCTAATGATAAGGTCACCCTCTTTCGTCGTCGTTATACCCCGATTCAGAATTCGGACTCCGGCTGCGTCCGGGTTGATATGCTCCCTGATGGAGCGCAGAGTCTCCGCCGCACTCTTTCCCTCCAACTTCTTGATCCAGAGCGTACTCTGCCCCTGCCATTTATCCTCAGTCTTGTCGCCTGTCGCCCTGGTCGTCGTTTTGACGCTCTGCCGGGTGTACAGCTCTGCGTCGCATCCCAGCTGTCTGCACAGCGTCTCGATCAGCTTACGGTCGAGTTCGCTGTTGTACTCCTCTGAGATGTGGACTGCCATGTTCTCGGTCCTCGTCTCTCTTTTACCTGCCGCCATGATCCTCCGCAAAAGTCTGACGAAGTTCTCAGGCGCGGTGTCGTCTCGCGGAGACATTCCTATTATCAGCGCTCTGGAGGCGGGCGGAGGTCCAGCAGCCGATGCCTCCTCGTTCTCCCCGATTATTTCAAACGCGTCCTGGCTGCGTAGGACCGCCACCCTCCCAGCCGGGAGGCTAGCCGCGGCCGGGGCCGAGGGGAAGGCGGCGGCCAAGCGCGTCAGCAGTGCCGCGTCTTTATCCGAGCCCTCCCGAATGAGTAGGGCTCGCGTCTCCCTCGGTTCAAGGACGCTTTTGTTCGTTAACCCGGCCCTAGCGAACATCTCCTCCGGCCACTCATTCCGGATGACCTTCATGATGCTTGCCTCAGTCACTGCTGTCTCAATACCCGTGTCCAGCCGGGCGATGGTTTCAGCCTTTCGCCGTGCCTCGGCGACTTCCTTACCGACTTCTTCCTGGCATCGTTGGCAGGTGACTGCCTCTGTCGGCGACGGAGCCCGGAGCTCCGCGTTTTCCATCTCGAGGTGCGCGATGATTCCTCTCAGTCTCGATTCCTGTGAC